>VZRW01004366.1:261972-302753 GCA_013398125.1 Aegotheles bennettii | reverse complement strand
CCCCGGTGCCCACCCCGGTGCCCACCCCGGTGCCCACCCCGGTGCCCGCCTTCCCTGTGAGCAGCCACAGCCTCCGATTCTGTCACAGCAATAAGATGTAAGGAGGCTGTGTTGCCCGTAAGCTGCCTGTAGCCCAAGCCCCCGTTTCAGTGATGAACCCCACACCATCCCATGACGGGGCTTGGTTTCACATCGCTGCTCCAGGTGAGCTGATGCCACAGTTTCCTTTCAGGGCAGCTTAGCTGCCCTGAAAGGAAACTGTGGCATCAGCTCACCTGGATCAAAAAATGCCCTGAAAGTTTTTTATCCATTTTTTTATCCTCGTTGTTCAGTTCTGCGTGCGTAGCGTGTCCCGTGCTGGTCCCCAAGGGGTTTCACCCTCCTCAGCACTGTGTTTGGACTGACTGGCCAAGGCCTCAGCTTGGCTGAGATCTTTAGGACAACTCTTGGCTTCTCTCACGTTGGATGCAGCTCAGCGTGTGATGTTTGCAGCTCAAGTGATGTTGTTTCTCTTGAGAGAGAGAACTCTGCTGCGGCTATACCTGTGATGTAAAGAAAGTTTGGCCAGCGTAATGAGAGATCCACACTGTTGTAGGAGGGGAAATAAATGCAGATGCAGTGGGGTGTAAAGCAAAGTAGAATCACAGAATGTCAGGGGTTGGAAGGGACCTCGAAAGCTCACCCAGCCCAACCCCCCTGCCAGAGCAGGACCACCCAGAGCAGGGCACACAGGAATGCACCCAGTCGGGGTTTGAATGTCTCCAGAGAAGGAGACTCCACAACCTCTCTGGGCAGCCTGGCCCAGTGCTCTGTCACTCTGACAGTGACAAAGTTCTTCCTTATGTTCTCCCAGAGCCTCCTGTGTTCCACCTTGCACCCATTCCCCCTTGTCCTATCACTGGCCACCCCTGAGCAGAGCCGGGCTCCATCCTCCTGACCCTCACCCTTTCCATATTGATAAACATTCATGAGGTCCCCCCTCAGTCTCCTCCAAGCTAAAGAGCCCCAGTTCCCTCAGCCTCTCCTCATAAGGGAGATGTTCCACTCTTTAATCATCTTTGTGTCTCTGTGAATAAACAGCTCTGCCTGATATTGTTCAAATGTTTCAAGGTTGTCGTTCACTGCTTTCTGCAGCTTGGTGCTGGCCCTTTTCATCTAGTTTGCTACAAGAAATTAAAATAATATACAGGTGATAAACATTTCTTTTACATTTTCCATCCATACAAATCACAATAGTGGTCAGGGAGGTGGCAGTTGGGAATGGAAGGGGCAGTTATCCTTACTGCAGGAACTGGGAGCCAGCTGAATACCAGTGAGACATCAGCTGTCAACTCTACGGAGCGAGGAAGGTGTGATTAAGAAAGTATATTTAGATCAGCAAAATCTGCATTGTGTACTAAACCTCTCCAACCTAAAGAGTCACCTTTCATTGATTGCTCTGTGTTGTATTTTCCTTCTCAGGAACATAATGTTGCAAACAAGCCAGCAAGCACCCAAACTGAGTAAGCTGAGTGTCTGGAAGGATCTAGGAGGTAGGCTGACAGTCTTCATGCTCTGGTTATAGATGGTGGTGAAATAGCATTGGAGAAACATTACCTTCTCTTTAAAATTCTAACCAAGGTACACAAAGAATAACAGAATAACTAAGAATAACACAGTTATTCCCCTCAGTTCCCACTGAATACCTCCCTGGCAGCTTGATGCTTCATTATTTATCATTGTCCATTTTTTCATGGTAACAGTTGACATTAGATTATTACTGACCTGGTTGGTATTTGAATGTATTCCCTAGAGGTTAAAGACTTTGTAGTTCCGTGTTCTCCATCCTTTTAAAAATTCATAATTTTAGAGCATGGAAAATATATTGTTCTATCAAGTTTATTTCTCTGACATTTATTCAGTGGAGAGTGTGATCCTAATATTAAAGGCTTTTGATTTGAAGCCTAGGATGCAGATAATTCTTTTCATGGGTCTTCACCGAAACAGGTCATTTTATCACTGTGGCTCCCCTTGTTGGTGTCTAGGAAGTTAATATGTTGAACGGCATAATTATTTGAACGAGCGTTTGTTTTTGAAGGATTTGTGGGTGATAATAGATGGCTCAACCCAGTTGTGTCAGAAGGTATTAGGATTTCAGTCTGCTAATGTCATGGAGCTGGTCCTATATAAAGCCATAAATAATATTGTGTGAGAAGCAGTGGGAGGCTTTTACTCCAGCTCGCCTCTTTATCATACGTTATATTAAATTTAAACACAATTGTTGAATTCCTTTGTGTGGGTAAATGCTTCTTCATGTCTCCTTCTATTAAAGTTGTAATATCCCTTTTAACCAGAGGGCTGCATAAGAATTCACACTTGCTAGGTACGTTTCTCAAATAATCATAATCTCATTAATATCACCAGCAGAACTAATTAGGCTGTCACAACGAGATTCAGTACCCGGCTGGAGAATTATGATGTGAGGCCAATGGAATTAAGCATATTCTGATGGAGAAAGTTAATGTGACTCATTAAGGAGATGCTCGTGAGTGTTATTCTATACAAAAAGGCAGGTAGTTTGAGGCTGTTTTTTTAAACTCTGGAAATATGAAGGACAAATGCAAGAACTCTTACAAAATTTCAAAGCATTTGTTGACAGTTCAAGATGCAATAAAAGTTTTCTTTATCAACACAGACATTGAAAGTACAGCCAAGTAGCACCTAGACACCATAAATCATTCATGACAGTGTTTGAGTGTTTGAAAACATTACAAAGGAAACGCTCTAGGGCATGCAGCATCTCAGGGAGTCATCATTAAGGGCTTGCCCTATTTAAAACAGTCGCTTCAGTTTCCATTAATTCACATCTCTAATTAAGAAATGGATTGATCTTTGCTTAAAGTTGCTCGAGACTGGCTGGTGTCCATGGCCGATCAGAAGTGTGCATACAAATTAAATGTTAAAAGTGTGGACTGTGCTTCAGACAGAAAAAACTGCAGATCTGTGTTTGTAGGTAACTGTTGTTAATTATGCTTCAGTTGGCAGTAGGAAGCCACAACTGCCTGCATTTTCACTAGGCTTCACGGTGGAGAAAAAAGGACTAAAAATCTGTTGTGAAAAAACAATAAACTGTCTCTTTCCACTTTGGCCTTGGTCCCCGTGGCATCTCTGCAGGCAGCTGTACCTTCATCTTGGTCAGGCTGGGTAACTGCCCTGGGGAGAAGCAGCCAGTGAAGATCCTGGTTTTGAAGAGAGTGACAGGTGTCTTTCTGTGCCAGGCTTTTTGTACACTGAGTTGCTGGAGAGCGTTGCACGCCTGCACCAGCATAACCTGGGGGAAGGTTGTCCTTAGGATGAAACACAAACCAGAATTGCCACTTGTGATTGCGAAGGAGCCACGGCTGCATTTCCAAGGCTTGGTCTCAGCCTCAGTGCGTAGGTGAGATTCCAGTTAGCACAACTGTGCTCAACCTTCCTCATTTTGCTCTGTGCTTTCAGCTGGATAAATATTCTTACTCACTGTGTGTCCTAATGTAGTGGTAAATAGCAAATATCTGCCTTCCCGTGTTTGGGTGCACTTCAATGCAAACTGCACACATCGACTGCAGAGTTCCTTGCAAGTCCTTTCTCCTTATAACAGCAAGGAATTGCCATAACCTTATGGGAAAACAGCTGAAAACACAATCAGGTTCCATTAACTTATTAATCAGTTTTTTTCAGTAATAGGTTGACTCTTTTGGGAATCTTTCAGAATTTACTTCAAGAGTTGTTTTGATGGTTCAGAAGATGCCTTGATTCAGAAATTTCAGCTTTCCATATTGACACTCTGTTTAACCCATCGTACATCCATCTGTCATAAAACCACAGCACTTCTTTGTTCTTCAGCTAGCTTCTGTGATACTAGTTGTTGAGTTATCGAAGTGTCCTACACATGCTGTCAGTCATATTAGCAAGTCTCTATCTGTTTTTCTTCTCGTTCTTTATTGGTGGAATAGTATTTCTGCTGCAGGAGGTGGAGTGGTTCTGTAGGTTGTTCAGAGGAAGATGTTTGGAGATCTTCATAATCTCTTCTGAAGGTGGGCTTATTTCTGAGGAAATTCATGTTCCTGGAAGAAGAAACATCACTGTTGCTCTGAGCATTTCCTTGCTGGTAAGGAGGTGAGTTGTTCTGGGTGATTGTGCTTTTGGAGAGAGAACTCTCTTAATTTTCTGGGACTGTTTGAGAACTTAGAAAGCTTATGCCACTTTACCTGTCTGTGGAGATGTTTGAGAACTTTAGTATCCTAGTCTAAGACAGACCTTGCCAATAAATATAGCCTCTATAATCTTAAATAGTGATTTTAATTGTAGTGGTTAAGCTATAATATTCTTAACAGTAGCTTGCTTGAAACATGGCTGGTGTTTCCAGCTCCTGTGGGACAGGCAGCTGGAGGTGAGCAGACAAACCACTCAGTGCTTTGTGGAACATTCTGCTAGGTTCTGTGTTGAATAATGCTGCAGCTATTAAGTAAATTTTTCATTCCCTCCAGTACGTGCTGGTTATAAAGAGAACATAACTGGAAATTTGTTAACCCTGAAGTCCTATTAATAGAATGAATCTCATATATGTAAATTTTGGTGGGGCTTTTTTTTCCTCTGGTCTCCAATTATTACAGGTTCGTGAGAGTTCATATTAGACATATAAGTATTCATATGCCTAAAATGTCCTTAAAAACAAATGAAGTATACAGGAACACAATTTGCACTGACTCATCATCGAATTTTGAAGACCATTCAAAAAATTAATTACTCTCAAAAGAGTAAAATAAGTATTGGTGCTGCCACACTATAGGTGGGAAATCAAAGGCATAAAGAGTAAATGACTCGTTTAAGGTCAGACAAAATGATAGCTGAGATTCCTGGATTCTAATTGCAGCAATTCTTGCTGTGACAAGATGCATCCTCATATTCATTATCTTTTTCATTATTACCCTTTGATATTGAAAAGTCATCTAATTGGTTATGTTATCATTTGGAGTGAATCACTGGAACGCGGCATTCTCACACACGAGATCAGAACCTAAAAAGTCCTATGCTGTTTCCCCAAGTTTAATAAGCTCACTGATGGGTATTCATGAAATAATTCTGTGTCTTTTGCTGAACCACCTACAGACAGAGAAGAGAGACAGTAGGAAGCTGACACAGAGTTTGGCAGGCAGGTTAAATGATGACATGCACAGGGGATTTCCAGTGTTTGTGTATGAAAGAGGATTTTCAGCTTAAAGAGTATCTCACAAACACTGTCAAATCTCATTATGTGAACTGGAGAGGTTTGTTCTATTTTAGACGCTCGTGCATAGGCAGATCATAATGGCTTCCATTTAATATCATACTGACCTTTGTTGTCAGAGTTTGGGGATGGAGGGCTCCTGATAATGAAAAAGAAAGGGAGAAGAAAAATAATGTCTGGTTTTGATGAGATCATCTGAAAGCTCCACGTCCATGCGGGATTGTGGAGGAAGATGAAGGTCTGATTTCTTTTGACTCCACACATAGGCACGAGGCAGATTTCCAGATCTGTGTGTTCCGAACCCTCCTCTCTAGCTCAGATCTGGCTTCAAGTGCCTCTGAACCTTCTTGAACTGCTGAGCTTGAATATCAGTAGTATCCTGAGCCGACAGACTTATGTATGTACTCTTGAGTAAATCATTCTAGCCCATGCAAGTAGACCAAGTCTCTAGCAGAAAATTAACTTGATGATCTGATTCTAATTAGTTTCTTGATTTAATGGCAGTAATTTTACTTTCACGATGGTAGTCATTGCCCCAGCTAGCAGGAATAACAGAATTGGTTTCCTTAAAGGCCCATTTACCGTACATCCTCTGTTGAATCTTAAGCAATAACAAGCAGAAGCCCATAGTTATTTCAAAATTATGGTATTTATATGGTTAAAAGTGTCAAGCTGTCTTGCTTGAGATCAGTGGCTGGGAATTGCCAGTATAAGAAAATGAACGCTCGTAAAGTTAAAATACAGTTTGAATTGATTCCATTTCATTCTAAGCTGATCTGCCTTTTCTTTCATTGCTGATTTAAACACCTGGAAGTTAAAGTCCTCGTAAAATTAAAAACAGGCAAACAAAATCTTTAAGGAGATTAAACAGCAGGGGATGGGATGTGTTTACACCAGTATAAAACCAGAATGACTCCACGGAAGATAATTAAAAGCAACTGAAACAAATGGACTGATCTCTTTAATAACCTAATGGGCAAAGTGTCATTAAAGTATCATCCTATTTTGGTTACCTCATCTCCATAAGCTTTCAAAAATGATACTTAAGCTGGAGAGCTATAAAATCTTGTAGTCTTTGTTATTTTCCCTTTAAACTTCTAAGAATTTAGCTCTCCGCCGCTAGATTAGAATTGCATTAGGTATCTTCACATTGCATTGTATTTTGAATTGTGGATTTAAGAGCCTGGCAATCTTTGTTTGAAAACCCCAAATGAAGCTCCTGAATCATTGTAACTGTCTGTTCATTATCAAAATGCTCAGGAAGGAAGAGAGGGGGGCTATCTGGCAGGACTGTGGAACAGGTTAGATGTGTGGAAAGGAAGTCAGGACATACCGAGTCTGAATAGGGGTGATGGAAAAAGTGTTTGACTTGGTTTGGTGCAAGGCAGGTTTCTGTCCCCTTGAGATCTGCACAGTCTGTAGGTGGATTTGGCTGGGGAAGGTTATCTACCCAGGAGAACTGTGGGTTTTGGCTAGTCTGTCAGCTCCTTGCCAAGCTTTATCCCCTTCATTAAGAATATATCTACAGCCCTGTATTAAATGGAATTTTCCATTATTATTTCTTGCACCTATTTACCTTTATAAATTCTTCAAACTAAGGAACACTTACAGCTATAAGGCCCTGAGCTTTCAAGTTCTTCATTCATAGAACACCTGCTGACTCCTGTGATAGCTCAACTTAAAAGACTCTGCTTGATTATGCCTGAATTTGAAAAGTAATGTACATTTATAGTCCTCTCTATTATGAATAATAATATAGACTCTGACCCACTGCATACCTATTTATGTATTAAGCTGTATGCATGTTTGCAGTCCCTTGGGGATTTTTTATAAAATGAGGGTTACTTACATCCAATATTGCAGTTTGTGTGTTTATTGTTAAAAATTTAAAGCAAAATAATTGTAAAGAGTGGATGGAAGATGTATTTTTAATGGAGGTTATGATGAAAATATGTAAACTGGGAAAAGTGCTACGCTGGAATGTGCTGCTGGCTTTGATCAAAATATGAAGAGTAAAGATGTGGTTTTATTCTATCAGTAATTTCTACTCAAATGTTCTGAAAGATTCAGAAATTCTGAATGTGTTTAGATCGTGTATGGCCATAGATGCACGTAATTTGCAAGAGTGAAGAGATTTTCTTTCTGCAGTGTGCTGTTGCAGCCAGCTAAAGTGTCTCTAACGATGTATTACTCCAAAGCACAGATCAGAAAAACAACAAAGAACAAATCACAGTCAGAGCAGAGACTAAGATATTAAAACCATAATTCAGCCACAAAGTTGACAGAGTAAGATGAGACAGTGGAACTGTGGCACCATTAGCATGTAACTGAAGCTGTCATGTGTTTAAATGTACTCTGCTTGAATAAAATGGCTTGTCCTTACAAGGGGGTCTGATTATCATTTTGGTCCATTTGCAGCATCAGGGAACATCAAACACAAGAGCAGGTTTGTGTCTAAAACCAAAAAATATCTAGATAAGGTGACCTTGATCTAGGCTGATATAATCCCAGGAGTTATAGGGGCTTTATTAAAAACTTAAAAGCTAGGCTGTTATTTAAACTTTAGTCTCTTTCTTCCCCAAATAAATGAAATATTGACAAAATCTCCTCAGCTGGCTGGAGCCATGTGCCAGCTGAAGTGTATCCGTGTTTCCATAGCAGTTCCACTGCAGCCCTGTGTGCTAGTGAAACACAAATTGGAGCTGTAGACCCTTTCCATTCCAGTTGCTGGTTCAAGTTCTAGTAGTAGTGTTAGTTTAAAATCATTGTAGTGCAGTAATGGTTCAGTTAAAGCAGTTAAACAAGTTGGGAGTGTGGGTATAGTACCTACTAGATGGATGCATGGGATTCATTCAAGCTGTGAGTTGGGAAACCATTGTGGTGGTTGTCTGGAAGGACTGGCACCGTTGACATCTTCCAATTTCCTTGGAAGAACAAACTCACATTAGAGCAAAGCATCCTACAGGGTTTGTTCTTCCCAAGAAACTTTGTCTTGACAGAAGAAATTGAAGCACAAGTGATGCTGTTGGCGTCTGCCTCTGCTTTTTTTTATGGAAGTATCATAAAGTTGTGCGGGTTCTGTGCAGCCCCCTTGGAAACATTCAGCAAAATCAGCGGCAACATTTGGTTT
Organism: Aegotheles bennettii; assembly: GCA_013398125.1. Classification (NCBI taxonomy): domain Eukaryota; kingdom Metazoa; phylum Chordata; class Aves; order Caprimulgiformes; family Aegothelidae; genus Aegotheles; species Aegotheles bennettii. Next base: position 294,375 of record VZRW01004366.1, on the reverse strand, counting down.
TTTCTCTCTGATTCATTAAAGAAGAAAACCTGCCCCGTCTCCCTCGGATGGCTGATGCTGTTTGGATGCTGCCTCTGTGCAGGCATAAGATGCTCCAGAGCACTGTTATGGTGATGACTTATGGGGGATTGTGTTAGGGTTTGGGATTATTGTTATTTATTTACCAGGGCCACATAAAAGTGCGAGGCTATTTATTGTATTAGTTGTGCTTGCCATGAAGGGTTCTACTCTCATTGGGATAAACCTGAAGCAATCTTTTTAAATAACGGACTGGACCTGCATTTAGGAAGGGGAGAATCCATTTTTAAGCTTTTTAATTGTTCAGACAGAGACAGTTGCTATTCATGATGGTGGTTATGTTTTACAGCACACAGTTGCTTTCTTGGCTGGGATTTTTCATCCTTATGATATAAGCTTCCTTTTTAAGCAAAATTTCTCTCTAACCCAGCACAGCCCCTTGGGAGCGTTCAGCCCCTTGGCTGGTTGGTAATGTGATTGCAGATGTTTTGCCTTTTTAAACAGATTACTAAGGTGGCTGAATGTGATACTGAGATTTAGCAGTTGTTATTAAAACCTGTGTTCCTGCAGATCTGGGATGGGAATTCTAGTTTAATCACTGCAGGCTAGAGTTATGAAGTTCAGATAAAATAACAAGTATTTGCAATTATGTGGCTGGAGCCTCTTCAGAGATCTAAAATTCACCTCAAACTATTGTTTGATAAACATTTCCAGTTCTTGCCTTGCCTTGCAGGATCCTTCTCTAAAGGAACTTGGGTGCTTTAACAGCACTTTGCTGGCCCCAGGAGAGCTGATGATTTATGCAGGTGTGAAGAGGATTTGTGTAACCTTTCCAGCCCCAGCTCACCAGTGCAGGTTTCAGCAATAATCTGATCTTTGGGATGAAATTTTTCCAGGCCACCTTCCTCATTTTTTCCTCCTTTCCTCACCCACGGGACAGAAGCATTGGAACAGGGCTTCTGCTGTACAGAGTTGGCGAGATCAGGTTCTGTATATCTTGATCTGTTCAAAACCTTGACTATGGAAGACTTTCTGGAGCTCTTACTGAGGGATTTAAGATTATTTTACTTTAAAATGTTAGTAAGTTAAACTGCCTGACAGTGTACATGGGTGGTGATGTGCCCATTTGCCTGAATGGGGAGTAGATGCAAGAAAAAAATAGCTTGCCCAGAGTCACTCAGATAGTAGTAGGCAGAAGTAGAAACTGGATTGTCCAACTTCATTTTGGGCATTTGCTGCTGCTGCACTATGCAACTGAAGAACATGTCATCTACATGTGATAAGGAAGGAGATCTGTCAAATGAGATTGCCTGAAAAGTGATTTAATTTAGAGCACTCTGAATGGAATCAGTTTATTACTTGATGGTAAAAAGTTAGTGTACAAATGCTGTGTATACACATAAGGATGTGATACTCGGGCTAGCAGGTAACGTGGGAGCCCACAGCTGTGCTATTCCTGTCTTCCCTTCCTCTCCAGAAGCTCTATAGGTCGGAGCTCTATAATTCTAATAGCATTTTAGGTGAACTCTGGAGCTTTTACAGATTTGCATTCCTGCATGCACACACTTGCACATAAATACTAAAATATCTTCTATTTTCAGCAGCAGAGAGCTAACCTCCAGTAAGCAAAGCACTAGGGAACGCAGGCACAACTTAGAATAGATTACATTCCAGCCACAAAGGAACACAATTTGGATTTTTCTTGCAGGAAACACTGTGCTCTGTTTCTTCAAACCCCAGAGTATGAAAGCTTAAATTATTGAGGCAAATAGCTTAGGGAGTTATAAATAAGGATTAGACAATTATATGAATAAGAATAGGTGGGATAAAAAGAGAAGAGCTGTCAAGTTGCTGGCATCTGCTTATAAATTCATCACCAGGATACAAGTAAGGTAAAAATCCCACAGGCGTTGCCATAAGGGAGAAAATCTCTGCATGAGCAGCACTGTCTCTTGCAGCAGTGACTTTGGGTGTGTTTCTAGGTTGCTAACTAGAAACGTTTTAAAGAGACCTTGTTTTTCAGTAGGTGGTTGTTTTGCTCTTTCTGACACTCAGATTCCTTCATTATGTGAGAAGATGATGCCTCAAACAGCTAAATGCTGCTGAATCCCTGCTTCCTGCCAAGCCAGAAGTGCATCGCTGATGGGCTGGGACTGCGCTGAGCTCAGAATACATTGCTCTTGCTCCTGTGTTTCAAGTTCTGCCTAATATATATGGTAATTATTGCCTAGCAGCAGAGGGAAAGGGAAGCTGGACCCCTTCAGTCTTAGCACTATACAAGTGTTACAGGTGCTACAAAATCTGGAGGAAGGGTTTCATCCTTAGGTTTATCTTTAGGCTTACTCTAAGTGACTGCCTGAGTGGGATACCAGGCTGCTCTTAGAGGTGGGCAAGGGGTGTGCAAATCTCTCAGGGCTACTCATGATAAAATGGGACTACTTCCCCAATAAACAGCGTACATTTCCATTAGGTGATGTCGTTACAGGATCCGTGAGCCATAGATGAATGGTTTTGATTCCAGCAATGCACGTACACACTCAAGTGAGAATGACATTGTTCTCCCTGTGTTTTGTGAAGTGAGAGTTACTGGGGATAAACCCAGAAATGGCTCCAGATAAATCTTTATCTAAATTATCCACAGAGTTCTCTCTCATTCTTTCTCTCATTTCATAGATCATTGACCAATATTCCCTTGCAACCATCTTTTAATAGAAAAGAAATATTTCCTCCTAGGCAAGGGGAAAATGAATGAAAAGATTATTTGCTTGGGCAGATCATCTGGAGCAGGGAAATCAGTTGGGATTGTTTATTCAGCAGAAGAAGGAGGGGAACCAATGACAAAAAAATTACTTATAACCCAGGAGAAATATAATGCTCTCTTTGGCAAAACACTTCTCATACATACAGGACCTCTGCTTACATTTTTTGTGGTTGTGATACCAAAATAAATGTTTTCCTTTATAATACCCAACCTCGTTGTTATCACCTAGGGAAACTTCTGCCTATATCAGGGTTCTTGGATGGGTATCTTTGCTCCTGAATTCTTCTGCGATTGAAACTGGGTAAACTGATTTCTCTCTGAATGATAGATGCCAAGTATCTGATTGATCAGTGCATCCTGTAGCAGTGAGACTGCCTCTCATCAGGTGTGGGTGCCTACAACAGGTACTGCTGGAATTTTCCCTTTCCTTGAAGATCTTTTCAGCACTTCTCATCACAACAAGCTGTTGTCATGGGTTAGCTTAGCAGTGCAGTGACATTTTTCTCCAGAACAAGCTTAGAGGAGAAGTGTAATCTGTGAGTAAATGAAATAATTTCCAGCTGTAGAAATGATCGGTGAGCGTGTAGGGAATTTCCACGCATGAGCTGTGATCAGCCCCAGCTGAGGTCTGCAGAAGGCGCTCTGCAGTCTCCTGTGCTATCTCCTGTAACTATAGCCACAGCAAACCAGCAGTCCATGTTATTAGGCAGACTCTGGTGCGATCTTACTGCTCTCTACATCCCCATCATTTTGCAAATGAGAGGGTAGTTCTATATAATCTATCTTCAATTTCACCATCACATCCTTCAGCGCTGTATTTGAGTGGAAATGAATCATTTCATTCTCCCTCGTAGTTAAGCCAGGGTTGCACTAGGGTGACATTAAAAAAGGATTTTAAACAAAAACCTGCTTTTTGGGCAGGAGGGAGACAGATGCAGAGCAGTGAACAAGTGGCTACAGGCGCAGGCTGTCTCTAGCTGACATTTGCACACGACAGATTCAAATTCATCTGGAAAGTTCTGTGACTTCTTTAAAGGGAGTTTCATAGGGTCTGGTTTTGCATTTCATCTAAGGTTGGGTCATTAAGCCACGGAATACCTTTTGTTGGCCTCCAGGAGATACAGGCTGGAACCTGGCTGCAGTGCTTTGTGGTTCAGTAATAAAAATACTTTAAGGTATAATTCTACAAAACAAGTGGCTGCATACATTTTTAAGAGATACAGGGCTTTTCACTTGGGCATAAAGTTGGAATTGCAGGGTCACTGACTCTTTTGAAATTGGTGGGATATCCAGAAGGGTAAAGGGAGATGTGTGCAGTCTACTAACCAGAACAAACAGTGAGTGCCCCTCTTCACAGCTGGTTCAGGGATACCACACAGGTAAAGTGGGAGGGGAACCAGGTTGGAGAAGCAAGAGAAATGGAGGTAAAATCCCAGATTTGTCAGCCAGCAGAGACCAGTAATCCCTCAGGGTGGATAAAGAAACCCAAAATACGTAAGATGAATATCACAGTGCAGTCATACAATTATTTAATATTTCTGTTATTATCTAGTATGGCAAAGATTTAGAATTGCAAGAACTCCTTGCAACAATACCTGCATACAGCAGATCATGTTATCCTGCAGTTTCAGAACTCTCCTACCAAGATGTGTGTGTGTCACCTGTGGGTAGCAGAGCACTAGTTTGTGACCTGAGAAAGGAGTCTGTTACTGCCACGAAATACCATGTCATGGTCTAATGGTCAGGAATATGATGGGATAAAGGTTGGACTTGATGACCCTGGAGGTCCCTTCCAACCATAATGATTCTATGGTTCTATGATCAGGAACAACGAAACACTCATAACATGGGTTGCATATAGAAAACTAATTGGTAATGCATTTTGTAATCCCTGGCTGAATTTGGCTGCCTTCATACAGGCACAGAAAGGTGTAACTTTTCCCTGAATTAATATTTTCACCAATTCATCTTTTTTTATGCATAACATTTCTTTAACAAGGGATTGTTTGCTATAGCTTCCTATTTATACAGGGAAAAAATTGCCTGTGTGTGAAGTACTATCCTGATCGATTTAATTGTCAGAGAAGTCCCAAAGATGTTGTCCATCCACCACCTTTCTGAAGGACTGCTCTAAGTTACATTGCTGATGAGAGTTCAGATTGCAACTGTTTTGTTGCCAGATCTTAATTTCGTTGGGTTACTTTGGTTTGAGTTGGCTCTGTAAGAAGCATGACAAATGAATTGTATCGACTTGAAGGTGCTGTCTCACAGCCAGGATGCAATTTTATGCTAACTTCATTATTGCAGAAGTCAGTCTGAAAGCCAAAGCATGCTGACCTGCAGCGTATAAAACATTAACAGAATATTTAATTCCTGTATTAGAGGTAAACTGTGAGATAAACCTCAAACGAATATTATGATTAATTTGGGTGAAGGCGTATGTTTGTGCTCGCAAGCACATCTGTTCTCTTCTGGAGGGATTCAAAAGCATCCATCTGTTTTTTGTCATGTGTATGTGAATTCCCTTTTCTACTGAATGTCAGGGCCTGTTTTTGTAAGCCAAGTGGTTCAGAGAATGAGATCTGAAGACCCCTGGAATTCCAGGAGCTATACTAAGCAGTATGTATACATACTGTCATTTCAAAGCTAATTTGGATACCTTGAAAACAGTATCATAATTTGAACAATAGAGAAAGAGGAGATTTAAGAAGAGAATTCTGTAATCTGTGACCAAGTCCTGCTTGGCATAGCAAATACTGCCTGTTGTGTGACAGAAGAGATGCTGCACAGCCTGCTCCTCCCTTCCCCCTGACAGCTGCCTCCAGAGTACCGTGTCTGGTCCTGAGTATGTGCAGGTACATTTTTCAAGTAATCATTTCCACTATTCCTGTGTAAATCCACTCACCTGGATCACTGAGTTGCAGCTTGTTAAGAAGCATAACTTCTGCAAAGTCCTGGATAAATCATTCACCGTCTTTGTCAGCTGGCAGAGGTTCAGCCAGCATTTCATCAGAGATCCCATCTCCAAACTAACACAGCAAGTTTATAAGGTGGCCACTTCTTACACATGAACCCACAAAGACACTCTTCTCCTTCACTGTTTAACAACCCTGTTTTGCTCTGTTGTGTTACTCACGCTCTGACTCCCTTGTCTGCTGATGTTGAGATGATGCCTCCCAGCACACTGTCAAGAGATATCGCGATAGGTGAGAAAATGTCTTTAAAAAGAGACAGTTTAAAGTGCCTGAACACTCATGTGCACCTTGAGGATCTCGTTACAGTTGTTTCCATACACCCCTCCAGGACTACCACAGCTGTCCTCTGAACTGCATATATCTGTTAAGAATTCAGTCAGCCCTCAAAAGACTTTATAATTAATGTAAAAATCCTGCTCTGGTTGGAGTTGAGTTCTTTGGTAGGATCATCGCTCTCTCTCTGACCTCCCTGATAGAAATGTTAGTGGGGCTCCATCAAATCTCACCACAGATAAGCAGTGGGTTGTGACGTGCTGGGTGGTGTGGATCCTTTATCCAAGTGTCACATGATGTACAGTGAAAAACACCTGCAGAAATTATGGTGTTGGCAGAAACTGCTCTTTTAGTGAAAGTGAAGCACAAACGTATTAAGTTGGGCAAGAGAATTCCCCATGGTGTCCTACTGAAAGTCTCGTGGGTTAAAAACCCTCTTACAAAGCAGGGCCATGTGTGCAGTCTTGCATTTATGTTTTCCTGCCCAGGGCAACATTCGTTCCTAAGTTACCTGTGCTTTCTGAGCCACAGCATTGTCACTTTCAGAAATCTGATCATGGCTCCTTAATGAACGCAGAAGGAAAATGAACTCCTGCAAGTTCAGATTCTCCTACTCGCTGCATGAGTCTCTTACACAATTTATTCAGTTAATCCCCTGCAGAAACCCTTTGCCATTGGAAAAGGTTGGGTGGAAGCTCTGAGGCTTCATGAATTCCAGCTGTGACTGTTGCCACTGCATACCAGATTGGAAATTACATTGGGTGTGATTACAGTACTTGCAAAAACTCTCATGGTGTTCAGGTTTATTCTTATGAAAATCAACAATGTAATTTGTAAAGAATCATTCAAGGTTTTGCTTGTAGGACACACATTTATCTGACAGCTTAAGCCTGTGGTTCTACAAAGTGGATCTGATTTGGGAGGCTGTAGAACACCTGCCTTGAGCCATCCACAGGCTGCCTTGCAGGACATCTGCTCCCATCTCCTGCTGTAACTGTGAGTCTTCAGTGCATCTGAAGTTTAGTTTGTGATTGTTGGACACCCCAAAATCATCAAATATTAGTGGACTATGCTAGAAGAATTAGGCCTAAATCTCTCTGCTTGTATTTTCCTGTCTGTTAAACTAGTAATATAAATGCTGTGGATGAGTTAACAGTTGTAACTGCAGTTACTGCTGATTCCCCCACATATAACACAGGATTTCTCTCCCCACCTGGCTACCTGTTTTGATGAAACTTCTCTGACAGCCATAATTATGCAGTGTTGTGATCTGCTTCTCTATGCCAAGTACAGAAGATGAGCATTGAGCGAGGAAGAGGACAGAGACCTTTTCATTGGAGAGAAGCCATTAAGGTCTTGCCTGGACTCATTAAAGCAAGCTGATGAGCAGGTGCAACAGTGATTCATGCGCTGGCGTAAGAGAAAATCTGGTCATGTAAGCCCTAAGAACATTGGATTCCTTTTATAGCACATTTGTATCGTAAATATTGGCAGCTGCCTTTATTGGTACTCACAAAGAATTCTGCTCAGCTTGCTGTACAGAAAATCTTTGCAGCTTGCTGTATTTATTGGAGGACCCCGATGCATATTCTTCCACACACCTCTTGCTCTCTCACCTTCCTTCCTTTTCATCATTGCAGTTGCATGTGGCGGACATGCAAGATGGAAGTAAAAGGTAAAAGATTAATTTGATAGTGAGAGAATGTGAATGAAATGCACAGAGAAATTAAGAAAGCTTTGTGTAACACAGTTAACTGAAAATTGTTCATAAAACCATCCCCAAAGCAGAAAATGTTTTGGCTTTTATCTACAGATTATTTGTGAAAGATGAAATAAAGGTAGCAGGTTCACTTTTGCATCTGCGAGGCAAGAAGATTTCACTGGAAATAACATATGAGTTGGTTTCTAAATCAGTGTTTCTTTCTGCTTTAGCCTGTCTCCAAGCCTCTGATATGACAGGATCACAGCAGTGGGAGACGGGAAGATTTTGAAATAGTTTTTTTAATGATTAGGCTAAGAGTTTATGCAAAGAGGTTCACATTCCTCTAGTGGAAGTATGTGTGTCATTTTTACATAAAAGCCAGCTCAAGATCCTTACTGAAATGTGGTATTCAAATTCGGGAGATGAGGGAAAAGAAAGAAAGAAAACAACGTCAAATGGTGAGCCTGATTGCTGGCAAGACCCCACCAGTTACAGATGGGCTCCAGTGCCCAGCCCAGCACCTCTGTAATAAGATTTACGTGTTTACTAGTACTTAGTTTACTTAGTTTACTAGTACTTGATTTACTAGTCAAGTCCCCACTCCTAATCTTGCCCAGTACCTTCTGAATCCCTTGATCAAATCATGCGTGTGTGATACAGGAGCTGAAACCTCAAGGATTTGCAGTCCCAACAAACAGGTAGCCAGGTGGAAGAGACAAATCCTGTTACTGCTCCCACAGAGAGGTGACTCAGGACTCACCCAGTGTGACCCACCACAGGACAGTGAGCTGTAATGAACAGCCAACCCTTAGGAAAGCTTCGCTCATCTTTCACCGTATTGGGTATCAGAGCACATAAACAGAGGAAGCCACGCTTCATTAGGTTCTGCTGCTGACAGCTCCCTATCAGTGGGTGTGTTACACTGAGGGAAGAACCCTTCTCTCTCTCACACATACACATGGCCATAGGCTTGCATCCTGAATGGCTTGCATGAAGAAGCAGAGCAAAACAATATTAAAATAAGATCCCCATTAGAAGGAGGGTGAAGTATGTGGCCCTTGTGACAATTTTTAATAAGCAGAAGCCAGTCAGGCTTTTGCAAAGAGGGTCCTCTGAATTTAAACGTGGTGCAGAAAAATCCCAAGTGTGCAGGTTACAACTGCAAGTTGTTTGTATCATATATTCTGCTAAGTGCAGAACTGAATCCCAGCTTATCCAAACCTCAGTGAGCATTTGGATCAGTTATACTTTTTACTGAAGAGCCCAGAGAAATTACGAAATTCAGCTGCAATCCATGGAAACAATAAAGGGACATAAATCTCTTTTCCTGTCTGCTTTGTGCCAGACTTCTTCTGGCATTTCTGTGTTGTTCAAAATCATGATGCTGTCGGAGTATCCTAGCAAGCAATTGTCTTCCCTTACGGAGATTTAGTAAGAAAATATCCTGTGCAGCTGTTCCAGAGCCTGATTTGTTCTTGGGAGTGATTTTACTGGTACAGTGTGTATGTTTGTCAGTACAACTGCATGGATACTTTGTCAGTTCAAAGCAGGAGTATGCCTGTGTTGTAAAATGCTGCTGGAATTGTCGTAGATCTTTGTGAAACTTGACATAAACACAAAAAACCCATGCAGCACCCGTAACAGTCAGCTCTGGTTTTACATTTAAAAGACTGCAGCCATGCTGAATAAAAGCAAATCTGTCACTTAATGCAAGGCAAACAACGATCATTGTTCTTAGCCAAAGAATTTCATTGTACTGTTAATACCAATAGTGGACATGATCATCGAGGTTATGGAGCCAGGCGTGCTGGAACCTCTTCACAGTTCTGCTGTGAGTAACAACTCTGTACCTTAGTTTTCCCCAGGGAAAGCAGAGATGCCTGTTCAGAAAGGGGATTGCTTTTTATTCAGTACTTTTAACACCATGGCTTTATAGCACAAGAAGTAAAATCTCGCTAAGTTGCTTTGGTTTTATCCTAGTAGCACAGAGTGGATTGATCGGTGTTATGTATCGATTCAGTGCAAAAAGGAGTAAAGCAGGAGTATTGTGGAGGCACGGTTATAATGCAACACAGAAACCTGCCCTGCTTAAAACTGGCTTGCTTAAATCTGCCAAAAAAATCTGAACAAAACCACATTTTGGTTTATCTCAGATCAATTAGGAGCTGACTGAAGCTAAAGAAACTTAAGACCAGTTTCAACTTCAAGCTGTCACCTGCACCTTCTCAAAGCACCCTTATGCTGTGCTTTCTTCCTAAATCCAGAAAGAATACACCCCGAACAATTGAGATCACCTGTGGCATTACTGAGGATTAAGCGGCAAACAGTGTAAATAATTTCTTAATTAGAAGCTGAGGGGAGCGGGAGGGGGGCACGATTAGGCAAACAAAGCAAAGCACCCAGTACAATAGGTGGTAAGTAGAGTATTAGTCCCTGCTAAGTACTTCTTCCTTTGCTTGAACCGGGAAAAGCAGTTTAGGGGAGAAAGAAGGGATTTAGCATGAACATATCCCATCTATCTAAAGATGTGCTAAACTCAAATTAGTAAAAGGATAGAATTTACATAAAAAATACTCTGCTTTTTCCTTAGTCCCCACGAGCTGATCTGATTTTAATGCAGATGCTAATTGAGACCAAGGTAATGTGAGTTTACAATGGTGCTTGATGGAAGATGTTAAGCAAATGGTTCTTTGTAAAACGTCTCTCCAGCCCTTGGAATGCAACAAATTGCTTACTTCTTGTTTTCTCTTGCAGTTTTTAAAAGAAATATTGAACCCTTGAAATATTTGACCTGGCTTTGTTGCCACAAACATTAGTTTTAGCTCTATAGAAAATCCAGTTGTTCCCAATACCAGCTTCACCAGTTAAGCCCTTTTGCCTTTTTTTTTATTATTATTATTATTTTAATTTTTTTTTTGAGGGGGGATCTGTTTTTCAGTTGTGGAACACCCAGAAGGAGGTGGGGGAGAGAAAGGGGAAGGTATGCTGGCTCTAAACACTTGCTAATTACGGAGCAATTACGGCAGCATCCACAAAACCACCATTTAGCTTTTCTGTTTCTCATTTCTGATCAGCTTTTTTCCTTTTAATTCTTTAGGGTGACACGTGAACCTCTTGACCTTTTTCTGTTTTATGGCATCAGGAAGGCTATTTCTCTGGTTTCTCACTTAATTTAAAACCTTATCCTGAAACTGGCTCCTGCAGAGCTTTCCATTCCTGTTGGAGTGGACAGGAGGTCTGTACACACCACAGACAGGCTTAAGCATGCTGTCAGGTCACATACTGCTTTGCCTTTTGGGTCAGAAGGAGAGAATAATCACGTTTTAGCAAAGGAGAGACTAGGTGATAAACCCACCTATTCTCCATTTTTAATGCCTGACTCTGCTAAGCATAAAATACATCTCCCTAACAACATGAGTGTGACACGAGTTGCTCTGCATTTCCCAGAACAAAGAGCACCAGGAAGGACTTTGTTCATTTGTCTCTGAACTGATATGAGTTTTTGTCGTGATGTACTGTCAGAATAGGACATTTAAGCAGATAAACTACTCCGTTCACCTACAGATTCTCCTAAGCCAACTGCAAACAGCAGTTACTTTATAAAAAGGAAGCCATTTCCTAAGTGCTTTCAGCAATACAAGATTAAAACCTAACCTTAAAACCCATCATTCCAAGCTGCAGTACTGTGCATTGGCGTAGATATCAGTAAATCCCCATGACCTTTCACTGACGGTAACAAGGACAATGCTTTTAAGTTCAAGCTATATTCCTGGAAGCCTTAACTTGTTATTTTCCAGTACTAATACAAGTGGAGACCACGAGTCTCAGTGTTTTTAGGGTATTCTCTTTTCATGCTTATATTCTTACTCCAATTTTAAGAGGAACTGGCCAAGTAAACAGAAATCACAGCCCTGAGTCAGCTAAAGTCTGTGAAATTTCTGATTCATACTCATGAAAAAGTCAGGAAGTCACCCAAATAGATCACCTTGCCCTACCAACTACAACACCCGTGTGTATGTGTGCTTAGTATAAGCATTACTTAGGACATACTGCTCACCAGAATTAAGATGTAACGTTCTGAAGTAAAATATCCATAAAGTAGTGCAAGGCCATACATTTCTTTATACAAAGCATAGTAGTCCCATGGACTTACACAGAGAAGTCTCCAAGCATCTTTCTGTAGGCAGTACTAACATGGGAAAGGCTTTAGCATTTACTTCTTATACATGTGCGACTCTTAAGCCTTGGCTCCTGCTCCTACTGGTAACACCTGTGGAGGTCTTTTAACATGCCTTCACAGCATAATTGTTCAGGTTTCTGTGCTGCGAGGAGGTGTTAAAACACTCCAGCAGTGAGTAGTATATTTTGACAAGTCCTTCCTATCAGTGTCCTGCTGGGAAGGGGATGACTGCAGTCAGACAGCGTACGGAGTCAAAGCAGGCAAGATTTTCCAGCATGTTCTCAGAAAACTGATTGGAGTCTTATTTTGTTCTTACCTTACCCTGTAATTCTTCATCCATTTGAAGTGTCCAGTTATGTAAAAAAAAGAAAAAAAGACCACTAAGCCACCAGAAGAGAGAAAGCAACACATAGGCTGTTTTATTCCCTTCCCCTAGGATCTGTACTAAACGTACACTTGACTGAAGTTTAGGGCTAGAAGTTGCTCCTTTAGCAGCACTTAACTGATCGTTCACCAGGGGCTGGTGAGTCACAGGCAGTGTTTTACCATCTTGAATCAGTTTACCAGTAGAAACTGGTAGATTAACTACAGCCTTCCTGTGCTTTACAGGCTGTCAAGTGTCCACAATTCCTAACGCCAGTAGGGCACCTCTGTGTCCCAAGTTGCTGAGAAGTAACACAGCTACAGATACTGAAACCATGTCCCCCAGATCATGGTATGGCAGCTTAGAAGGACCAGGGAGGGGTTAAAGTAATTTCTACAGTTTGTCATTCCTTGAACAGGTATACGGGACTCAGAATCTCCCCTTTTTCAGTAGCATTAAAATAATACAAATTTTAAAAACCCAGGAACCTAAAAGAAGTTCTAAAACATCATGTTCAGATACATAAAAAGCCAAAATTGATGCTCTTCCTAATAGCATCAAACATTTGAAAGTCCTCATTTCAGTCCCAAAGAACTTTTCATAATAGTGAAGAGTAACATCCAGTTCAGGTTGTATGATGATGTGTCCTCTTCTCAGACATGAGCTCCCGAATACATCATTTGGTCACCCTGTGTCACCCCAAGGGGGGGTCCATTAGCACTGTATCCATAAATTGTTCTTTTAAGGAAAGATGCTGGAGCCATTATTGTGGTGTGATCAGTTGGTATTCTGTGGTTAGTGTGTGAAGGGTACAGGAGTTGTCCACTGGTAGGTGAAAGACTCAAGAACCGAGCATCTTCAGCCAAGCCAATAATAGGAAGAGATGGAGCTACAGTCATGCAGATGTTGCTGGTCTGAGGACTGCTGCTCAGCGAGCTTCTGGTGGCAGAACTGGAACCAGAGAGGTGAGGAGGAAGATCAGGTTCTAGTAGCCACGTCTGACCAGGTGCAAGTCCACTTTGCTGCCCTCCATCCTGGGATTTTAAGCACTTGCAGCAGCAAATTCCAACACAGGCACCACCAACAACAAACACCACAAATACAGATCCCACGAGGAGGAACGGCATGTACACGGGCACTGGAAAGGGAAGGGTGACATTAGCCAAGCATTCCTTCATGGGCTGTCCTGGGATACGTTCTGTTCCACATGCCTTAAGGCACGCACAACCAGGGAGCAGGCCAGAGTACTTCCACTCTCAACTCTTCCCTTGCTGCAGCAGGAGGGTTAGAAACTGGCCTGCTGTGGCAGACTCACTTAGAAAGTCAGGTAGAGAGGGTCAGACCAGTCAGTTCTACAGCATCTGCCACTGATACCCACCCAAGAGCTGTTCCAGGACTCAGATGTCACAGCTACTGTTCACCTGGCCATGATTAAGTAGAAATTCAGGCTTGAGTTTTAACGAATAGTTAGGACCTAAACTGCTGTTGGGTTGCCTATGGAATCTGGGCTCGAGGGCTATGAGCATTCTTACAGGGCAGGAACTGAGTCGAGATGCATCACCTACAGGTGTCCTCATGCATTAAAACAACAGGTTAGCTCTGTTCCACCAGGGATACAAACACCAGATTGCTTTGTTAGTAGTTTAGAGGCTTTTCTAAGAGTAGCACTGACAGGAAAGTCTTCTGAGTGAAGCCCCAAGTTATTCCCTCATCCCAGTGAAAGGAACCACAGCCCAGATCAGCACCGTGCCAGGGCTCCACACCGTTCTGCTGCGATGGGTACAGCGTGGAGCTCTGAAGGATCGAGGAGCAGTGGAAGGACCTGGCTCGTGGCACCAAGGGAACATTGCTACATCTGCTGTGCTCCCTTCCCCACCTGCTCGAGGAACTTACCTGGCACTGGAGGCCTGGGGCTGGGCTGCTGGTGGTCCCCAGGGCAGCGGCCCTGGTCCAGCCGGGCCTCTTGGGCAGAGCAGCAGTAGCGTAGGCTGCAGGTCCCACAGCACAGGGTGGCCGTGGGGCCATCGTAGCGCTCAGGGCACTGGAAGCCGCGGTGGCTGCGCTGCGAGCTGCTGGCCCAGCCGTGGCAGTACTCCCCTGCCCAGCCCAGGCTCCAGCACAGGGCCAGAGCCAGTGCCAGGGCACAGAGAGCCCCCCGTGTCATGGTTGGCCAGGCAGCGTGGCTCACCCCTAACCCCTTGGCCCACACTGCCCTTGTTTGGTCACCCCTTCCTTTCTTAAAGGGCAGAGTGCTCCCAGCCCACCAGCTGCCCACCGAGGCACTGCCTAAGCTCCTCTTTCAGGAGGCTTTATCTCTTGGCCTGTGACCCCCCTAATCCCCTCTCTCCACAGCAATAAAGAGGACCCACTAATTGAAAACCATTTGCAGCTACTCAAGCTCCACCTTCCTCATCTCCCTCCTTCATTCCTGGGGGAGAAGCCACTGATCCCTGGGAATGGCACATCCCGCACTCTTGGTGCGGTGCTGGTTGGGGTCAGTGGTGGTAAGGAGAGCCCAGAGATCCCCTGGTACCAAAGCTTCACTCCTCAGGGGCTTGTCAGGAGCTGGAGTGTCCGAGGTGGGAGGCTGGGGACTGAGCTGGGGACAACACATGATGACAAGCGAGAAATAAAATTTCCAGAGCAGAAAGAAACCAGGGATAACCAAGTTCCCAGCGGGCTCTGAAGTGTCATCAGTACTAACTGGCATCAAGATGATTTTTAGCTTGTTTAACACGGATAATCAATGACATAAATACAAAGAAGAAGATTTTCATCTGAAAAATGTAGGAAAAAATAAAAAAGCTCCAAGTTGGTCTAATTTCTGTCTTTGTGGTTGAAAAACTTGAGGCTGAACATTTTTAAAAGCCTTTTGCACTTCTGTTTTCTCTTCATACAGTGCAATCCATGAACCATAAAGTGTGTTTCAGGGGATTTTAAGATCTCTCAAAGTTTCATCTACACAGGAAAATCCGCCAGTGTTACACAGACCCCATGGCAGCACAGGAGTGGTGGGAGACTCTTCATCTTTGAACCCAAAATAACCCCAGACCATCTGTGGTCTTAGTCCCCTTACAAGTCTTACTACTTGCTGGGTTGACAGGGTCCGTGGCTGAAGCTTGGTTAGTCTGGGCTTAACTGCACCGAGGAAGAAAACGGTTGCTAATGGAGCACTTTGAAAAGCAGGGAGTTCAGGGGTTTTGAACCAATATCCTGGTAATGTGTGGCACTATTTGCAGCCTGCTTGAAGACCTCAAAATGTATTCTTGAACGTACACAAAAGCTGGTTCCCACACAGTTTTTTAGGAGTTTTGTCATTGATTGTAGAGGCTGTCCAATGATGCAAAATTTTAGAAAGATTTTCACAGAACTATATTCTTTCTGATGATTTTAGGTTTAATAATAGATAACAGCTTGCACGTGCTTTATTAACTATTTCATAGGCTCAGTTGAGTCATTTTTCACTCTGCCAAAGACATAAGTGCTCATCACCTTTGCCAGTCAGTCACCTTTTGTGCATCATTTTTTAATTGGCTTTTTGGCAAAAACGGTTACAGAGATCCCTGGGTTCAGAAATGTCAAATGAAATCTCTGTTTAGAGTAGAGACCTTTCCAAATGCTGCTCGGTGCATTGAAATAGGCATTTTGCCCTGCTGCACTTCAGCTCTGCAAGTGTAAGGCTGGCTGACCGCGTAGGATCTAGTTCTATAAATCCATGGGCACAGAATAGAAATTCTGAGCAGCCCCAACACTTTATAAGACAGCCTGAGGTGAGTGCTGTGCTATCTTGGATTGGACTCTCAAAGCACTTTAAGCCCAAAACTGTGTTTGCCTTAAGGAAATTCTAGTTTATTTGCACATTCAACCTCAGCACTACTAAGCCAGGCTAAATACTGACTTTTATTATCTGTTGTTATAGGAAAAAGCAGCCTCAGACAGGCTTTAAGCCTGTGCTTAGCATGCTGCAGAGTTCATCCTAATAAAACTCACCTCAGTAAAGAGGTGCAGTTGTTTCCTCCCATCTCCCATGCCTAAAGAGTATAAAGACACCTGCTAAGTCAGGTATTCAAATGCTAAGAAATCCCCAAAGTTGTTCATTGCATTAACACTTGGAATGATGGCTGCCCTTCCAGGATCTCCCCTCTCTGCACACACACTGCCTTTAACAACACGGTCATGCATTATTTTTTCCTGTATAGGATTACACTGCCTCACTTAGCAGGGATGAACTCTTGGAAACTAAAAGCAGAGTTCCTGTTCAGGGGGTCTGTGTGTGTTCCAGGGGGCATTTGTTTCCCGGTTCAAAATCTCGTCTTTAGTTTGTCATAGACTGTTCTGTGCTGTGATGTCCACTTCACTGCTGCACAAACAGATGAATGTAATTTTATATAAAAATTGTATATGCTTACATAACTTGTGACCCGCTTTGAAATTTGACAGGATAAAAGGGGCTATGTGGATATATTCGGATGCTGGTCGTGAACTACAAAGGTAAATCATGAAGTTTCTATCCCAATTCCTTATGTTCGGTGACTCCCAGCTTTCTTAGACTTTCACCTGCCAGGGTGAAATTTTTCATATTTGTTCTTTGCCAGCTTTGGGGAAGTTTCAACAAAAGCAATGCAGCCTGTTTTGTATGAGAGGACAGTGATCATTGCTTCCCATTATTAACAACAACAACAACAACAATCCTGTTACCTTTTCTGAGTATCCCTGCAGCCAAAACAGCTTGAGCTTTGAATTTACAAGTTACCATGGAAATAGCCCTCAGAGGGAAGTCTTTTTTTTTTTCCATGTGAGGGTTGTTTCTCTTACTTAAGGAAATGTACATTCCTCCGTGTGAATTTTATGTAGGCAGCAAGATGATTAAAGATTCCTGTTATCCTAACAGAAAGCACAAACTGCAGACTTCCTGATTTGCAGCTGCTTCGCCTTCCCTGCAGTACCAGTGTTTGGTATCAGTACTGTACAATAACCCATGATGTTGAAGGTTGAACTCTGACACCAGATTTCAGGTATATTCTTGTCATTTCTTAATGCCAAGTGAAGGTTCAAAACAGCACAAGAAACACGGGAAGAAGTAATCCCTCTGCTAACAGGAGCCTGCAGTCCCTTGGTCAGATCCCGTGAGGATCGGATCCGTCCTCTCCTGGTGCTGGGTGTGGAAGAATCCCTCTGCCATCAGGACAGCTACACTGTGCTGCAGGAGGAGTTTGTCCCACTGTCAGGTTTTCTTTTGGGATGTGGTACCAAGGTGTCCTCATGTTATTGAGAAAATAACAAGCAAAGCAGGCTTGCATGGCTCCATCTGTCTTTAAATGCTTTGGCCAGGATTTAGGTGAAAACAGACTAGAGAATCAACATTAGTAGATGTAAAAATGTACCCTGCCTCTGCAGAAGAAAACTGTCAGACCTGTAAGCTTATTAGATTAAAAAGGGACACAATCTCTGCCTGTGTTACATAGGAACAATTACTGCCTGTTAGAAGCCTGTTGGTTGGCTTTAGTGCTGTGTGCTCATGTAAGCAGTGTCCTGCTGGTGTGCGGCGTTACCTTATCAACACCAGTGCAGATAAGGGTGATGCCAGGGCAGGCACTGTGGAGCGTTAGGATGGAGGGGCCTGGCTGAAGTAGTCAGCTCTCCTTAGCATGGGAAAGCTCTCCAATTTACTACTTTTTTCTTCTTCTTCTTCTTAGGCAGGTTAGCTTTTTTCTTTTTCAAGTGAGGAGCAAATATAACTGAGCTTCGATTTCAGAAGAGGTGCATAAAGAAGACACCTCTGTCTTAGGTCTACAGGTACAGTTACAATAGTTGTTGTGTCCCACATGATCCGTGAGTAATGAGTTGCCTAGTTACAAAAATCTAAACAGACCCTGTATTTTATGTTCTCATTTTCTAGCTTGCTACTTCTTCAAAAACAAACCCAAGAAATATTAAAAGCAGTCAGCACTGCTCATCCTCCTCAGCAAAGAGAATGGGACAGAGGTCACTCACATTGGTGGATTTCACATCACTGGTCCTTTTTTTGGGGCATTATTTTTTTATTGAACAAGCACTTTCCCACAAACTTCAGTAAAAATTCCTGTCTTTAATTTCCTTTGAGTTAGCTTTGACAGCCCCTTGACTTCTGGTGATTTTCCTTCTCCCAGCTGCGTGTCTGTTTTCTCCTTCCTGAAGAGCCAGGCTCATTTCTGCACTTTCTTACCCCAAGTCTTTTGAGGGAGGAAATCAGGTGTTCATGTGTTCCCTGCAGGGCTCTTCTCTCGGGAATGAGCCTCCTCTTGAAGTCAGCAAAAGGCTGGACAGCCCCATGGCCCTCCTCACCTACAAAGACAAACCACCTATTACAAGAAAAGAGAATGGCAGAACTTATTGAGATGGTGATTTTCTGAGGTGTGTTTATTGAATGGTTGTGCAGCTTGAATGTTCTTGATTGTTCATGCACAATAGGCCTGATTTTCAAGAGTCCTCATAGCTTCCCTGGGAGCTGCTGGAGCTCTGTCTGTGGAAGGATCAGGGTGAGCTCAGTCTGTGGGAAGATCAGGCCCAGGTGGTGCTGAACAATGCTGCATCGCAGGTGGAACCGAAGGATCAAAGACAGTAAGAGCTGAACCAAACTTTCATTGCCAACTAAATTCTCAATGTGTTTGGAGTTCAAACAACTCTGGATATATTATTATTTTTTAGTTAGTTGTAAGTTTTTCTTCCTTTTCAGACATGCAGCTGCTTCAGAGTTTAAGGGATTAGAAGCCTGAAATGCTGGAAATCTCACAGGAAAACCTGTGCTTCTAAGTCTCCAGCTCTGAATTGGATGAGTACCTGACCCCTTGGGCCCTTATTATTTTCTGTTGAATTTTTCTGCACTAGGCATTTTCTAGCCAAGCACAAAAGTCTGCTCTCAGAGGCTTGGCGTTTATATCTGAGCTGAAGTCAAGTCACTGAGAAGTATCATGACAGCTTGAATCATGCTTCATAAGCTTAACTCAAGGCTTTCGCTGGCATTTGGGTTCATCAGAGCATGGTCAGGAGTAAGTCCTGCCGGGGCGCCTGTTAGGCTGTAGAATGGCAGTTTCATTTGTATTTCTGTGTGTGTATTACCTAACTGTCACTCAAGGATACTGTGCAAGGTGCTGCATAAAATAATACAGAAACAGTTTCTGCCCTAAGTCTTCACGTGAGGCTTTCTGACTGAGGAGATGTACAACAAAATGGTGGGACTAAGGTCAGCTTAAGTCGCGAGCTACAATTGTCGGTGTATTGCACAGCAGAGCGTGCCTTGGAGGAGCAGCTGGCTTTGTGAGTATTTCGTTCCAAGAACCTTCTCTCAAACAGGACAATGGAAACTGCAAAAACCCCCACAGTCTTAGCACTGAAGTTTTAACAGGCTGAAAGCTTTCTATAGGCTAGCAGGGAATTGGGATGAACACTTTCCTAGCGATTGAGAGATGGTAGGAAAGGTGAGTAGTCAGGGAGATTTTGGAAACTGGTGGAGGAAAAGGCTGTGAGGATGTTGAAAATGAAGAAAAAAACCTGTGCTCAGTAGCAAAGAGAACAAGGAGTCAGCAGGGAAGACTCGAGGAGAAGGGTAAGCAGACAGAATAGGGCTATATTTATCAAGGTGATAACCATAACAGTATGTTGAAGTCTGGCAGTGCTTCTCCCAAGAACACTTGAAACACTGGAAATAAAGACAAGAAAATGACTAGGTAATTTCAGGCAGGAATACAGCCTTTCTAAATCACTTTCCTTTTTAAATTTCTATAGGAGCAAGGTGGTGGAGTAAATGGAGGTTTGGGACTCAATAGCTGTGAGTTCCAGATTTCAGTCAGTCCCAGAGAAAGGCAGACAGACACCAGGAAATACGCAAACCGGTGAATCCTTTCAAAACCACCACCTCACCCGAGGGGCTGCAGAAGACAGTTAAGGTGCATGATGACTGACCTGGGACAGGTCCAGCCCAGGCTGCACTTAGACTGTAGACACTACTGGGGGTTGAATGAAGCCATGATCTAGATGTCCACTGCAACACTCATTCTTCTATTTCTTGGTACAAGTCTTCATAGTGCTTTCTGGTTACTGCTTGTTTCTTTCTTGAAATTACTTTGATGTCTCTTGTGATTGTCTCTCTTGACATTTTCTTACATTCTGCAGACACAAGTTGTGATCTGCTTGGCAGTTCTGCAATTGCTCTGACACTTGAGAGCAACCTCAGATGCCATCAGTCACTTACTGCTGCTTTGAATTTGCTGGCAGACCGTGTGCCACTCCTACATTCACTGTGGCACTGACTTTACCTTCACTGGCTTGTGGTTTGGGGACCACCTGTCACAGTCTCTCATTTTAATCCCTTTTTTCCCCTTGTGATTGCACTGGCAAGATTCTTCATGCACAGGAGTAGCCTGCAATAACTGGTGTGGATGTCTCTGGTTGTAAACCATGAAACTGTGCCCTGAGGAACAAGGGAAGACCCTGGAGACAATGCCTGTGAGCATGGGCTGCAGACCCCCTACCTCCTGTTTGTCCAGATTTCTCCCAGAACAATCCACGAGCAAACCCTGTGAAGCTGAACATTGTTTGTTGCTTCACTTTCAAATCACAGCTCTGCCACGCAGGCTGTAATAAAAGCTGAACTCAACAGGATACAAAGCTGTGTGATACAACAGGGATCAAACCTCTTTCTGATGCTCAGAGGAGGTATCAGACCTTGTGTAGGTCACAGGACTAGTAAGCATCCTTATCTCTCCCTCCCAAGCCAGAACCCAGCACAACATCAGGGTAAATAGGACAGGTGAAAGCAGTGGATTGGCACTTGTATGGACAGACCAGCAACAACAGGGCAGAAGCC
This sequence comes from Aegotheles bennettii, assembly GCA_013398125.1. NCBI lineage: Eukaryota > Metazoa > Chordata > Aves > Caprimulgiformes > Aegothelidae > Aegotheles > Aegotheles bennettii. The sequence continues at coordinate 273,257 of VZRW01004366.1, read as the reverse complement.
TGAAGAGATACATCTCCTCTCAAAGAACACAGCTCTGATCTGGTGCCTGAGCAGTAAAATCCTCCCTGTGGTCTCTTCCAGCAGAGGGTGCCCATGACTGAGAAACCTCCAGCCTCGGCAGCCTCTTGCAAGATGGCACAGACCCCTGTGCTCCCAGGTATCCAGTGAAAGAGTGAAATACACACAGCCCAGAAAATCTGTGTTTACTTTTAGCTCCCTCCTCGAAAGGAGAGCCATTGTGTGCTGGCAGGGTTCAGCAGAGCTGCCCACAAAGCTCCAGTGCAGGCACAGAGGTAATTGGAGAGAAACAGCCCCATTTTCTGTTCCAGCCATTGGCTGCACCCTCGCTGTGAGATGGTGAGCAGGGAAGTGGTTGACTCCTGGGGTACTTCTAGCATGCACAGCTTGCTTGTAGCTCTTAGCCACACTAAAGCATCTCTTTGTATTCTTAACCAACGTTAAGGGTCTTCTAAGGCCCTTTTCAAGATCTCCTATTCCAAGGGAAAATTTACAGGCCCAGTTCCTGACCTGAAATAAAACTTTTCAACTTGATTAATCACCAGCTGAAGGTTTGGCCTGAAATCTTCTCTTTCCTTGACAGAGAAGATAAAAATAGCTCCTTTTTTTTTTCCATTGCAAATTTTACTACCTTTTTCTCCTGTTAGCTGTCTAGAAAGAACAAAGCCAGGCAACACCAAGCTGGAGCCTGTTTCATCTTGCATGATGCCAGCATATGTACTGCATGAATCTCAACTGCAGAACCACCAGTGCAATTCCCTTGTTTTCAGATCAAGCCATCGACCATATTCTGGAGTCCCACTGAAAGGTTGAATGCTGAAATAAAGGGCACTGTTTGGTCTGTGTGTCTTCATTAATTACTGGTGTCTGGGCTGAGAGTGCAGAAATAGCCATGGGGTGAGTCCATCCCTTGACTTGTTGACTAGGCAGGTGTGATACGGACTTACTGACACTTAATGAAGATAGAACTCCAGGATGAGATTTTATTTGTCTGTTTATTTTACAGAGAACCTGTGCTTCTCAGAGTTCCACTTTGGTATTGTAACAAATTCATGAGATCTGCTGTAATGTTAGGCAGAAATAACCTGCTGCAGAGACAGTCTTGTGGGACAAGAACAGGAAGACACAGCAGAGACAAGTGGGATTGTAAAACTAAAGAACCAGTCTTCAGCTGCTCCAGTGAGGCATATGTTATATATGAATTAATTTTGTAATCTCAGCTGGGTGACATTTTCCCCAGTGCCAGAGTGTCACCAAATGGAACGATCCGTTGTGATTGGCACACTCCCCAGAAGAGCATATTGCCACTGAGGGTTGGTGACATGTTAGGCCAGGACTGCAGTGCACTGTTGAGCCGTGAGACAGAAGTAAGGGCTCCTGAAAGTCAAGGGGGAGTTTGCAGAGCTGTGTGGGGGCTTGCACCCTGTGTCTGACAGAGTGTGTTCTCAACACATCACTAAAACACTGACAGCACTTCGGACATGAGGAGCATGTCTATTAAAGCTCCACTCTGCCAGTTTCTCCTTTGATTCAGGTGGTTAAATTGAACTTGAAGCTTTTCGTTTTACTAAATTAAACATACAATTGATAGTTGTCTCACAATGAAAACTCAAGGTGGACCTCAATGATGTGCTTTATTCTCTCCATATGACCCTGAAGTCAGAGGAGCAAGAAGCAGAAGGACATCCCATCCACTGCAGAGCCAACAGAGTGGTTCCTGTTCTACCTCCAGCTGCTGGTGTGTGGCTGGCACTTCCCTGGGGGCTGGCACCCCTGAAAGGTAAGTGAAATAACTCCAGCAACCCTTGGTAGCCTGAAATCACTCCATCAGCCTCTGGAGATGTGGCTAGCCCAGGATCGGGAAGCTGATCCCCTGCGGATATCCCTCCTTGGCCATAGCAGAGGAGAGAGTGTCCAAGAAAGAAAACCATAATAAAATCCAACTAACTTCAAACAAAAGAGATCTGGCAGAACATCCTTCCGGCACACGACTGTTTCCTATGGCACATTGCCCAGAGCTCTGCTAGTAATCCTGAGGGTGACAGATCAAGTTTGATACACACAGTGACTCAGAAAAATTGCTGGTTGTCAGAACATCAGCAGCCAAGACAACAGCTATGTTTATTGACCTCCAAATTGCAATATAATCTTAGTTACTGGTAAACTCAGTGTTGTCCAACCTGATACTCTCCATGGAAGCATCGCTAATGGCTTCATACTGATCATGCATATTAAACTGTCACCACAACACATTGATGTATTGCTGTACCCTTTTCTTTTTAAGAATTGATATTCTTCCTCTCTGTCTTTAAATTGCTCTGGATTGAGGTCTTATAGCCAAAATCAATCAACAGATAAAATGCATGAATGTGCATATTAGAAAATGCAGATGTAACAGGAGAGTGCAAGGAGAGTAAGAAATTATTCACACTAATGGAAATAACAGAGTTACTAAAGGGAATATCAGCTTTAGGATTCTGAGGCTCAACAGTGAGGCTAATTTTATGTAAACTTCCCTTCTTCTTGCATCTCGCCAGACTTTCTAATGTAGGTTATTATTATTATTCTTACCTTAATTGAAGTTAGTCTTCTCCTGAGCAGGATATTGGACCAGATAACCCCCAGAAGTGCCTTCAGACCTCGGTGGTGGTTTGGGTTTTTTTTCTATTATTCTGTTTTACCAGCAGAACAACTGATACAGAGACTGAATGCCTTACACACATAGCAAATTCACGGGAAACACAACAGAATTCAGAAAATGGGCTGCTGACTCTATGCCCCCCTGCACAGGGGGGGCACAGCCCAGAGTGGCAGCCCAGGGGTCTGTGTCACATCTGCCTTAAGGGTTCCTGTGGGTGTGAGGTGCACGAGAATAAAACCAGCCAATCCATTCACGTGGGGCTGGGACTATCATAGAATCATAGAATCATAGAATCATTATGGTTGGAAGGGGCATCAAGTCCAACCTTTATCCCATCATATTCCTAACCATCAGACCATCAGACCGTGGCCTCAAGTGCCTCATCAACCCGTTTTTTGAACACCCCCAGGGACGGTGACTCCACCACCTCCCTGGGCAGCCCATTCCAGTGCCCAACCACCCTCTCAGGAAAGAACTTCTTCCTAATCTCCAACCTAAACTTCCCCTGATGGAACCTGAGGCCATTTCCTCTCATCCTGTCATCAGCAGAACAAGACTGACCAGGCCACAAGAAACCAGAGTGGTGGTAACTGGTGTGGATGGATGTGAGGATTCCTCCAGTGCTGCACTACTTTATAAATGCAGGTACAGGTGTCTGCAGATTCTCAGGCAGATCAAGGCAAAGAAGAGCAGAGAATGGAGAGAGGATTGGAGCCATTATCTTGCCTAGCCTGGGGAAAATGATGTTGTTAAGATCATTATTTCCCTCCTTACCCCTTCACCCTTCTCCAGTACTTTTTCCAGCTTATTTCTGGAAGCTGTTTGGACCCTGTCAGGAGTGAACAGAACTGATATTCCTTGGAAATGTAACCTAAGCACATTGCAGCTCAGAACCAGTGCACACTGGGACAGGCAAACACAGCTTCTGGGCCACCGACTTTGGCAAGATCAGGGAGCCCCAGTGGAAGAAGGTATGAGTTGGCCGTCCATGGAGACAGAAGGAAAAACATTTAGCTTGCCTTCCCTTGAAGTTTGCCATTGTCCCTGTACATAAAGCCACCAAAGATTTCATCAGACTGTATTGTATTTTGAATGTGTAAGTACAAAGTCATCTTGCTGTCATTTGCTGTCACTCAGGGAGTTTAAGCACTCCCCACACCGCTGGTGACAAATAACCTGCAATTGTTCATCTCTGTTCCCGAGGGTGCTTTCCCTGACAATGGGATGACTCAACTCAGTAATGGTGACTAGATGAGACCATGATTTCACAATAAGATAATCAGTCACTTTTTCTAAAAAGGGCAAATTTATGCAGCCACTTGGAAGACAAAAGTAAACTGCAGCCTAAAATGCCTTTTATTTACAGTGGGAAATGAAGCATGAGTAAGGTGATTAGAACTGTAATTAAACAAGATAGTCAAATCTGCAGATATGCACAATATACAGAAGGAGGCTCTGGGAGAGACAGCATAGAAGAACCCTGAAGCATTTTTTACACAAGCCCTAGGGACATCCCTCCTTAATTTGATCTCTAACCAGAAGCTATCTCCAAAAGCCCCCCCTGTTTATCCTGGAATAAAGCTGGGCCTCAGGAAAAGGTCTAGCTAATTTTCTCACTGAAAAGATACTGCAGACATAGTGCATGCATAGATGCTGAAAGTTGAGCTTCATTACAAGTGGGAAAAAACAATTTTCTAAGTATGGCAGGGGAGAACCCCAGAGGATACAGTGTCTGCAGCCAAGTAAAGCTGGAGTTTGGCTCCAGTCCTGAATTATATCCCTCCCCGTCATTTGCCAAACCCCATCTCGGTTCTCGAGATGCTGCTAACATCCTAATATCCTACTGAATTTAAGTACCATCCCTGCTCTCCTTCCCTGTATTATACAGTTCTTGGCATGTTTTCAATAGCTTTCCTAAACCCACATCCGAATTCACTCTGATTAGCTTCAATAGCTTGTTGAGAGGCAGATAATCCACCCTTTGTCACTGTGGATTGAGCCCTGTCTCACAAAAAGAACAACTCCATTTCATCAAAGAAAAATAGTTAGGAATAAATTTGCCACTGCGAACAAGCTTGACTGGGTCAGAGCTTTGTGTGCTGGAACAGAGAGCTGAAGACCCTGAAACACATTATTGCTGCAAAGAATGTTCTGTTCAGGCTCTCTGCCATGCGTATTTTAATGCATTAAATCACTTGTATTTTGTTACATCATGTCTTACACTAGAGGAAGAGTACCCATCAGATCCTCACTGCTCTGCTTTGGATCTAATTCAATGTGATGTCTTTTTTTTTTTACTGTTAAGAGGTCTCACTGCCCCTACCTGTTCCCAGAAGACAGACAGCCAAATTCAGCCCTCAGCTAACCTAGTGCTGTGCCAGGGGGGAAGGCAGCCATTCCCAGCTCTCAGCCAGCGATTCGTTCATGCAGAGCTTTAATCCAGCTGGGAGCCCAGTGTGCAATGGGAGCTGGTAAAAAAAAAAGATCCAGAAACAACTTTCCCACTTGACAGCAGGGTGAGGGAGATCAGCTCCGTGTCCTGAGGTAAGCCCGGGATCTGGGATGCTTGAAGGCTGAGGGGCTTTATTCTTCACAAACAGATAAGACACGTACTGCAAAGCACTATCCACAGAGATTTGTTTGAAACTAAACACATTTGCTGTGGCCTTGCTCAGATTTCTCTCACGGCCCCATTCCATGAATGTGCACGCAGGTGGGTTCTCAGTAACCCAGCTCTTTGCAGAAGTCAAATTAATATCTGTTTTCTCAAGTAAATTTTATATGAGCTTTGTGATGTTCAGGGAGACTGTTTCTATTCAGGTAGGTAGAAACAATATCACCATTAAAAAACAAGGAGTGCAGCTCATGTGGCAAGGCAATAAACAAGAATCTTGGAGCATAATTTTGAAAAAAACCCCTGCATCTGAGAAACATCACAACCTGCTCCTAGCTATTCACTAGAAAAGAGAAGAAACTTCACTGTATGAGTTGTTTTGTTATGAAAGTGTTCAGCTCCAAGAGCAACAAACTAGATGAAACTATGTGCTCACCAGCTGTGTCTTCCTAAACTCTGCTGGAAGTGGACATAAGTGTCAGGCGATTTCATCACAGTTGTTATGATGACATTTTGTTTTCTTTCCATTAAAAACATCTACCCACAGCAACTGCAAAGGAAAAACACCAACCCTGCTCTACTGAACAGCTCCTTACCTCACATCTTCTTAGTGATTTTCCATCTCTGCAAGAGATGCTTTAATTAGCTAAAACCCTTCTGACTCTGAGCAGGTTGGAGGTGCTGTCCCACAGCCCCATCACAGCGTGTCTAGCAGGTTATTAATCTAAAGCAAAGCAACACAACCAGGGAGTCTAAAAATACCAGGGACACCTGAGTTGCTCCATTTGATTGGACTGAATTTAGCGGAGAAGAGGGATGGTCCCTGCATGCAGATTGCTTGGTGCCTGTTTGCAGTCACAACCTCTTCTGCTGTGTAAAACCTTTTGAAGGGGAGATCAGGGGCCAGACTGGAGTTTTGAGTTATTTTAGCATGTTGTGCTAATCCTGTAACTCCTTCGGCAGCACGAGGGATGAATGAATTGAGTTTTGTCAAGCGTATCTCTTGGAGCCCTATGTCCTATGGTGGAAGATGTAACTGCAGTACGGCATCGGCGACCGGGTGTTAGGAACCACCACACTTGACCCAGATGCATGGCACCAAGAAGATCACCACTGTCCAGGAGATGTCGGCAGAAAAATGTGTGAGAAATGGAGCAGATTTTTTCCATGAGGTATTTTCCAAACTTTCAGGGAAGACTCATTAGTTGCCTAATATTTGGGTCTCTTAGCAGAGGCTGTAATTATAATGATGCTGCAATTCATCACATAAGGACCCTGACACCACCATATCTAAACTCACTTTAAAAAATCTCCACTGAAGGGCCCTTTAGAATAAAGACAGTTCCAAGGGTTAAAAAGAAGTTGTTCTGCTCTCATGTTTCTCAGCAGCCTCATATCCCCTGAATTAAACTACTTTTAAATTTTTCTTTTCTGGGAAGTTACTTCACAATCTGTTTCTGACAGTCAAAATTCTAAAATATGGGCAAAACCTGTGCTCCCTGAGGCTGTTTCTTGAGATGGCTATTTCTTGGGTATCATTAAAGCGAGAAAAACAAACTCTGAAGGCCAAATTAATGTCTAGTGTCATTCAACTGACCTTAGCATCGGTGAGCCAGTGATGGACTTGGCCGTGCACATACATTATGCTTTCTGCTTACAAAATGACAGAACCCAGCATCTGGGCAGGACTGTGTGCACACTGAGGGCAACTGGTTATTGAATTGTACCTTACCCAACCATCTCAATGTATTTTTGGCACCTTTCTCTTTATAACACTTGTAAACAAGGCTCCCTTTTCAACAGCCCCTTCGGCACTCATATTCCAGGAGCTGTGTGGGTGTCGAGTCATGCCCCTCCCATCCATCACTCTGTAAAAATGGGACAATAAATTGTTATTTTCTCAAATGTTTCCCGGACAAAATGTAATTTTCATTTGGGTTATATAAGATTTCACTGTTTTGTCTATAGGGATTTATCGTGGTAGACTTTAGCTGCCTGTTAAACACTTCCTAAATGGTGAGTGACTAATAAAAATGAGATTACAGGAATTGCTTTGCTGTGGGACACAGCATACCTACAATTTAGCACCTGAAGATCTTCAAACTGGTCTTCCGATTGCAAAATACTTTTAGAAAGCCACTCTTCTACCAGTAGAAAGCCAATTCAATGTCTGGGGGTAGCACTGCTGAAAGCAATCTGATGGTCGCTTCCATATGCATGGCAGGATCCATGTCAATGTAAGGAACTCAGAGCAAGATCAAAAGAATTACGTGTTCTGTACCTGGGATTTCTGTCATAAATGTGAGTTAAATTGACAGAAAAAAATCTGTAGTCAGAAGATGCTGTGAGCTGTACTTAGAAGTTCAGTCAAGGCTGTGACATTGTCTTGGTGGCCTTGTACAAGACAGTCACTGCTCTGTGTCAGTTTTCTTCATCAAACGGGGTTTTACCACACTGAGTGCCCTCGTGATCCAGTGGAGAACACTCAAAAGCCTCTGCCCAACAGAAATATTCACCGAAGCCACTCTTACAGCAGGTGCAGGGCTGATCTCTTTGGCTGTGCCTACAGAGTACATCAGTGCCAGAAGCAACATACTCTTGCTTGGTGGGTTCTCTGCCTGGTTCAGTGCACATCTGCCGTACCGCAGCACCACATACAGACATATTTACCACCAACATTCCAAAGGAGAGGCCTTCAGGAATGCATTTTGCTCAGCTGAGATGCTGCAGCCTGTCAAGGGAACATGCTGCATTGCACCGACTCGTCCTCCTTGTTCCACTTTGACACAACTCTGACAGAAGCAGGAGTTGCTGATGACTCCACCTTGTATTTTAAAAGTACTTTCCTGGTACCTGGAAAATCCAGCTGCTTCTTCCATTGTTCTGCCTCCAGTTTGCCACAGCAGCCGTGTTATTTCTTCTGATGGAGCTAATGCAGTGGAGTTCGATTATTTTTGAAGCTAATGCAGTGGAGTTTGATTTTTTGAGAGCATTCCAGCTGGTTAGAGCTCTGATTAATTGTATGAAATGTAGCTCAACCTTGTCTTAGCAAAGAGTCTGATCAAATTGACTTTTCTAAACAGCATCTTTGAAAGCAAGAAAGGAGAGCAACACAGAAGAATAGAAGCTAGAGGAGAGGTGAAATAGCCTCTTTGAAAATCCTATTCATCATTGATCTGGGTGGTCATAAGACCCGTTGTNATATGCATGGCAGGATCCATGTCAATGTAAGGAACTCAGAGCAAGATCAAAAGAATTACGTGTTCTGTACCTGGGATTTCTGTCATAAATGTGACTTAAATTGACAGAAAAAAATCTGTAGTCAGAAGATGCTGTGAGCTGTACTTAGAAGTTCAGTCAAGGCTGTGACATTGTCTTGGTGGCCTTGTACAAGACAGTCACTGCTCTGTGTCAGTTTTCTTCATCAAACGGGGTTTTACCACACTGAGTGCCCTCGTGATCCAGTGGAGAACACTCAAAAGCCTCTGCCCAACAGAAATATTCACCGAAGCCACTCTTACAGCAGGTGCAGGGCTGATCTCTTTGGCTGTGCCTACAGAGTACATCAGTGCCAGAAGCAACATACTCTTGCTTGGTGGGTTCTCTGCCTGGTTCAGTGCACATCTGCAGTACCGCAGCACCACATACAGACATATTTACCACCAACATTCCAAAGGAGAGGCCTTCAGGAATGCATTTTGCTCAGCTGAGATGCTGCAGCCTGTCAAGGGAACATGCTGCATTGCACCGACTCGTCCTCCTTGTTCCACTTTGACACAACTCTGACAGAAGCAGGAGTTGCTGATGACTCCACCTTGTATTTTAAAAGTACTTTCCTGGTACCTGGAAAATCCAGCTGCTTCTTCCATTGTTCTGCCTCCAGTTTGCCACAGCAGCCGTGTTATTTCTTCTGATGGAGCTAATGCAGTGGAGTTCGATTTTTTTTGAAGCTAATGCAGTGGAGTTTGATTTTTTGAGAGCATTCCAGCTGGTTAGAGCTCTGATTAATTGTATGAAATGTAGCTCAACCTTGTCTTAGCAAAGAGTCTGATCAAATTGACTTTTCTAAACAGCATCTTTGAAAGCAAGGAGAGCAACACAGAACAAGAGAAGCTAGAGGAGAGGTGAAATAGCCTCTTTGAAAATCCTATTTATCATTGATCTGGGTGGTTATAAGATCCTTTGTCATGATTTCACTCTGCTTCCCAAATACACTCAAAATTTATTTGCTAAGCTCAACTCTGTGGCCTACTTCTCTGTTAGTTGCTTTCTTTTGATCCCTCCCTTTGCTTCGTTTCCTCAGGTTCAGTAAATGCAGATTTCTGATAGAAGATGTGGATAGGGACCTGAAGGATCCAAAAAGAAACAGTGAACCTGGTTCTGAGAGGGGGTGAGTTCTGTACTGGACAGCATCTCCCACTTCACAGAGTACCTACAATAAGGGTGGGTTAGGATTGCCTTTCACATTTCTCACAGTCAAAGCTGAATCCGTATGTTTCTCCACTGTGAGCATTTGCCAGCCTCAGCAGCTCACTTTGCTCTGTGCTTTGCCCGTGGCTCCATTTATTACTTGAGCAAAACTCCCTGGAAGAAGTCGGCACTCTATATTCCTTGGGATTCCTGCTTAAAACTGATTTCTGTGGCTTAATGAGTTTGGGAACAAGCTGTGAGGGTGATAGTGTCTGGCTGAGAAATGTATCTGCTAGTCCATGTCTTCTCCTCATCTCAACATGCTTATTTCTTCCCTCATTTTTTCATTTCTTGTCTTCTGTGTCTGAACTTTCCTTTGGGTGGATGAGGAAGAAGTGTTGCGATTATCCGTGATCCCCATTCAGTTTATTATTAACATTATAATCTACCATCATCCTTCTGAAAAACCCAGGAGAAGCTACCAGGGGAAAAAAATTACTTTGGGTTGATGTGCAGCACAAATGCAAAGCCCTAATTAATGAGTGCTGCCCCCACTAATTACGGTGCAGAAGCCTGCGTGCAGGTGCTGCTTGGCACCCGGCAATTACACCACCTGCACCTCATCTCCTCTGGAAGTGAAGCAGTGTGTTTTCATATAAGCCCTAGAAATTTATTAATAGAGTTGCTGAATTCTGAGAGCATCCTCCAGTGGGTGTAAAGACAGGATCCGTGCAGCATGGCGTGGCTGGGGTTCTGTCTGACCTCTCACAGCTTGGGTTTTCCCCCAGCTGAAGGAATGTCAGTGTCTCTGTGTCCCCTTTTCCTTCTCATCACCAATATGAACCGTGTTTTAATCCACACCTTAGGGCCCCCATGCCTTCCTTGCTGGGATGCATAACAAACACTTGCACTGGCACATTATGCTAAAATCACCCATTATGTAGCAAATAAAAACTGTAAATTCTGAGGCCTGATCCAAGCCATCCTCCTGAAGTGAATTTCCCAGCAGATTGAGGGTTTGGATTGCAGTGAACACCTGGGGGAACGCTGCTGCCCTTGGGTGCCGGGGCATGGTGAATATTCAGTGCTGAGGCAGCAGAGGGGGAATGGTGATTACAGCAGATCAAGACTGGGCACGCCTGGGACAGCACCATAGCTTGGAGTGAAAATACATGGAAAAGGGGTAAAATGAGTCCTGTTGGCTCTGCTAAGTGCCTGTCATGGGGAAAGGTGTTGGTTGACAGCCGGCCGAACATGAGCCAGCAGTGTGCCCAGGTGGCCAAGAAGGCCAAGGGCATCCTGGCCTGTATCAGACACGGTGTGACCAGCAGGAGCAGGGAGGTGATGGTGCCCCTGTACTCGGCACTCGTGAGACCACACCTTGAGTGCTGCGTCCAGTTCTGGGCACCACAGGATGGGGAGGACATTGAGGTGCTGGAGCGAGTCCAGAGAAGGGCAATGAGGCTGGTGAGAGGTCTGGGAAACAAACCTTATGGAGACCAGCTGAGGGAACTGGGGTTATTGAGCCTGGAGGAGACTGAGAGGAGACCTGATTGCCCTCTACAACTACCTAAAGGGAGGTTGTAGTGAGGCTGGTGTTGG
>VZRW01004366.1:225241-261442 GCA_013398125.1 Aegotheles bennettii | reverse complement strand
AGGGCGCCCAGCCGGACCCGAGGCTCCGCTCGCCGCCCCGCGCCGGGGCCACCCCTGAGGCGAAGCCCCCGGGGGCGGCGGCGGCCTCAGCCGCGGTTCTTGCAGCGCCCTCCGCTTGTGTTTGGTTTGAGGCCGCGGTTACACTCGGTGAAGGCTCAAGGCAGGCTCCCAGGAGCTCCCTGGGGCTTCCCAGGCGGGCAGGGATGAGCCCGGCGGGCTCGGAGCCGGGGGCCGCGCTGCGCTCGGCTCTGCCGTTCCTTGGGAAGGGGCTTTAGTCAGGAGCAAAAGGTACTTTGGTGTAGAGTTCATTAACATCAAAGTGCGGAGACCTCCTCGGTTGGAATGGGTGAATCCACGTGAGGTTTCTGGGTCGGGTGAAGCGGTGCCCCTGGCAGCTGGAGCGCGGTGTTACCTCAGGCAGCCCCTGCCCAGCCCCTGCCCGCCTTTCCATTTGATCACCGCGCAGGTTGCTGCGTTTTGTGTTGTTTTCCTCCCTAGAGTTGGTCTGGGGATGCTCCTTGCCCCGGGGAGCTTTGCTGGGCCTGCCCGGCCCCAGCGGCCTGGACAAGGGCAGTGTTGGGTGTGATGGTTGTGTGTGCTGGGCAGGCAGAGCCCAGATCTCTGCTCCTCAGGTGTATTCGCTGACATTTTCCATGGCTTACCTGAGGCTGGTGACCCTGTAAGGAAGCTTACACACTCGATACCCAGAACTAATTCACCAAACACTGTCAAGCTGTTTGTTTTCATCATCCTTCAGATTTATTTTCCATTATTTTTGCTTAACGACGAAAGAAAAATCCCATCCACGGTCATTAAGAATCAAATAGGCCAGGAGGAAATCAATCAAATAACGTAAAATACTTTTAGAATAATATTTTATTGTGTTTTTTTAGAACTGCTTGTGTTAATTGGCTCCGTGTGGTTTATGAAATGCACTTGCAGGCCTGGGAAGTGTCTTACAAGAAGTAGCTACTAATGGGTTCTTGGGGTGACTGAGCAGCTGGGAGTCAGACTGGAGTGGGCTGTTTCTTTCAGAGCAACACCTGGGTTATACCAAATGTGGACAATCTTTTTTTCTCACAGTTCTTTGTCTTATTATTTCTGCAACCTTGCCCAGTAATAAACTGTGATCATCTTGGCTACAAAACCAGTAATCCTGTTATTCACGCTGGTGCTAAACTTTGGCTGTTTGCTTAACCTTTTTGGCTTTAATTGCCGGAGAAATAATTTGTATTTATAGTATAAAGTTGACTTAGAGTTGAAGGGGAGGCTTTAATTCTTGTGTTTTTCTGTCTTGCTTCCTGAGTTTTATGGTAGAAGTGAAATGATTGTCGTTCAATGGGTGCTTAGATATTTCCTCGATAAAAGTTAAATTTGTTTTTTCACACTTTTTTTATCTTGCAGGTTGAAAATGTGAAATTACTAGATCGTTATACAAGTAGGAAGGCAGCAAGTGGGACCTTGTACCTGACAGCTACTCACCTGATCTATGTAGATGCTTCTGCTGAAGTCAGAAAAGAAACATGGGTATGTTGTGATACCTGGAGCCTGTTTAAAACACAGCTACAAAAATTACTTTGTATCTCATACCCAAAATGAACAGGTTTGTGAATTCCAAAGTTGTGGTGGTCTTTTGTAGCATTTTGATGCCAAATGCTTGCCAGAAACGGCTGTGTTGGAAGGAAATGAACACAATGGTAATGTGGCTTGATAGAGGTCACTCACTGAATTAGTGTTAGTTCCAGGAACATAAAAACCTTGTCTAGGTTCCTAGCTCAAACTCAACATTCCAAGCTACCAAACTTGCATTTACAACTTCCAGAAGTGTAAAATCAGCACTGAAAGTAGCCTGTTTTATTAATTCTACAGTAAAATGGGGACAACAAAATACATTGCACATGGGGGTGGAGGGAAAGCAAAGTGAACCAGGTAAACAGAGCTGTACCTCAGTCTCTCAAAGGGATTTATACACATCTGCATCTTTTCTGTCTTGCTCTTGGTTCCCTAGCCTGTGGTCTGGCAATCTGGATCTGTTTATTGTGTTTGTTTGATAAGTATCACAGATAAAGTCATTTCTGCTGCTGGTTAGATGCAGTAAGCATAAACAGCTGATCCTGTTGCAAAAAACAATCACCTGCTGTCGCTGCTCGCAGCCTTAGCGGTGGCTTCTGAAAAACGTTGTGTGTTTCCTGTTCTTCAGATTCTGCATCACCACATTGCAACTGTAGAAAAACTGCCCCTGACCACGGCTGGATATCCACTGCTCATCCACTGCAAGAACTTCCACATGGCTCACTTTGTTATTGGGCAGGAACGGGACTGTCACGAAGTGTACACCTCATTGCTTAAACTCTCACAACCAGGTATTTAGGCCGGGGGTCTGTTTTGCAAATCACTGGAATGCTTTAAGCAGGAAGGCTCGTCTGAGCAATGAAGCTTTGCCTGGGATGGTTGGTTTTGTGGTGTTGGTACAGCAGGGGGAGGATATGAGATCAGAACCAGTTCCACCCACAGTGGGTTGGCTCAGTAAGGAGAGTGCTGCCCTGCACTGGGGCATCTGCTTCCAAACTAAACGCAAATCCATGGTGGCAGTGGGAGTGAGGTGGCCTCCCCTGAGGAACTTCTGGAGACCCCTGCAAAGTGTGTTTGCCTGACTGAGGCTGCATGTGGCATCTCAGGCTTTTTCCTTGTAGCACTCATGCCAAGTGCTGTATCCTGTACCTGGCCATTGTCAATCATTTCTGTGGCTGAGCTGTGGGCCCTGTGTAGTTCTGCCTTTTCCAGCTGATCCAGACATTCACAGAATTCTGGAATCCCACAAATAAAGCTTTAAACCTTGGCATCCTTCATTTGTTTCCCAAGAGCATGTTTAGGCTCCTCTTCAGTGTTTGTCATCTTTCAGTTGTGAAACCGTGTGCTTGACCTTGGCTGCCCTGATTCGGGGTCACTCTGTAAGAGTTACTGTAAGCAAAATATCCTCAAAAGCCTGCGGTGTGTTCTGGCTTCAGCTTTTTAGTCCATCCTGGATGAATCTTCAGGCTCCTTGTTCTTCCTGCAGGACAGCATTCCACCCAGTTTTCTACCTGGCTTCTGTCTGTGGCAGCATCTGTTTTTGGGGTGCTCCTTCAGGGAACCAGTATTTGCAGTTCCATGTTGCTATAAGGATGCCATTTGTGATGGCACTTTGTAATTATGTCAGTAGTCTAAGAGAAGACAGTTGATAGCACCTGTCTGCTTCATGCTGGCCATCACACAGGGCATGAATAGCAGTACTGTAGTAGAAACGTTTTTTATTGAATTTGGGGTTTTTTTGAGTGATATTAAGGCTTGTGTCTATTCCCAGCATCTCCCTTGTGCCCTGAGCTTTGGAGTTTTCTTATTGCCGAAGTTCTAATTCTGTCAAGTTTCTGCTGTTATGTTTAAAAGCTGTCATTGTTCTTTCACTTTTGAAAATTAGAGACTTCTGTAGCGTCTTGAAGCGTGGGAGCTGTCACGGCAGGGGATGACATCAGCTGCTTTTGTCTTGTGGTTATTTGTGTAATACGTTGTAGCTCTGTCTTTTGTTCTGTTCAGGGATTTTAACAGTTCTCTTTTGTTTTAAAATATTTGTACCTAAGCTTCCTTCATGTTTTATTTGGCAGAGTGTGTAATTGTTTGTGATTTGCACATGTGTGACTGACAGCTGTGGGTTACCTGTCTCGTAACCTGGTGACTGTATCAGCCTCTGACAGGTTTCACTCTGTCTCTGGAGCGCTTGCTGCCTTGAGAATCAGCTGAATGAGTTATTGGTTGGATTTGCATTTTATGAAGAGAGGGAAGGAAATTGGGAAGGTAGAGATGGAGGGAGGAAGAAATTACCATTTGTCAGACACAGCCTGAAGCTTTTGTTGGGCTGACAGTAATATTCAAGACATCTATCAAGTTTTCCATGCAGCTCAGAACTCACTGTTGAAGGATGAACTCAGGTGTGCAAGAGCTGTTTTATGAACCCTTCACAGAAAATACATCTTTTAATGTATGTTTTAATTTATGGGTTAATACTCGTGGTATAAATCTCATCTAACATGCCTGTTGCAGTGAACTCAGTAGGAAATAACTTGTTTGGGAGAAATTACAACTACTACGACTAAAATTACTTTTAATCCATTCTAACAAAATGTTTTAATGTATCCCCCTGCATGTGGGAACTGAGTATTGGAAATTCCTGAGGATTTCAATACCAATTGTCAGCACTTGATACTACCCTGAACGGAAACCTGTAACTGTGAGGTTGAGAAACTTTAAATACCTATACACTTCTATGGCGTGCTCCATTTTTAATTATTATTTTTTTAAGGAGTGAGAATCTGAGTTTGCTTACGTTAGTGAGGTACTCAAAGTGATAAAAGAAAACTTCATGCTTCTGATCTTTAAGGAGGCAGAAGCGTGAGGAATACAGCTATCATTAGAACATAGCCTACTCTGCAATACAGTGACATAGCTCTTTAGCTTCTTTAGTAAATGATTTCTAAGTTTCCTGATCTTTCTTAACTGAGTAATTGCTTTCCGTCGCTGTGTCAGTTGTGGTGCACCTGCAGCTCCTTGGCTTGCGCATTGTGCTTGTCCAAAAGATGACCTTTACGAAGGAGTGTTGACCTTTCCTGATGTCTTTGTATCTCTAACTAGTTAATTTTTTTCTTCTTTCCAGTGAAACCCGAAGAACTTTATGCTTTCTCTTACAATCCTAAAATGTCTAAAGAGAACCGGGAGATTGGATGGAAGCTGATTGATTTAAAAGTAGATTACCAACGTATGGGAATTCCAAACGACTACTGGGAAATCACGGATGTTAATAAAGACTATGAGGTAATTCTTGCCCACAGTAGCCCTTTAATGCAGCATCAATTCGTTGTTATTAATGACATACAGCAGTTCTCCTACTGCTGCAGAAGTGATGCCTGTGGGGGAGCAATGAACTCAGTTGGTTTTAATCGAAGCAGCATCTTCTTGATGTGAAGTTGTGGATCAATGATGCTATGGAAGAGCAGAACAGAGCTGCAGAGTCACCTTGGTTTGCTTTGATCCCTCTGGCAAAGTACCAGATACTTGTTGTTTTAGAGAAAAGTCAAACCATCTGTTACAAAAACCTGAAGTACCCTTAGCTACTTTTGGTATTTCCAAGCCCTGTCCCAACAGGCTGGTGACAGATGTCTAGGAGAGAAATAAATGGCAGTGGTTTGGCTTGGTGGGGACTGAGGCAGAGGGGATAGGGACTTGGTGAGGAAGGAAAAAACAGTAGCAGAAAACAGACTTCTTTTTTCTTGCTTGGTTGGATCTTCTGCTAAGTAAGGGCTCTTAGTCATTTCAGTCCTTACTGCCTGCTGCTGTTTTTTCTTATCTTTCTCCCCTGTAAGGCTGAGTTGGATGTAAGCAACATTAAATGAAAGCTTTTTTCAGCTGGCTTACGCAAACTCCTGCTTCGTCTTATTTCCCTCTGATGCTGTGTACAGTCAGACTTTCCTGTGTGAGAGAAAGCAAATGACTCTGAGGAAGATACCAACACAAGAAGTCTTGAATCCCTTTGATCTCTGCTGTGTTCCCCCACTAGTTTTCTTTACTGTTACGCTTTGGGTTTAAGGAATACAAGCCTGTGCTGTCAGAAGTGACTGGTAATTTTAAATGACTGTACCTTTGAATGCCTGAATCGAGATCTGATTGAGATGCCTTTGCCATTAGCTGATCTGGGCATCTGAGCGTGGGCATGTGGAATCATTAATTGCGTTGAGGCTTTACTTCCTAGTGTGTAACTCTCAAGTGCCAGTGCTTTATAGTTTCCTCAAGGTTTCCAGCTTATGTTTTACAATTGTCACGCCTAAAGTAAAGCCAGACTTGAAGAATAGCTTGTCTGTGAAGAATGTGCTGAGAAGACTGTACTTGTTTGAGGAAAAAAGGATAAATCTGATCTCCAGGGATGAGACCTGATTGCTGCAAGCTCATTTCAAGTTGAATAAGACTTAGAGGGAGCTTTTAAAATATAGTTGTTCTTAATGTATCTTTTTGTGACAAATAAGAAACTCTCATAAAGGAAGTCCTTTAAATCCACAGATTTTTAATGTGTTGTGTACTGCACAGTCTGGTTTTTTAGGTTCAGTTGCAAAGTTGTTTCCTTCAGTACATTGTTTTATTTTGTGTCTATTCCTGTGTTGTTTTTCTAGATGCATCTTAATGACTTGGAACTCTAGATGTGGGCTACATTAGCTACACCGTGGCAAACCAATCTATTCCTGTTGTTTAAAAATGCTAGATCATAAGACAAAGATTAATTTTTCAGTAATTTTGAATTGCTAAGTAGTAATATTTGAATTTTTTTTCTTCTCACTTAGGTTTGCAACACATATCCTCCAGAGATAGTGGTGCCTAGGGCTGCTAACAAGGCAGTGGTGATCGGAAGTTCAAAGTTCAGAAGCAGAGGACGAATTCCGGTGCTTTCTTACTTATATAAAGAAAACAATGTTAGTTGCTAATTGTCTGCTGTCTTTGTGGGGGGTAAGGGTTCCCTTTCTCGTCCAGTCCCCTGTTAGCGAAGGGAGAGAATGAGATAATTATTAGAGCGTATTAACTTCACGTCTGAGAACTGTGCTTCTCTTAACAGCTTTGGTATGGGTTTGCTCTGAGTCACAGAATAAACGAGTTAAAGACAAAGATTTGGGATGCATCCAGAGCTGGGCAAAAAGCACAAACTTTCCAAGCTTCCTGTTTGGAATTTTTTTTTTAATCAGCTTTCAGCAATGCATTGTTACGTGCAGGTTTATTTTTAATCTGTTTAGCTATATTGAATAATGTTTTAACAAGACGTGTTAACTTAGCTAGATTTTTCAGTACTGAGAGGAGGAGCCACCCTGAAATAAATCCACAGTAGCTCAGAATAAGTGATGGTTTCAGTTTTTTCTTTTTCCACTGAAGACCAGAATGTAAATTTTTAACTTTGCTGTCTCAGCAGTGTTTTAGATGCAGATGTTAGGAAAATGCTGTCACAGTCAAATTGTTGTTTTCCTGAGGAAGCGTGCCCTGACCTAGGCAACTGCATGGACTGTTGAAATTCCCCTAAAGCATACTCAGTGCAGTTCTGAGCTTGGAACGGCAACAAATGATAAGCAAAATTGTGGTAAGGAAGGGTTTGGACAATAGAAACCAAGTAGCAAGCATGAGAAATGATAACATTTGGGATGTGATCATCAGGCAGAGTGTACGGGGTTTGAGAACATAGCAATGAAGTTTGCAGGAGGGCTCCTTAGCCTACTACTTTCTTAACATTCCCAAACTTCTAGCTTTGAGAAATACTCCATTAATATTTCTGTATGTCCATTGAAGTAGCAGTTTTTCAGTGAAACGGAGAATAGGATACTTAAACCCAACAAGTCAGTGCTCTTCGGGGCACTGCAGTAAGAGCTGATCTGCAAGCAGAGAAGTGTGAGCTGTCGTGTGTTGCAGGCTGCCATATGTCGCTGTAGCCAGCCCCTGTCTGGGTTCAGCGCGCGCTGTCTGGAGGATGAACAGATGCTGCAGGCCATCAGAGAAGCCAACCCCGGGAGCCCCTTCATGTATGTTGTAGACACAAGGCCAAAGGTATCTTCATGGGGTTTGTGGCTACTTCCAAAGCTTGCGTCTGAATCAGTAATGCTGTTTCCAGTTCATTTTTTCACAGCTCTGTTAGTGCTTCCTTATGCTGTGTTAGGTGAAATTGTCAGTCCCAAATGAGGAATACACCTGGTTCAGTGTTTTAACGTGACAAACACCTGTGCATAATAAAACTGCAGTGCTGAGTGTTGTTCAGAATGCCTGTGCTCCTGGAGTGTTCCAGGGTGAGCTTTGTGTAAAGGATGACCTGAAGCAACACTCGTGAACCTGGCTGAGCCAGAGAAGCATTTTCCCACAGAGAGCTGGGTCCTTAACATGTTGAGCTGGAGAGAAGGATTCAGTTCCATGAGGCTGAAGTGCATTTACCAGCAGACCTGGGAATGAGTGGGGCTGTATGGAGCCTGGTAACAATCGAGAAAAGCAATTCCTCCCATTTTTGTCTTTGTAAAAATAACACAAATATTCTCATGATGTGCAGCTTGGAGTTCAATACAGTTCAGCTCTTCTGGTCCGTAGCTACTGTTTGGGACTAGAACTTTGTTGCTGAGGTGTTTATGTAAGAGGATATTGAAATATTTGCAAAACGAAATCTCTAATGGGGAAGTGAATCTTGAGGAACTGAATTTAGAAACCAGTTCAAACGCTGGTCTTGATTGATTGGGAGTATTGGTACAGGCAAATCAGGACACAAGGATTTTCATAGTACACAGTTATTTAAAGGAAGATTTTAGAAGTACTCTGTTTATTTTAAAACTGAGTTTTCTGAGAACCTGCTTCACTGTTCAGATATTACAGTTATTTTATAGAAACTACAGATAAAGTTAAACTATTGCAAGGGCAAGACGGGGAAAAGTCTTTTTGGGAAAACAGGGAATGTTTTACCTGTTGTTCCAAGATGTATTTTAGCTTTTTGTAGTATGACACTTCCTGGAGATAACCTTTTCTGTAATTATGTATATGTTCATAGCAATCACTGCATGTTCTTTTGGTACAGACAGCTTCCAGTAGCATAGATGTTCCACTGAAATCTATCATTGATGGTCGTTTTGTTCTGAAGTATCTGGTGAAAAAGGGGAGAGTTTATATCTGGTCACATTTCCCCCTCCATCACAGCACATCTTACTCTGCATGGTAGAACTGAAGTACTGGGGTTGTTTAATCTAGGGTTACTTAATTGTTCTGAAAACGTGTATGATGTACCTGGCTCTTCCTTCTCTCCTCTCTCTGGAAGCAAATAGCTCCTCTTCACAAATCAGTGTGTGGGGGGTTGAGATGCTCTCTTTTTTTTTTTTTGGTCACCACTAAAGATTTCCTGGTAGCTTTTGAATTGTTTTGGGTAATTGTTAGAGCAACTGGCTTCTTTTCTACTTCTTTTCTGCAGCTCCAGTTGGTTGCTGTATTCTTTCTGCAACTTTAATATTTCTATGTTTCCCTCAGGTGGCTTTATTTCATCTGTGCATGTATGTCTGTGAAAAGCTTTGGAATTCTCTTACTATTTCTATACCACCATGTATGTATGTTACTCGTAAAAATGGCTTTCCTAGTTTTGCTTTCATATGCTTTGGTCTGAATCTTTTTGTGTAGCTTCACAGTTAAGGCAGACTCATTGTCTTTACCTGTTTTGATGACAGCAGTGCTCTGAAATTGGGCACAGTTTTGATACTGCCTGCCCTAAGAAATTCTCTCCAGGCTCTTAATGAGTCTCTGCGTATGACTAATGGACTGGAGACACTGGCATAATATTAGTGAAACAGCTGGAAGTAATGTCTGGGAGGTGGGGAAGTCTGTCTGAGTAACAGCTTTGTCCAGTATATTTTCTGGGAGATTTTAAAAAAAGAAGGACTTGCAAAACACTCATTTATTTCTGCGTAGTGTTTGTTGTAATTTTCTTTCTTTTCTGTCCTGTTCCCTTGAATTTGGCAGTTAAATGCTATGGCCAACCGAGCTGCTGGGAAGGGTTATGAGAATGAAGATAATTATGATAACATTCGCTTTAAATTTATTGGCATAGAAAACATCCATGTGATGAGGAACAGCCTGCAGAAGCTCCTGGAAGGTAGGTACAGTCAGAGCAAGGGGCCGGGCTTCATTACCCTTGGCTGCTTTTGGACAGAACCTTTTGCTGAATGGGTAAATCCTGTGTGCACAAGGGCACGTGGAGTTGGGTGTTGTGGTGGAAGCAGATAAGCAAAGTCAGTATCTCCCTTTAATACTTTCATCCACTTCAGTACAGCAAATAAAGTTGTTAAAATGCTTTCCTGCTAGGCATTTGATTTATTCTTGTGCTTAGTTTTGTAGTGGTTCAAAACCAACAACTAATACTAACGACATGCCTTAATTGTGTTAGATACATAAAATGTGAATGTCTTAAATGTGCTAAATTGAAAGAAAAAGGCTAGAGAAATACTACGGTTTGCCATTAAGATAGTCTTGTGGCTATTTTGTGAGCTATTGAAAGAAGAGCAGCATAAGTTGTTGTGGAAATACTTTTCTGGGGTTTTCTATGCTTAGTTTGGAGTATTCCAGTGTTTAAACCGTATTTCTGATCTGAAATAAAATTTTGGCATGATCTTGTGAAGACCTTAATCCCATGCGTACGTAGTGCTTCTTTTTTCTCATTTATCTCTGATTTCTTTAACTGAACTCGATTTTAATACATGAAAAAGTATTAAATTAATGTTTTAGTGCATTAATATGAAATTAATATTTATACATTAATATTAATTTATTTTTAATACATTAAAATGCAAAGTAGCTCAGGTAATTAAGTACTCTGTGAGGTTATGATCTTTAGGGAAAAATGTGAAGCGAAGCAGAATACCTACCTGAGCCACTGGAGATCAAGAGGTCAGTCAGGCCTATATTTTCACTCGGACTTCTGGAGAAGCTTTTGGAGACGCTCCATTAAAAGTGATGGCATAGCTTGGATCAGACCAGCACACTGCTCGCTGGTTTTTAGCACTGTTACCATCCTTGTGCTGTCAAAGACTGCAGAACGGGGCAGAGTAGCTGCTGCAAATCATTCCCCTTTGTCCATGTGCTTAGTTTTCTAAAATGTAATACGAGTGCTGTCATTTGCAATATGAATTTAATATTTTAGTATCCAGCATAATGGTCATCTTACTTCTAAATATTGAATAATTGATGCTACCAATTGCCTGGCCAGGCAGCACTGCAGGATCCGTGGTGACCTTGGAGAAAAATGAGGCTGTTCACCCGACCAAGAGACTGTCCTGATCCCAAGTATTCAGTCCTCAATTGCTTGTTCCTGGCAGATTTATTTTGTGGTGGGAGAAGAGGCAGAATAAATACTTGTTTACTCCCATATTCTTCTTCAACAGTGATAAAATCTCTCACTGGTGCTTATAGACTTGAACTGTATTGCTACAAGTATTTTCTGTGCTGGGTTTCAATATAGCATCCGAGTTGCCTTCAAGGTTAGACATACTATTTCTCTCTGCAAGTTAGACCCCTTCTTTCTTCAGAGCTTGTGTTGCTGTCCACGTGTTCATGGTTGTTAGATGAGTGTGGGGTGGTGATTTGTAGTGCAGTAAGAGATCGCCACACGCTTTCTTTGTCAGAAAAAACTCAGCTGAAAAAGTGGGTTATCAGTTAAAAAAAAAAAGGATGTTTTCACATCCTCATGTTCTCTTTAAGCTAAAAATTTCTGGGTCTTGTATTTCAGTATGTAACTGGTAGTTTCTGTGTCCTTTAGACACGGTGCTGTTGACAGTTAAAAAGTGTGGAAATACTAGCTTTTAGGATCTACCAAGCTCTGCTGCTGTGAAGAGATAATGAGGAGGTGGGAAAAAGAAAGGGATGTTGTTAATGGAGTGTCAGCTAATTCCTTTGTTTGTGTTCTTAGTGTGTGAAATGAAGTCCCCCTCCATGAGCGATTTCCTCACTGGACTGGAGAACTCAGGTTGGTTACGGCACATTAAGGCTGTGATGGATGCAGGTGTCTTTCTTGCCAAGGTAAAACTGTACCCCAACCTGCAGGTGAATTAAAAAATATGTACTTGTCTGTTAGGGACTGTTCCAAGGCTGGGAAGTTGTCTCTGGAGAGAAGGTGGGAAAACATTGCTATTGTTGGCCTCAGTGCTCAAAACCAAGCCTGCAGCTGAACAACATCATGACCGCACCTTGAGTACTGTGTCCACTTCTGGGCACCACAGGATGGGGAGGACATTGAGGTGCTGGAGCGAGTCCAGAGGAGGGCGACGAGGCTGAGGAGAGGTCTGGCAAACAAACCTTATGGAGACCAGCTGAGGGAACTGGGGTTATTGAGCCTGGAGGAGACTGAGAGGAGACCTTATTGCCCTCTACAACTACCTAAAGGGAGGTTGTAGTGAGGCTGCTGTTGGTCTCTTCTCCCCAATTGCTGATGACAGGATGAGAGGAAATGGCCTCAAGTTCCATCAGGGGAAGTTTAGGTTGGAGATTAGGAAGAAGTTCTTTCCTGAGAGGGTGGTTGGGCACTGGAATGGGCTGCCCAGGGAGGTGGTGGAGTCCCCGTCCCTGGGGGTGTTCAACAAACAGGTTGATGAGGCACTTGAGGCCATGGTCTGATGGTCTAATGGTTAGGAATATGATGGGATAAAGGTTGGACTTGATGGCCCTGGAGGTCCCTTCCAACCATAATGATTCTAACATCGAGCGAGTTACCCAGCTGAATCTCTCCTAGACACTTCCTGGGAGTAAATAAAATGCTGCAGGTGTTGAAACACTGTCCTGGTCACTGCATTGTAACAGGCAGTTAGGTGTCTGACCTTTATTAGAACTCATTAGCAACAAATAGCATCACAGAATGTGAAAAAAGACCTTCATAACCAGCTCTGTATCTTTAGTAGTGCAAACAGCTCGTAACCTTGTGCTCATTAGCTACTGAACCACTCAGTTTATTTTCTCCTGGTTCTGTGTGATGTGGGCACTGCTAATGTTCACTGTTGAACACAGTTCTCACTTCTGCGGAGCTCGTGGCTTTGTGGGTCAGGCCAAAGGAGGAAAGTCACTGAGGCACATGGCTCTTTGGTAAAAGTAAAGGGTGTGCAGGCAACACGTGACAGGAGTAGTGACCTGCTGGAAATGTTGTCTTTTCTCTTGTAAAATTTTCCCCTGTAGCAAGCCAGAAGCTATTTTGTGTTTCTCTTCTGCCACTGGTAGTAAGGGAAGATGAAATTGGAATGAGCTTTTCTGATTTTTCTTGAAGTTCCTGGTCCCTCTGTGTCCAGTTGTTACTCTTTTCTCATCCACCGAGTTTTTCCCTCAGAGGAGGGGACTGAGAATTCTTGGCCTTTGACAAGATTGACCATTTTGAGATCGGAGGGCTTTTGTTTTTTGGCAGTCTGACGTGTTGATAGGGCACACGACAGCATTTGGTTCTAGTTGGGGCTTCCTATGGATTGGTGGCTGTGTGCCTAGAGACGGTGCATTTCCATGGTCCAGATGAGAAATGACAAATATTCCCTGGGGTTTTAGGCTGGTCAGGTAAATGCAGATGAAGGGGTAGCATTTAATTACAGGAACCAACCCAGAAAGCTGCTAAACTGTTCCTTCTGGTCTCTTGACAGGCTGTGAAAGATGAGAAAGCCAGCGTGTTGGTCCACTGCTCGGATGGGTGGGACCGCACAGCGCAGGTCTGCTCCCTGGCAAGCCTCCTCTTGGATCCGTTTTATAGGACTTTTAAAGGCTTCATGGTAAGAACACAAATGTTGGTATTTGAAAAAGAAAAAGCATTTCCTGGATTTGAAATGTAAACAGGCCTTAATTAAATGTTTTAGGCCACTTCCTGGAACAAATGGTAGGTGACCTATATAAAAACAGCTTTGATTCTATAAACGAGCTTTAATTGCTCTGAACAGCACAGGCATGAACCAGCAGCAGTTGATTTACAATTCCCAAATCTTTGTGTTTCCTTGAACCATCTACATGAGAGCCACTAATGAGACATTTCAGGAAGAGAGGAGTGAGCAAAGGATGCAACTCTGGCAGCAATCCACAAAAAAGTGGTGAAGCAGCTTGTCAATTAAGACTTATAGTTAATGGTCTCTCATCTGCTAGAAATTAAATTTGTGTGGACTTGGTTTTGTGCACAGGACAGCATATACCTGTATATCCTGTAAAATCCATGCATCGTTTAAGACCTGTTTTTAAAGCCATTTCAATTCACCCATTTGCTTCTGCAGGCTTTTTCTTATTTGAAGCCATTGCCACATCAATAAAGTGATTTGTGATGGTACCTTTCCATTCATCTCCCTTTGTTCCATCCCTGAAAGATTTTTGTAGTTTTTTTGAAAGGTTTTTTGCCAGGCTGCTGCTGCTTTCTCAGAGGAGTTCCTTAAAAGAAACCCTGAAATCATAGCAATGCAAATTTTGCCTCCTCGGGTGTGTTGTGCTGCTAGGACTCGCTCCTTGCGTTCTGTGCTATTTGTGGTGGTGTTATTTTTGCTTCTGGATTACACTGCAATTTTTTAACAGTTAAAATGACATCATGTGAAACATCTGTCTGAGCTTTGGTTGTGCCCTGGGCAATTCTGTCTGAACGAAGGAACGTGATTTTGTTTAGGAACAGGAGCAGTAATTAAAACAGGCAAATACTCTGTCCTCTGAGCAAATGGTTCACATGCACGACTCCTGTGGCAGTGGTTATTCCTAAATGAATGCAACAGAACTGTAAAGAATGGGAGAGAATTGAAAAGCAATATAACTTCAGTTTTTAAAGAACTCTGTGAATTTCTGCCTTCATTTTGTTCTTTAAGTCTCTGGATGATGATACCGGGAATTGATCTTTAAATATGAATCAACAAGACAAGTACTAATGGATTCAGCATCAGTCATTTGGTTCCTTATGAGACATATTTTTAAGGAACCCTCTGCTTCCTTGTTATTTTCTTATATGTAGGAGAGACATTCTATTTAAAAGAGGAACAGCCATATAGTTCTGATTTCATCCTGAGCTCCTCAGTACACAGCTGTACTTCTTACAGTCCTGTTCGTGTGTTAAATATCTGTTGAATTTCAGTTGCTGATTTATTTTGCTCAGTTTCAAGATACTCTTTTCCCAATTAAATAGTACATAGCGTAATATTAAGCAGTTAATTTTTTCAGCCCAGTGTGTTTATGTGATTTTAACAACACAGAAACTTCCTCAAAATATTTCTAGACTTGCTTTAAATAACTTTAATTCCAGCAGTGACATTGTACTGGTAACTGTGGGTAACTCTAATCTATAAATCACTGTTTTCATTGACTTCTATGGAGATACTCATAACAGGAGGGTCAGCAGGTAGCATTGGTTGTGAGGTTTTTAGAGTTTAACAGAAAAGGCTTTGTTTTGCTTTTTCTAAAGAAAGTAACACTCTTTTTTTAACCTCTGTTTGAAACCAAAGGTTCTAATAGAAAAGGAGTGGATTGCAATGGGCCACAAGTTCTCACACAGGTAAGAAGAGCGTGTTGCCTTGGGTGTAGTGACTGGGTGAAGGCTTGGCTGAGAAACCAACGCAGTGTTTTCAGGTTCAGGTACTGCCATGAAAAATAAATTAAAATACAGGACAGAGGAAGATTTGGAAAGTACTGGAGGTGGTGACACAAAGCCAGTTCCTGCTAGAGTTGTTATTTCATCAGTGCTTTTTTAATTACTTCGTTCAAGACTAGGATTTTATAACCTGTTTGAATTCTGAGTGTTTTCCTACCTGTAAACTCACATCCATATTAGGAGTGTTGATGTTCTGGCAAGACATGTTAATTCTCCTGGAAGAAAATCTCAGCTAATGTTTTTCAGGACTTTTAGCAAGTTCAAAGCATAAACTTGAGCCCAATGTAGTGCTAAAACCCAATTTGACCTGAGTTGTCTAGGCAGATCAAAAATGCTGTCAATCCTGTTATTGATAGCCTGCAACTAGTAGGGAGATTACCTTGAATTACTACTTGATTTTTTTTAAAATATAGAAATTAAAACTCAGATGGTCCCAAAGGATATGAGGAGGGAAGGACCAATCTGTTCAGTGATACTGCCTTGTTAAAAATTGAGGCTTTGTTCTTGACATAAAACTGATTCCTGTTTTTAATAATAAAACAAATCTGCTTCCTTCAAGCTTATCTGGGGAAAATAAGCAATATGTACACCCTTGTACTTGTATGGGAGAAGAAGCAGTCAAAGGAAAACTGCTTATTGGTCATTACTGGCCAAATAAATGTTCTGTGGTCATTGTTTCTGATTCCTCAGTGACTCTTTGTCTTCTTGCTTTAAGGCCAAAAAAAAAAATAAGAAAAAATCCTATTCTTCTATTCTAAAGGATTGTAACAACTGAGAACTTGAGGCATGAATTTCAGCATTGTCTGAGAATACAAACTTTCATTCCAGTAGACAAAATCATTCCTTTCACAGTGGTGGGTGCTGCCTTACAGTTCTGAGGGGAGTCAGTCCTTCTCCATGCTGTTGCTTAGGGTATTGTTGTTGGACTCTCAGAACCAGGAACGGGGATGTGATCAGCGAGATCTGTGTCATAAGAAATCTCACTTCATTTTTCCGCTTCAGTTTGGAGATGCCTTGTTCCTTTCTGTGGATTCCTAGGTTATAGCCCTTCCAAGAAAAGGAGGGTTCTGCCCCAGGTTTTTTCTCTGAAGAAAGAACATTCCTTACAGTACAATAGTGTTGGCTGCTTCCCAAGAATGCCATCACTCCCTTTCTGGTGGTTGTTCCTTTTGTGGTGGGTTGTAATGAACATCAATAGATCCCTGGCTTGATTTTTGCAGCTTCATCTAAAGCTGTAAAAATATTTTTTGGTTGCTGTTTTGGGGTTTTCTTTTGTGGGGAGTTTTTTTCTTTCTGAGTAGTGGCCTACGGGATTTAATTCTTGATGTCCTCGGGGAGCAAAATCAGATTGTTCTGACTGCTGCTGCCCATTGTGGCTATGCCTGCACCATAAAATACTCTGGCATCCAAAGAAGATCATAGAGGACACGTTCTTCCCCCACTACTGTTTCTTATTATTCCTGGCAGACAGACAGAATCCACCTGTGTCAATTTTTTTCTCCAACTAAGGACTAGCATTAGTTTCTTATATTCACGTAATTGATGTTTCTTTGGAGAATATTGCCTTTTTCCCCTTGTATTAACATCACAGCTCAGGCTCAAGGATTCCTATTTCACGCATATTTCTTTTGAAAGTCTGTTGTGTAGGCTCTTCCACTGCTAATTTTACTTTAGAGAAAGAGCTATGGCACAGTCCTTGTCACTCCTGCCATACCCTGGGAGCACAAGAACAAGAGAAACCACGTGGGGGGTTTTTTCCTGACTCTGCAGAATAATTTCTTACTCTAGTAGTGTAGAAAACTGCCCAGCTGTTTATTGGCAAGGGGATTCTTTTGCTGTTGGGTGGTAAAACAGGATTTAACCCTGTTTTGTTTGCATCTCTCTAGGTGTGGCCATTTGTATGGTGACCCCAAAGAAGTATCCCCTGTTTTCACTCAGTTCGTGGAGTGTGTCTGGCAGCTCATGCAGCAGTTCCCGTGCTCGTTTGAGTTCAATGAACGTTTCCTTCTTGAAATCCACGACCATGTCTACTCCTGCCAGTTTGGCAACTTCCTTGGGACCTGTCATAAGGAGCGTGAGGATCTGAAGTGAGTTGGCAGTTTATAGAGCCAGCAGTCGAGAAGCCACTTTAAATGTCAGAAAGGGGGCAGGTTGTATTTGTTTTGTTGTTTTTAATGTAATTGTAGCTTGGTTAAGGGTAACACTGTCTTGTTAGATGCTTATATTCTACAGTGTGAAAGAAATTACAGATTAATTATATCCCCAAAGTTAGATGGTTTAATTTGGACCACATAATAACCTGCAGATACCCCTTTTGGACTGGATAGTGCCTGTTTTAAATGCTGATATATTCCTCACTGATGTATTTTGAGTTAATGAAATTAATCAGATACTGTTTAAAAATAATTCTTAGCTCCCTTAATCCAATTCAACTCAGAACAGCTGGTGTTATTAATCCACTTAACTTGATTCTTTTTTTTAGTGATTAGATCTTATTTGTAATTGGCAGAATCTTTGAGAAGACCCATTCTCTGTGGCCTTTCCTCTTACAGAAGAAGCAGGAATTGAGGAATCCTCTGTACAAAGGATTTACAGCTTACAAAGAGCTTCAACCAAACACGCTACCTTTCAGTTTCCAGTAAGTTGCTTATTTAAGAAGGGACAGGAGGGGGGCGTTTCTTTCATTGTAACATAGACTGGTAATTCAGGTTTAATAAAATAAATTTTCACTGATGAGCACAGTTTGTTTTTATCTTTCCCCTCCATTCCTCATCCATAAGCTGAGAGTAGTAGTGCATAGGTAGTTGCTAAGTAAGTGTTGGTACTGTAATTTAAAATAATCATTTTTCCTTGGCATTGAGAAAGAGGATGTGGAAGGGCAAGGAAAGAAGAACTTCAGGTGTGTAGATAGACACCCCCCCACACACCCTGACTGCTTGCTTTGTCAAATTTACGTGATGGGATAGGCAAGTTCCTCATTTTCTCCTTTTAATATATATTAAGGAAGTATTTCAAATAGGAATTTCAGTGCCTGGTCACACCCAGGCTTGTGCAGTCCGGGTGGTTTTCACAAGAAGGGATTTCTTGTTGCCATGGCTTTTTGCTTGCCCAGGGTGTTACAGCTGGAGGGGGGGTGGTTTTGCTTTGTTTCTGGCTCGCTCTTGTTCCCTGCTGAGAGAGAGAGGGGGATGCAAATGTATTTTTAAGTGCTTTGTGTGGTTACTGGCAAGCAAATAGTTTTAATAAAAGTAGGAGGTAGGGCAAACTGAGGGCTTGAAGGGGAGCTATAGAAAAAAGTGTATTTTTGTCTGGCACTAATACTTACTGCCAGTGTGTGTGGAACAGGAGGTGGAAGGACTTAAACCTCAGAAGTTTTTCTGAACTTTGTGAAAATTTTTCCATGAATAATCCAAGGCTGTGTAGTGCTTGAAAAACCAAATACTAATCTTAATTTGCTGATTTATTTTTTTTTTCTTAAACAGCATCTAGTTTGTTGGCCAGTAGTGTAGGACTGGCCACTTAATTCTCTTTTTTTGCCCTGTTCTCCAGCTTTTGGTGTGGGATGTATAACCGCTTTGACAAAGGGATGCATCCCAAGCAGTGTGTGCTGGATCATCTGCTGAGCTGCGTGAGCCAGAAGGTGAAACTGGAGGACGATGCATCCGAACTGGAAAATGTGAGTCCTGACTCTTAAATAATACTTAATAATACTTAAAATCACACGATGGTTTTGGCAAATACAACTGGACTGAACAATTGCTTCAACATGCTGGGCAGAGGTGGGCAGAAGGAGGGTTAAACAACATTGCTGTAATAAACTGGTTTGATTACCCTGAATTCTCATCTGCTCAGTAAAAGCTGTGTTTATGTAGGCTGAATTATCCTCTAAAAGTGGTTACTTGGGTTTGAAGCATTTTGCTAGGACAAGATGAGGAATCCTGCACATTTACTACTTGTGTTTGTTGTATTGAAGGGCAGAGATCTTGTGTCAGAATCACCAGTTTCTCCTAGAATAATAAACAGCACCACACTTCAGTTTGGTCAGTTCTGATCAGGTTGGGTTCTGATAAAGTGCTGTACCTGAGTGTTTCCATATGCATTGGGTCTGGCTGGGATGGAGTTAATTTTCCCCATAACAGCCCTGGCAGTGCTGTGTATTTGTGGCTGGAAAGGTGCTGGCAGCACAGTAGTCTCCAACATTCCCCCCATCACCCCCAAAGGCCAGTAGGCTGTGAATGGGCAAGATCTTCCCTTCTTCCCAGGATGTGGCTGGACATCACCTGCTGATGGCAAGTAGAGAACAACTTAGTTCTTTTCTTTTGTCTCCGTGTGCACCTTTTGCTTTGTTATACTCCCTTTATCTTGTCCCACAAGGATGTTTTTTCCATCTTTTTCTCCCTTCCCCTGTCTTGCTGAGGAGGGGAGTGATAGAGCAGTTCGGAGAGCAGCTGGTGTCCAGACAGGAGCAACCCACCACAGTCCTGTGCAGCTGCCTGGAAGGAGCTTTTCTTTATGCTCAGGGCTCTACTTGCAATATCCTTTCTATGCATATTAAAAAATAAACAACAAAACCAAANCACACACACCCCCTACCCCCACCCCCAAATAAAAAAAACCCAAATAAACATTAAAACTACAGTAATGGGAGAGTCATCTAAAAATACACCAGGGAGAAGAGGTGTCAGTGTCCTTTGTTAGGTTCACGTGAATGAAATAAATGAATAAAACTTCAGTTTTACTGGTTAAACAGTGATGTTTATCAAGCACATAAGGATCTGTGCCCATGGACTCTCCACAAAGTGGATTACAAAGCTGAAAAGGAGAGACTGTTGTTTCTCATGTATCCCTGACATCTGGGGATAATAGCTTTCATTAATTGTTTTTAATGTCTTCTTTTTTGTGTAGAAACTTCCTTTCCTGGATGGTCCTTTGCCCACTGAAGCTTCCTCCTTACCTAAAATAGGAAGTGCTGCTTCAAGACCGCCGATGCTCAACACTCCTCAGGATTACGAAGGGGAACCTCCCCCTCCAGTGCTGAGCAATGGTGCCTCAGCTGAGGATATGGATGTTATGTCAGATGTGGACCAAAAGCACAAAGAGAACCTGTCTCATCGCCAGGACCCCCGTGGTCTTACTGACACCATTGACACTTTAGCTTCTGAAGCAAAGGATGGAAAGCCTCGGCACCACTGAGCAGCTCTGAGAACTGCGTTGGGTGAACCAGGGGCTCGTGGTGGTGAGGCACGAGGGAGCTGTGCCCCCTGGCCAGGGTGGTGACCACCCGACCATGTACAGCTACGTGTGAGTATGTGTGTGTGCAGGGAGCTGTGCTCCCTCTAGGGAGGACTGCATGTGGCTTGGTTCACGTTCTTGGCAGCCGAAATGCCAAAGAGCTGCCCAGAAGGCTGCCTTGAGTTAGTGCAGACCTTGGTTTTTGGTGGAAACACAGCATGTGGTGAGGGTTTCTGACTGCCTGCCAGTACTGGTGTTTCAAGCTAAAAGAAATCTTGACCAATCAACGTGGGCTTAGGAGTTGTGCAGTGTTTACACCTGGAGTAGGAAAGACACGATACGTTTATTCTCAGTGGTGGTGCAAGGTCATCTTAAAATGATAAAAAAATTCAGTTCCTCTTAAAATGATTAAAAAAAAAATAAAATCTTTCCTTAGCTGTGAATGAATCTCTGCATGGACCCTCACCCTGTGGCAGGACTGATTCATTTGTTGGTTCCTATGCATATTTGTTAAACAAAAACAAACCCCCCTGTGCCTTTCTCTGGAGACCATTTTAATGTCTAGCCATGCCATGTACTATTTTTATTATTGCAGTGTAGGGTGTAGTATCTGGTCTTCTTCGTAGTCAGTATTTTTAAACAAGGTTTTTTTATCTGCTGCCAGCTTCTGCAAAGTCTTTGCCAATCCCCTGAGTTTAGTAGCTTTGTTCTAAGCTGACCTTTCAAAGAATAAGCTTTTATGGACCTCATTTATGGATCGTGAGCATGCAGTAAGCCACAGCCAGCCTGTAACACATGAATATTTGACAGAAGGAGGATAAGAAATGAGAAAAGATAGGAAAAAAATTATATGTAATTTCTCTCTCTTGTTTTATGATCTTGGTTAAATTGAAGCAAGAGAGTGACACTTTGTTCTAAGCTGGAACCAATGTGCTTTCCTCACACCCATGGATGAGGCAGGAATTACAGATGGGGTGTGTTCTGTTACTGAAAAGGGACCTAAAAGGATTACCTCACATCACGTGCTGAGTGATTATAGTGAATGTGTTCTTGGATGTTAATATTTCATGACCCTTGGAGATGTTTTGTCTGTACTGTCAAGACATGGGGAGGTGAACAGTGTCTCTCGTGGCAATGAACAATTTTGTGAAGCTGGTGACAAAACGTAAACTGGGAGGTGGCCCCTTAGAGGAACCAGGAGTGGGCGTCTCAGCTCGTGGCTGCAGCTCCAGCTTGGGCTCACTCCAGTGCCTGTTCACACTACTTGGGATCTATAAACAGCAGTGATCTCGGCTGGAGAGCCTCGCCCAGAGTCACAGGTTTAAAACAGAAGTATATTCCACTTATACACAAGTCTTGTGGAGAAACAAGGGCTTGTCTGCCCAGGGGATGGGTGGCCCAGGAGAGCTGTTCCACAGAACTTGTTCTGGACAAGCTTCTATAGACGTGCACAATGGCACAGAGTCCCTTTGAGCAGCTTAATTCCAGATGCTTTTCTGCTTTCTTTTGGATCCTGTTGTTTAAATCAGATGCTGCCATTAGGTCTAAAAAATCAGTTTTTCTCTTTTTTAAAATCTTGAAACAAACTGAAAAGTCTTTTCTAAGTTAGCCCTCCCAATCTGCAATAAAACAGCAGAAACATTCCATTACAGCACTGTAAAATGCAATAGCCATTGTTCATGTGCTTGTAACCTGTGGTGAAATGGCTGAGTTCATTCAAGATAAAAGTAGAAAAAACAACTCCTGAGTGTCTCACTTGGAGTAGGAAAATGTTATCTATTTTACTGAGCATATCAAAAGACCCAAAGAAAAAAGGGCAGTACCTGAGAACACAAAGTTTCTTTAATGCCTCAAATGGCAAAGAAACTTCTTTGTTTTTTTTTATGTTGCGGGTTTTTCAATCTTAAAGTAAGTAATATTTAAGTAGTTTTAAAAAAACAGCTTTTTTCAGGGTAGAAGCAAGAGAGCCACAGTGTGCCATTGATTTGACAAGTAAGCACA
Source organism: Aegotheles bennettii (assembly GCA_013398125.1). Lineage (NCBI taxonomy): Eukaryota > Metazoa > Chordata > Aves > Caprimulgiformes > Aegothelidae > Aegotheles > Aegotheles bennettii. Next base: position 239,058 of record VZRW01004366.1, on the reverse strand, counting down.
TAAAATACTGAACCAGATACACTTAAGCAGAAGATCTTGGAAATGCTGTGTGGGTACTTATCAAAAATACTGCATCATGCACAGCTGTGTGTTTTATTTTGAAGGATAAACATTCCTGAATGCATCTTTTCTTAATCTGAAGATGAGTATCTGCTCTCGAGTCCGTTTGCTTCTAAAGAGAGACATGCTAAGGCTCCTGACATTAAATCAGCCTGCCAGCCTTCTGAGTTTGCTGTGTGCACACACTCCTCAAGTGAAGAGGTTGTGCCCTGAGTCTTAATCTGACTGCTCCAGATACCCAAGTTCAGAACCTGCTGTAGATTCCCACTGGAGGGTGCTAGGGAGATGGTCTCCCTTTATGGTGTGTGTGTAAATTCAGTTTCACGTGTGCACTTGGGAGCTTTGTCTGTACGGATTGATCAGCCCTGTCTTCTCTTTCTAGGTGGTAGAAGAGTGTAGTGATAGTACACACAGCTTCTTAAATAGACAACTCTAGAATGGCAAATGAGACCAAGCCAGGCACTTCCTAGGACCAGTTGTTCTAGACATCATCCATTCTTCTAACGTGTTCTCCGATGAGAATTAGAGATACAGAAGCGTCGCGAATTCTGAATGACTACTGAAGGATTTAGACATGCCACTGGTTAATCTTTGTAAAAAAACATTTTGCAGAAGGTTTATATAAATGTTTACACATTGCTTTGTCTTCTGAATTACCATAGATTACCCTGAAAAAAGTACAGTCATCTTTGCTTACCCCTGAAACGCGATGCTGACGTTCCCACAGGTCCATCTTGACCACGATATTACTACAGGTGCATGCAACCATGAAAAGGTTACCCCATGCACTGAAAGGATTAGTAAGTTTTTAGTAATCTTGCTGCTTTTGACCTCAGTAACAAAACAACGGATGACTTTATACTTTGAAATGTAAAACCTAGCCAAAACCAAAAAGGAGTAAGGATCTGTCTTTTGAAATGTCTTGGATTTGATGTATGCAGACCTGGTCAAAGCATACAACACATTAAAAGTCATTCATGCTGCTGCTTTCAGATTCCAGGGTTTCCTGGCTTTCCCTGAGATTATTTGTTTGCAAACTGGTTAGCTAGAAGCTTTTTAGTTTTGACAGTAACTCTTGTGTGTTTCAAGACCAAAAATGCAAAGCCCTGCAGCGTGTCCTCAGGTCTCCAGTTGGCAGGGCTTGGCTTCCCGGAGCCCTGCAGGCAGCCTGCTCTCACACCTCACCACGAGTGGTGGCTGACTTGATTATACCTTCCCTAAAAGTGTTAAAGGAAATGCAAAAGCTGTTACATAGGAATTTTCTGATGTAAGCACTGTGTAGGTGAAAAGTTGCTGTAACTTATTTATTCCTCGTGGAGCATCCCTGCGTTGGGAAGTCGTGAATGCTGTTTGTTATTTGGAGCTGTTGAGTGAACAATGCAACTCACTGCTCTCCATTTGGATTGCTCTGACTGGGAGAATTGGGAGGGAGGAGAGATCGTATTTGCTTCGGATGAGCTCTGTTTGTGTAAAACTCCTCCTTTCTGGAGCACCTCTTGCTTTACCAAGATACTCTGTGGTCTCGTGGTTTCACGCCTCTCTTGCTGCAGACAGGTGTAGCATTGCAGTGGGCAAGTGCCTGATACTCTGCAGTAAGGCAACTTCTTGGAAGTAGAAGAGGGGCTCGTGTAGCTTTATTTCTCAGCTGAAATGTCTTAATGTGAACTTTGCAATGCTGGATTCTTAAATTGTTTTGTTTTGTAGTTGTCGCCTGTGGTAGGGAAAATCCAAGCGGTGCCGTTTGCTTCACAGGAAAAAGGGAATGATTGGTTTGCCCATAGGTGGTGTAGTTCTCAGCTGGCCCTTGTACATGGGAGAGGAAAAAGCCTATAGGCGTGAGATACTTCTAGCTGTATATTCTGTTCCTGCTCTTCGTGAATGTCTTTTATTTCAGTGCTTGGAAGAAAAATCCACTTGCTGATAGGAGCTCCCTGGCACATAAAGCTGCCCTGACCAGGATGGAGAAAGGGACTTGCTTGTAGGTAGCTGCTAAGCTTCAGTTTGCTGCAGTGAGCTTCTTAAGTCCTGGGGAGATTTCCTGGCACTATTTAGTAAGTGACCAGGAGAACTCAAACCCATCTGCTGTTTTGCTCTTCTCCCCTTCCCCACTGCTTTGATTTGAGTGCAGGGGTCACTCCCTGTGCAGACCTAACACGGTTATTGCTGGTTTACACTGTCCCTCTTGCACATAGAGGCACTCGCTGTGCCTCGGGGCAAAGTGGGGGGAAGAATCTGTTCTGAATGTAGTAGTTTTGTTTTAATTAATGCACAGTACTTGATGAATTAGATGAGGAATGTCTCGAGCCCAGTGATGTTAGAAATCCATGGTTTTGTAAGCATCTTTATCACTAAGAGCAGTCAGGTCGGTGCCAACTGCGGTTGGTGTGATTTGTTAGAACAAGAATTTAATGTACAGCACTGTGTCCTTTTGGCATCTCTGAACTACAGAAGCAATGCAGAAAGAGGGTAGGTTGAAATGGTTGACCTATATCTCTTCTCCTATCTGTGTAAATGAGTCTGTATTTAATGTAGCAGCATACTACTGGAGTAACTTGTAGCACTGGATCACATGTAACTGGGCACACCTACTTTTCCTATCATCCACAATCTGATCATTGTAGGAGCATACCTGAAACTGTGTGTAGTACTGGAAATTGTGAATGTTTTTGCTGTTTCTGTAAGTCAGTTTCTGTTTTTGTCAGTGTAACTGTTGAGGGACAGCTGTATAAAACTGTGGATGATGAAACCCCGTGTTCTGGACGTGCTGCCATGGCTGTGTACATGTAAGTCATTTTAGTCAATGCACTGCTTAAAAGAAAACTGTACCATGTTTAGAGGAGCACTGTGTCTTTTTTTTCTCTAAATGTATTTGTTCCATGAAGTTTCACTTTTATTACAGTTTATTTTTATTCCCTACAAAAATAAATACCCTGCCTTTTATCATAACTGACTGACCAGTCTGTTTATTGGTTAATTAACTCCAAGCAGAACTTCACACTTTGAAATATGAAATCAATTAAAGGCTCTTAAGTAGTTGGCTTCTCTTAAAGCGAGCATGATTCCACTTCCCCTTCTTTTGCAGAACAGGAACTGGGTGACCCCCCTGGTTTGGGAGGGACTGCTGAGTGTGGCACTGCTCAGGGTCTTTAAAGTAAAACCCCAAAAGACCAAATCAGAAAGTAATAATACTGATGAAACTATATTAATCTCAGTATCTTCTGTACCCTTTGTTACTATGATTTTTTTAAAATTAGATTTTTCTTTATATATAAAACCCTAATACCTTTTCAGTGTTTTCTTCCTCCTGGAAAGCTGCCCATCCCTCTCCCATGGATGAGTCTGTCTGCAGGTGGCTTCAGGCTGACGTAAGCTTTCTGAGGAGCAAATGGACCTCTCGTCAGACCTGCTGTAAGGAATTGAATTTGACCTCCATGGGCGTTGCGTGGTGCCAGGTGAAGGGATTTTCTCTGGTAGCTTTGAGTGAAGAATCTGCAGTTCACCTGCTGATGATGTAATTTTAAAATGCTCTTTTATCCAGTTCTTTTCAATCATAAATTCAGTAGTGATCGAGTTGGGGGTTTTTTTTTGAGTGCACACAAACTCCAGTGAGGTTGGGAGAATGCTCAAGGAGGAGGGAGATTCCAGGTGCAAAACTTGCCTCATTAAAGCACTGATTCCAACCTTGGTTATAAACATAACTTACAGCTGTGCAGTAACAGTCAAATCCTGCAATTAAATAGAGATCTGCAAAGCAGAGAGAAATGAGGTGATAGGAGTTAATTTCATGTTTGTAAGACTTTACAAAATGCTTAAGGATGCCATTTGGAATGGTAAATTCATGTAAATGATTGAAATCTGTGCCTGGCAAAGCAATGTAGGCTATTTTAGTAATTAATTTTAAAATAAGCATTTGGAGATTGTAATGCTCCGTGTGGGAGCTGGGGGGACTGTGGGACAGGGATGTGACCTGCAGAAAAACTTGGGGGAGACAGAGGAGAACCCGTTCCTCCCAGGTCAGTTTAACAGGGCACCATTCAGCCTTTATTCCTACATACAAGTAGCCCTGAACTGTCCCTCATCAGTCGGGGTGTAAGGCTGAGCACAAGGAATAGACTCCATGCCAATACCTGTTTCCCAGAGTATCCCCTGAATATTTTCCACTGCATTGTGCATCCTAAAAATGGGTATTTCTTTTCTATGTAAGACAAAAAAATATGTCTGATGCTTGGGTATACTCAGTCCCCAGATGTTTCCAAGTCTTTTTTTTCCCCACTTCTTGCTAATTTTAAATGTTCTTAATGTTGCCAGTGAAATCCTTGATTTACCTAAATTAGACTTGCCTTGCTTTAATTGGATTATTAGCATTAACACTGACTGGAATTAATAAAGCTGTAATTTACATTTGGGGGAAACTTATTGTCTGTTTGACAGCACCTTTGCTGAGGGTGATTTAAAACTTCCCTGTTGAAGCCAACTTTAGCTTTGAGGGGGCAGGTAGGTTCCATTTAGAGTCGTAGGAGGATTGCTAAAGACTTTAACAGCTCTCAGGAAGTAACTTATGCTGAGCAAAAATACTGCTTAGTAAAATTAATTGGAGGTACATGCTGAAAAATCACTGGTTTAAGGTCAAGTTCTGAGGTCAGGTAGAAAAAGCAGCTGAGTGAACCTGCTTTCTTGTTGAGGCTCGGGTTCACACATGCCAAGGATGCCTTGAAATGTTGATTAGTTTTCATTCTGCCTTGGTGCATTTTTCGTTTACTTGGGTTTTTTTGGGTAGCAATGTAGCTTTGTACTCAAGTTTCTCCTAGTTCAGTTACCAGAAGTTAAAGGTGGCAGTGATGATTTGCTAAATCAATGAGGATTTGTGTGTAAATAGATGGACTCCTCTATTGAAGGCAGACTACACGTTTTTGGGTTGATGACTTTTAAAACAAATAAATTAAAGCCAACTCAGACGAGCAGCAGAAAGAGCACCTTTTAATCTGTTTACACAGGCAAGGGCACGATACTCCCATTGCACCCAGTATGGTGCAGGAGCAGGACTGAACCTTCACTGTGGCTGTTCCCTGCTGAGAGGGGAGATGCACCCAGGGTCTTGTGAGTTCCAGCCACTAAATAAAGTGATGCTTTGTCCTAAAGAATGTTTCTTTCATGATAGGCAGAACGTGTGTTAACTGTAGTTTCTCTCACATGCAATCAGCTCCTAGGTTCAAGTGTTCTCCTGTAATCTGTATTTTCTTTCACTTGGGGGGGGGCGATGGGGTGGGGAGGGATACAAAGCCCAGTAGCCTGAGAGTAATAACCCTTCTGCAACTCAGAGCAGAGCCCGTTACCCATGGCTCTGTTGCAGTGGTTTGGGGAAAGACTTGAGAAAGTGTTTGGGGTAAATCTGGCAATTCACATGGTGCAGAAATTCTGTTTCTGAAAGATGGTTGTTGCAGCCTTGCCTGCTGTTGGAGAGCCCTGTAGGAGCAGATAGTCCTTCCCTGCCTGCTTTTATTGCCTGATATTTTGAATAAACAAGAAACTGTTCATTTACTGAATGTATGGCTTGTGATCTCGGGGCAGGGATGCTTTTGGGGGTGGCACAACTCAGAGCTGATTATTAGTTTTACCTCCTCCTCAAAGCTTTAGAATGAAAACAAGCACATTTTAGTATTGTAAAATAAAAGCAGAGGAGATCCCATAGTTCTCTCAGGAATAACTTCTTGGTGTTGCCAGCCCTGGAGCACACTGAGAAGAGCATAACTGGGGCAGGCAGGTTTATGGGAATGATCAGTGTCACACACATATCCCATGTAACAAACAGCATGTGCTGAATTTGGGGTTTGTATTTCAGATCCTTAATGATCATCATCTCGCATCGGTGTACAGCTGCTGGCTCTGGTGCATCCTTGGATCCCAAAGGAAAGGGGCTTCCAAAGGCAGTGGAAGCAGGGAGTCAACTTGCAATGCTGCTGAACTTCTGAGGCTCTGACACTGCTGAGATTCCTGGAGGAATTACAGCTCGTGGAGGAGAAGAAATGGTTGCTGGATTCCTCCTTCAGTTTTAACTGCATATTTTGTGTCTTAATGCACCCACTAAAGTGTGAAGTGTGTAAGAAGGGGCCGTGGAAGCTGTTTCTGTGCAGGCAAGGTCTGGTCCACAGGCATTTGTGCCCTCTCATGGTTGATATCTGAATCACATTGCTGCTGGAGCCACCTCCAAGCTGGGTGGTGGGAAGGTGGCCAGCAGAGCAGGCAGGGAGGAGTGTCAGAAAGCTGCGAGCAGATGTTTGGATTGGCGTGAGGGGAAACTCCCAAGGTCAAAGGTTTGCTGCTGTTTGGCAGTGATTGATGGTTCAAAGGCAGGAGTCAGAAGTAGCCCTGTGCAATAGCTGTGCGTTTCCGACCTTGAGGACTGTCAGTAAATCCTTAATCCCTGCAAAATGGTTTATTTGGTACTGTTGAGCTCTAAACTTTTAAATCGGAATGCTTAGCAGGGTTAAATCAAAGCTCATTACCTCTTCCCAGCTGCATGAATGACTCCAATCTCTTTAATGGAAGCAACTTTGTTGGACAGGATTTACCTTTCCAATAAACCTCCTTGGTTGGCATTAAATACGCTTCTGCCCTTTAATTCTTCCCCAGTTAATGGATAAAGGAGTTGATTTGCCTGGAGCTCATCTCGGGGCAGCCCGCTCATGCTTGGAGCTCAGGCAAAGGGTGAAGCCTTCCCGTGGCTCCTCAGCCTCCCTGGTGCATGAAGCATTGGGAGCTTATCTGAAATAGGTCAGACTTATCAGTCACCTCTCCCTGGGCTCCCGTTTGGGGTTTATCTGAAGCTGCTGAGGTGAATGCTCCTGCAGGGCTCTGTTTAACACCATGGCACAATGAGCGTGTCAGTTTGTGTTCCTCCAGCTGAGGGGGGGTTCAGCAGCAAGTACTTTGTGCTTTTTGTTTCATTAGTATTCGGTTTAATCTCTGTGCCTCACCAAAGAGCTGGTCTTGTTTTTAAGATTACTTTTCTTGGTTAACAACTAAGCAGCAGCAGCAGCAACAAAAGAACATCCAGTTCATCATGAAATTTTGCATTCAAGGATTTTCCTTTCATCTCTAACTTCCCTCAGTTTCCTACATTTCGTATTTTCTAATGTGTATTCATGTTGTTGTCTGTATCCCCTTTTCTTCCCCTTTATAAGACACTGTCTTTCTAATTGCTGCTTTTATTTCTGCCTTTTGTTGAAGAGGGTTCAGGCCAGGCTCGGCTTTTCTGACTGCAGCAATCCCCGTTGTGGTTGCAGCTTCTTGACACTTACTAAACCCTGAACTCCCCACTTCTTGGTAATTCCATTCATAGTGTTGACTTTGGGAAATTGACTTTTTGAAGCAACCATCTATTTCTGAGTGAATCTGAAGAGTGTGAAACCACAAGGAAGCCCAACATCCAAAACCTGTTGATACTGAACATTTTCCTGCTCCCCATGCTCTCCAGTGTGGCTACAAGCCTTATGGAGACCAGCTGAGGGAACTGGGGTTATTGAGCCTGGAGAAGAGGAGACTGAGAGGAGACCTTATTGCCCTCTACAGCTACCTAAAGGGAGGTTGTAGTGAGGCTGGGGTTGGTCTCTTCTCCCCAATTGCTGATGACAGGACAAGAGGAAATGGCCTCAAGTTCCATCAGGGGAAGTTTAGGTTGGAGATTAGGAAGAAGTTCTTTCCTGGGAGGGTGGTTGGGCACTGGAATGGGCTGCCCAGGGAGGTGGTGGAGTCACCGTCCCTGGGGGTGTTCAAAAAATGGGTTGCTGAGGCACTTGAGGCCATGGTCTGATGGTCTAATGGTCAGGAATATGATGGGATAAAGGTTGGGCTTGATGCCCCTGGAGGTCCCTTCCAACCATAATGATTCTATGGTTCTATGATTCTACAAACCGTGTGTGCAATGGTGCTGGCGAGGACATGATGTATGTCTTGCAGAACCCCTGCTTTTACCTCTTGTAGCAGCAGAGATTTTTTCTGCTGGATAACTCGGTTCCCCTCTCATTATCTGGGACCACTGATAATGCTGCTTCAAACTGCCAGACCGCTCCTTCACCACCACCAAAAAGTTTGGAGAAGGTTTAAAGGGAACTGGATAAAATACGATTGCACTTACCAGCTGACAGCTTTTGATAAGACAGCCCCGGCACTGCTCTGTGCTTGTGTTGTTTGCCTCTTTAAAGTGTTTTGCCTTTCTATGTGCTGCTTAATTTTGTGAAGCCAAAGAGAAGTGGTTTGTTCTGATGGGTTTAGCTGGGAGGGAAGCGCAAGGAGCAGCTCGGATGTGAAATCTGGGCTATCTTTGGTGCCTTTTGCCCTTCTTGTGTTTAATAAACAATTCTGGATGTTGTGAATGGTCACTTGTATCGCTCTGAAAGTGGAGAAGGCAGCAGAGAGAGGGGTTAAGAGGGAATCTGTTTGGGTGGTTGGTGGCAACCAAGATAAGGTGGAGGCTGGTGCTGCTGAGGGAACACTGGCCGGGGACCCAAACCACCTGGTACTCTGTGATTTCTGCAGGGGAACGGTGAAGCAAAAGCTTTGTGTCTGCTCGGATGGGTCCAGCAGCCTCCAGCACCTGTCCCAGCCTCCCCCCACCTCGCTGCCCCTCTCTATATTTACCCGGGAGGAACTTTCCAAGAATGGAAGTGGTAAGATAAAACCCTCGAGGGGCTAAAATTAGCCCGAGCACCCTGGCCCTTCTCCCCGCGGTGGCATTTCAGCTGTGAGCTTGACAGCCTGTGTCACTCTGGCTGTGCAGAGCTGACGTCCATCCCTGACACAGCGACATCCTCTCTCTTTCTCTCCTCTTTTTTTTTGTTTAAACCAAGGGAGAACTTGCTGTGGGACCGCTGCTGCCTTGCCCACCCCAGCTGTGAGCATCTCCTCCCTCCCACAGGTAAGGCCTCGGCATGACGACGCCTGGGCAGCACCAGGTGATTGAAGGTAACTTGGTAACCAGTTGTAAAAGTGTGAGAGTATTCTCTGTCACCTTCAGCTCCAGTCATAACCTCTCTTTTTCTGGGGGGTCTGCAGATGCATGGACAGCTTCCTTCAGCTCGAGAGGTGACAGCTCTGCTTTGGGCTCTTCTGGCTGAGGAACATCTGTGAGCTCCCCACGTGAGTGCTTACGCTGTCGAAGTAACGTCCCTTTGGAGATGCTTATCTGTGTGGTCAGGACATGCACAGCTCTTTGTAAACTTTTCCAGATTATTTCCCTTGGGAATATAACTGGGCCTTCTTTCTGAATCAGGCCTGCAATGAACCCCCCTCCCCGTTAGCCATGGAGGTGGGGGTTTCCAAAGCTCCAGAGCTGCTGGCAGCGTGTCTGATGCCCAACAGCAATGTTATAACCCCACGTGTTTCTGTATAAAATCTCTGGGTGAGTGTGAGATGTGACTTGGCCGTGCTGGTGGCCTTGCATGGGGGTTACTCCGAGCTTGCACGTCTTGCCACGGCTGGCAGATGTGGGACGAGCCTCCCGTGGCCGGCTCGTTACCGTCAGGCTCGTTTGCAGAAGGAGGTTAATTGCTCAGCGCAGCTCCTTGCCTCCTCCAAGGCAGGATCAGAGGAGCTGCTTGGGGAGACCGAGCTCTGCTGCTGCTGCCTCTCCCCGAGGAAACCTGAGATGCTCCAGGGCTGCAATGTGGGGAGAAATTCCTCTGCCCTTCCCGGCGGGCGGGCGGCGTTTCCCAGCTGTGCCGGTGCCGGCTGGGGCATCGCATTCCTCCCCCCTGCTGCCGCTTGGCCATGGTGAGGCCAGATCCTGCACCAAGCAAACGTGCTGGGGTTTGATCCCAGCTCTGGTGTGATCAGCTCAGCATCCCCTCACCTCCCTCCCACCACTCTGTACCCTCTGCTGTAGAAAGTCCAGGTCCTCTTTGCAGCCGTGCTCCTGGAGCTTGAGCAGCAGGAGAGAGGTGAGGGGTCGGAGCCTGTGGGACTCCAATGCCAACGTTGTTTTGGGAAGGTGGTGCTGAAAGTCCTGAATCAACCCAGCCACCTTCATGTTCACTTCATCTTCTGCTTTGAGATCCAATCCCTTTTAAAAATGCCAGTGTAAAAACCTGCTGCCTGCTCCTAAATTAAAGCTCCTCTGAGTTTTCTGTGGGTCCAAAGGATTTGGAAGTGCAGCTCCCCCAGAGAGCAGCTGGATGGGCTTTGGGGACAATGGGTGGCTTCATCCAGCAGTGGGGTGGGGTGCAGGGGCTCTGCAAAAGCCTGTGGCCACCCAGAAGCCTTCCTGAGCTCAAGGTCTGAGTATCCTACTAGTAGTCCCATGCCCTTTACCACCTTGGGCTAGCAGTACAGCATTAAATAATTTTAAAAAATAAAGTAGAAGCCTGTGAGCTCCCCAGTGCAGCTTTTGAACTCCAGCATCAGCTTCGATTATCTCGGCACGTTCTTGATCACAACAATTCTAAGAAGTGGCTTACGAGTGTGCTACAGCAGTGACCATGGTCTAATGGTCAGGAATATGATGGGATAAAGGTTGGGCTTGATGACCCTGGAGGTCCCTTCCAACCATAATGATTCTATGATTCTATGACCTCTGGCTTTGCCTCGGTCCTTCACCAGCAAGGACTTCCTGCCCTGTGGTGGTGGGCCAGGAGCATGTCAGGAGCATCGTAATCCCATGGGTTTTGTCTTTTTTATATATTTTTTGAGAATATTCCTTAAATTTTGTATTAATAATAAAAGATGGTGCTGGTGTCAGGGGGCTGGTTCTAACCCGGTGGTGGTGATGTTTTTATTGTCCCATAGACTGCTGGCTTTACCATTTATGATGAAAGAAGTAGATGGGAGAAAGACCAAAGAAAATGAGCCTAATGGATATCACTAAAATGTTCTCCATGCTCCAGCCCAGAGAAGATGAAGATGACAATGGAGAAAGCGAGCAGCTGAACCGAGCAGTATCTGAGGACGATTACCAAACCCTAGATAACCTCTTGTCCCAAGACAGGTACAAGAGGTTCATCAACTGCAGGAGTGGCTGGGGGGTACCCAGCACCCCACTGCGCCTGGCTGCCACCAAGGGCCACATCAGGAGTGTGAAGGTCCTCCTGGCCCACGGGGCAGAGGTGGACAGCCTGGACGTGAAGGCTCAAACCCCACTCTTCATGGCGGTCAGCAACGGCCACCAGGAATGCGTGAAGGTCCTGCTGGAGGCAGGGGCCAGTCCTGCTGGCAGCATCTACAACAACTGCTCACCACTGCTCATCGCTGCGAGGGATGGGGACGTGGCCATCCTGCGGCAGCTCCTGGACCACGGCGCGGAAGCCAACGTCCAAGCCAGGCTGCCCGAGTGGGCGGCCAACTCAGCGGCTTGTTCTGGTCCCCTCTACCTGGCCGCGGCCTACGGGCACCTGGAGTGCTTCAAGCTGCTGTTGCTGTACGGTGCCGACCCCGACTATAACTGCACCGAGGAGAGGGTGATCGCCCAGATCAAGGAGCCCAAGACTCTGCTGGAGACCTGCCTGAGGCACGGCTGCAGGAGCGAGTTCATCAAGCTGCTCATTGACTTCGGAGCCAACGTGCACTTGCCCAACGTCGCAGTAGATGAGACAGCACCTCGTAGTAAGGGCCTGGAGCTGCTACTACAGGCCAGAGGTAACCTGTGTGTGTGTGGCCCGTGGCTGAAAATCAGCACTGATTTTGCTCGTTTGGGTTCAAGCTGCTTCAGAGTCCTCTTCCCTTCACCTCTACTTCCAATGGCCTCACTCGGGCTTTCCTACAAGTTCCCACTCCCTTTGCAGCATCACTTGAGCACAGGTGTCTCTCCAGCCTTAAACTCTGGAGTATTCTCACTGTTTTACTCCGAGCTCTCATTGCTCCCTCTCCCCCAGTGATTGTTCTGGCCAAAACCCCCAAGTCTTCAATACCAAACCCAGCGAGAGGACTTCACACGTTCTTGGAGAACAGGCCCACCACGGGTGATTGAATCTGATGGTGGGATGGACACTCACGCTGCTGAGGGAACTCCTGAGACAAATTACTGGGATTTTGGGGAACAGTGTCGTGGGAGGGCTTGTTCCTAATAAATACCCCCCAGCTCTCCCTGATTGCCCCCACTGGCTGCGGCTGGAGGCCGGCTGCCCTGGGTTGGCAGGTGCTGAGGGGAGCAGGGTTGTGTGGCGTGAAGGTGACCATCTCACTTTTCCTCCCTCTCCTCACGTAGCTCATCCCAAGTCCTTGATGTCTCAGTCCCGGCTGGCGATGAGGCGTCTCCTGAAGCAGGCTGGCCACCCGCACGCCCTGGGCACGCTGGAGATCCCCACGGTCCTGGAGAACTACCTCCAGCACCAGCCATGAGGCACAGCCACCACGAGACACCTGCCCCATGCACACATCGAATTCAAAGCTGCTGGGACACCTGCATCGTGTGGAACCACTGTGAATTTGTGGGCACCAAGAGAATTTTGCTTCCGAGGTGTCTCCAAAAAGCGGTGCCAATGGTGAGAAGATGGTTGGGTGCTTCTGAGCCTGAGGACACATGGGTGCAAAGCCAGGCAGGGACTAGGGGGAGTGTCCAGAGTGCCCAGCTCTCACCCCCTCACTCATGCTCTGTCTTTAGACACCATCCTACTCACCTCGAAAGCAGTTCATGTTATGGCCAAGGGGTCTTCTCTGCTTGGGCAGGTTCGGGTTTTTTAATTAAAAACGTTGCTGCTCTTCTTACTTAAGGCTCATGACCCATTTGGTGAAACATTCGTTAAGGGGATGAGCTTGCAGCCCAGCCACCATCGTTTGGAGGCCAGGGAATTTCAGGCTGAGCCTGGAGTGGAGCATCCCACTGTCCCTCTCTCCAGCTCTTCTTACCAGTGGTGAGGACATTGGGAAGGACATTGAGGTGCTGGAGTGAGTCCAGAGAAGGGCAACGAGGCTGGGGAGAGGTCTGGCAAACAAACCTTATGGAGACCAGCTGAGGGAACTGGGGTTATTGAGCCTGGAGGAGACTGAGAGGAGACCTTATTGCCCTCTACAGCTCCCTAAAGGGAGGTTGTAGTGAGGCTGCTGTTGGTCTCTTCTCCCCAATTGCTGATGATAGGATGAGAGGAAATGGCCTCAAGTTCCATCAGGGGAAGTTTAGGTTGGAGATTAGGAAGAAGTTCTTTCCTGAGAGGGTGGTTGGGCACTGGAATGGGCTGCCCAGGGAGGTGGTGGAGTCACCGTCCCTGGGGGTGTTCAACAAACGGGTTGATGAGGCACTTGAGGCCATGGTCTGATGGTCTGATGGTTAGGAATGTGATGGGATAAAGGTTGGACTTGATGACCCTGCAGGTCCCTTCCAACCAGAATGATTCTATGATTCTGTGATTCTATGATGCCATTTTGGATCTCGGGGCTTGCCCTTGCCGGTGGTGGCTGGAGGAGCTTTGCTGGCTCTTCCTGCAGGCAGGAGCTGATGGAGCCCCCACCCTGCTCCTCGGCAGCTCCACTTTGGGGATGCACAGAACGTGTCCCCCATGGTGTCCTGCACCCTCCCGCTCCACCTCCCGGAGCGCCCCGGGATTGCTCTTGGAGCCAAGCGTGGGAGCGGCGCAGTGACGTCCTGCTGAGGTCACGGGTGCCGTTAATGAGCACCGGTTAATGAGGCTGCGGGGGGGCTGGGGTGGAGCCCGGGCAGCGGGGGGGAGCCGGGGGCGCGTGGGGCGCACGAGGGGCGGTGATGTCACGGCTCCGTGCACACGTCACGCCCCCGTCACACACCGCTGCACACAGCCCATTGTCATCATCCCCCC
>VZRW01004366.1:212509-224854 GCA_013398125.1 Aegotheles bennettii | reverse complement strand
AACCCCCCGGGCGGCCCCGGCAGCGGCCGCCGCCCCTCCCCGCGCTGGGGTCGGTGTTCAAGCCCCGTTCCCGTGCTCTGCCCCCAGCGCGGCCCGCGGGGCTGCCCGGCGAAATGACCCTCGGATGGGAGTCCCGAAGCCTTGATCCCGCCCCATCCCGCTCCCAGGCCGCTGTCCCGCCGGTGCGCACCGGGGATCTCCCCAAGGGGAACCCAGCGCTGCTCCCGAGAGGCTCCGGAGGCACCCGGGACCCCTCGGGGCTCCTGGGCAGACCTGGAGGAGCCCAGAGGTGCTGGGCAGGGGGGGTTTGCCCACCAGCGGGGTTCCCCTGGGTGACAGAGGCAAAGCACAGCCCTGATGTTCCCCAGGCTGGGGAAAAAACCCTAAAAAACCCTAAATTGCAGGTTTGCTGCCGGTCACAGGAGCTCGAGGCCGTGGTTTGGGTGTGTTTTTAATTCAGGATCTCTGGCTGGACACCATGGAAAGCCTCGCCGGCCTCAGAGCAGGAAGAGCTGAGCCTCAGACCTTACAGTTTTTATGGCATTTACTTTCTCCAACCTCATTTCCATGAAACAGCTCGATTTTAGTTCTCCTGTTACCGACATCAATCCAGGATCAAATTTATCTGTCTCTGAGATAATCTGATCAGGGTGGTTCACAGGGGATGTTTTTAATGCAGTTCTTTCTCTCTGGACAGATGATGTTAAAAACAACTGAAATCTCCTTAAAAAAAAGTAAGGTAAACAGCTTCCTTCCCACACACGTGGTGGTTGTGAGGGCTGGGTCCTGGTTTGTCTCTCGGTCAGAATGTTCCAGTGTGAGGCCTGGAGGAGCTGGAGGTGGGGGTTGGCTGGTGTCAGTCCCTCTGCCCCTGTTTCCCTGCCCCAGGGTGGGTATCCAAGCCCGATTGCCCCAGTGGCAGAGGCCAGGAACCCAAAGGGCTTGGAGCAAAGTGGCTCAGGGCAGTGGGGATGCTGCCTAATGGAGACACGTGGTTTTCCTGCACTTGCAAACTGGTAAATTTAATCCTGGTGATGTTTTTGTGCTGGGCTTTACAGAGCGGAGGGAGCCGAGTGGCTGTCAGAGGCTTTTGCAGCTCCAGTTCCAGCTGGCTCCAAAGCTCTTCCTCCCCTGACACCTCTGGCTTTGCTCCGTTCGCTGCCGTCTCCTCACCCCTCTCCCCTTTCTCTTTGCTTTAGATCAGCTGCAATGCTTCCATCTCTGCGCCCAGAAGAAGACTCTGCCACCAAAGCCATCGTTTCCAGCTAGGTGCACCCACACTGCTCCGCTGCCATGGAAACGGGCTGCCTGGAGGAGCCTGCCCGGACCAGGTCGCAGTCGGTGGTCTGCGGGCAGCAGGAGGGAGGTGACCGGTGGCAGGAGGAGACAGGGGATGGGCTGCCCGAGGGGGGCAATGCCCCCGTCACGGCCACGGAGCCGCAGCAGCCTCAGCCACCTCCCGGGAAGCTGAAGAAAACGGCTTTCAAACTGTTTGGAGGGAAGAGGAGCATCTGTACACTGCCCAGCTTCTTCGGGGGCAGAAGCAAAGGCCAGGGGAAAGGATCCTCAAAAAAGGGCCTGAGCAAATGCAAGACCCACGATGGGCTCAGCGGTGCCGCGTACGACAGGGGCGATGGGGCACAGCTGGACAGCCCTTCAGAGGGCAGCAGAGACTCACATCCTTGCCCTTTGCCCAGCTCCCAAAGCGCCCACTTGGCCATGGACACCGGTGCCAAGTTTGATTTGGGCCAGCAGGACAACTCTCCACCTGGGAGTATCGAGGGCTGCGAGAAGAAGCCCAATGGAGACAAATCCTCCTTCTCCAGACCCAAAAAAGGCCTGAAAGGGTTTTTTAACAGCATCCGGCGCCACCGGAAGAGCAAGGTTGCAGAGTGTGAGAAAGCAGAGCTCCCTGAGTGGACTGGGGATTCAGAGGAGGCCGGCAAAGCTCCTGGTGTGGGAGCAGAGAGCCGAGGGGCCGTGGAGGGAAAAGGACTGGGACCTGCCCCTCTCGCTGTGGCCGGCCCGGGCAGCTCAGAGGATGAGCGTTTGGTGGGTGCTGCCACCAGCGGTGGGGACGCTGCCGAGCCCAGCTGTCCCACAGCCGATGGAGGCAGCTCTGAGGGTGAGGCAGTGGGGAAGGGGGATGTTCTGGATACCAAATCAGAGGCTGAGGCTGTTGTCTGTGCAGAGTTCGACCATGGCAATCTGCTGCTGGCCTTCCATCCGGACTTTGTGGACAATGATCCTCCCTGCCTACACTCCGGGGACCTGCTAAGCCTCATCTTAGGAGACGTCACGTCCCTGAAGAGCTTTGATTCCCTGACGGGGTGTGGAGATGACATTGCTGAGCCCGACATCACCGAGAGCACCATCTCTGTGGAGCGCAGCAGGGATGCTGTGAAACGGAGCTCCTGCCTGGTCACCTACCAGGGCGGTGGGGAGGAGATGGCCATACCTGAGGAGGCAGAAGAGTACCTCCACCAGATATGGAACGGCAGCGTGGCAGGGGACAGGAGCTACGAAGCCCAGGTGTCAAATAGCAGTTTGGAGACACACACCTCACATGAGGCAGAAGCCCACCCCTACATGGGGGATGCGATGGACGGCGTGGACCTCCTGACGCCACAGAGTGACCAGCAAGAGTCCGCCCCTAACAGCGACGAGGGTTATTACGACTCCACCACACCGGGGCCAGAGGATGAAGGTGGAGATGGGCTTGGTGAGATCAAGAAGGACCGTCTTCCCAGGGACAGCTACAGCGGCGATGCACTTTATGAGTTTGACACGTTGATGAGTCCCTCTCACGGGGAGGAATCCCTCTTTGAGGGCAAAGTCTCGCGCCCGGGGATCTTCAGCTACTTCTTGGACTTCTGCCTCCCTGCTGAGAAGAGCCTCAACCAGATGATGGATCAGAAAAGAGGGGTGATGGAAACAGAAGAGGAGCGGCTAGCAGCCATTCAGAAGGAGCTGCTGTACTGGGAGCTGCAGAGGGAACCCATCCTGAAACGGCTTGATCTTCCCAGCAAGGAGAAGTGTCCTCGGGAGAAGCAGTGTGTTGAATGTAAAACCAGAGCAGCCAGCTCGATTGGCAAGAATCCAAGTGGCCTTGGCAGTGAGCAGGTGGCCTCACACTCCCCAGGCAGGGGTGTGAATAGTGGGGTTTCGGTGGCTAGAGCTGAAAATCCAGAGTGGAGGGATTTTCCAGGGACTCTGTGCTCAGAGAACTGTTACAACAGCCGAAAAGCCCAAGGAAGTTGCCTTATTCAGCTCACAAAGAACAACCCGGGGCTTGATTCGGACCCGGAGCGTGGGTTGTTTGGGGGTTCCATCCATGGCAGCGTAGCCCCAGCCAAAGCAGGGATGTTCCCTGGCTACAGGCTCCCAGAGCAGGAGTGTGGTGGTGGAGCAGAGACCACCAGTGGCAAGCCCCGGGTGGGCAGTGACTGCGAGCCCGAGCACGCTGTGAGCTTCTCGCAGGCGCTGGTGGAGTTCGCCAGCAGTGGGACCCTCTTCTCCAGCCTCTCTGAAAGCCTGGGGAGCTCCGCCTCAGGCTCGTCCTTCACCCAGAACCTCCCTGCCCTCCCCACCATGGTCACGTTCGACGTTGTCGACGTGGAGCAGGAAGGAGAAGGGGAGTGTGAGCAGCACCCCGAGATGAACGCCGGTGAGGACATCGCCGAGGCCTTTGAGGATGGCTATGGACGGAAAGAGTCGTTGGCTGAATGTGACGAGAGAATGTCCCCGGGGTACTCCCCGGGCTCCTTCCAGAGCTGCAACTGGGGTGTTGCCAGCCTGCCCCGGCACCTGCGGCTGCACGGGCTCAGCCCCTCCATGCCCGCTCCGCTCTCCGTGGACCGCAGGAGCCGGTCCCTTGACACGGAGAGCCTGGAGTTCGAGCTTGCGGACTCGCAGGTTGCCAGGAGCGGCCCCCAGCCGGGCCGGGTCTGGGCGAAGAGGGAGGGTGGCAGAAAGGACTCGGGCGGAGCGAGGAGGAGCAGGAGCAAGGAGGAGGGTGAGCTGGTGGCTCCTGACGGCGGGTTGAGCTGGCCAGGCTTGCAGCACCTCCAGCACGGTGCTGACATGGCTGCCCAGGAGATGAAGCACTGGGGATTCGCTCCGGCTGCCACGATGGAGAGTGCCTGGGAGCCACCGGAGCCGCCGGGCACCGTGTCCCCTTTCCTGTCTCTTTCCCAGAATGTCACCGGGGAGACTCCGGACAGGTGGCCCCAGGAGCTGGAGCTGAGCAGGCACCCGCTCCGGCCCTCCAACTTGCCTCTGCCCAGCGAGGCCAGGCGGGCCCGGGAGGCAGCCGGCTCCTACAGGTACCACGGAGAAGCCACGGCCAAAAAGCTGGGCCGCTTGTTACCCCTGGGAGAGCCCGAGCCCGAGCTGCCCCCGAGCTTCCCTTTCGCCTGCACCCCGGAGAAACGAGCCAACGGCAAACCTGTGGGCATCGCCCAGGGCGTGCCACAGCATCCCAGCACCGGCACCGACACCGCGAGGAGCCTGGAGCGCTGCGGAGAGCCCCTGAAAGGCAGAGCCACCCCCGGCTGCCAGAGCGCTGCCCTGAGCGTCACCGAAGCCAAATAGCAGCTCCGGGCAGGGGGGGAGAAGGCTGCGAAGTGCAGGGAGGGGGAAGCAGATGTTAGTGAGCCATTTGTGAGTGACTTTAATTTAGAGCTGGGCTGGTAGGGATGAGCTCCTCCCCTGCAGCCGTGGTACGTGTTCCCGCCACTGCGGATGCTCCGGCGGCCTTGGGAGCTGCCGCCGGGGTTCGTGTGTTCACGCCGAGGCACTTTCTTGTTTTCTGGCACGAGCCACCACACTCCAACACCAAGTGCAGCAGCAGCCCCCGGCACGCACTCACGTTGCTGCTAGAATAAAAACTGGGATGGGAGCCGTTGCTAGTGGGGCAGGTTTGGGGGCTTTCTGCAGGATTGGAGTGGGGGAGAGCAAGACTTGGGGAAGATTTGGAGAGAAATTGGTTTTTCTTTTCCTCTGCTCAGTGAAACGTTTTGGTTCAGACTCACCTTGAATGTCTTCTGTCTGGGTCTGGATTGGGGAAGGCTGGGAGGAAGGGTGCCGGTTATTCCCAGAGCAAGAGAAGGAGGCGAGTCAGCTGGAAAGGGAACTTTGCAGTCACATTTTTATTTATTGCTTTTTTTCCCTTGCCCCAGGGGAAAGCAGGAGCTTTTGTGTGCGTGCTGATAACGTTTTCCAGGTCTAGTTTTACCTTGCTCCAAGGTCCCATGCTCAGAAAGATGTGCTGTCGGTGGCGTCTGTCCCTTTTAAGAACAAAGTGTTGGTCCCTTCTTTGTCGTGGTGTCTTCACGGTGCGTAATCCCCAGGTGAAACCTTTCCCATGCTTTGTCTCACACTCCTCGCCTCTCCTGGGCCACGAGGTCTTTGGAATAAGCTAAATTTGCATCGTGCCTGTAGCTGCCAGGATGCCGATGCTGCCACCTTCTTCACAAGGAAGTTTCGTGGTTGTTTTATTTGGGGTTTTTGTAAATTACTCCACGGTTGTTTTCTTTGCATAAACCCACAGGAGGAAAGCGTTCTGAGAACTGGGATGCGGGGTGTAACACATCCTCAGCTTAGGCTTCCCGACTTCCAACTGGAGGGAACAAAAAAGCCAGAGGTTGCTGCAGGTTTTGGGTTTCTCTTTCCTCTTTGAAGGGAGGATGGAGGGAGACACGAGCTGAGCAGACAGGCCTTGTCTGAGGAGGTCGTATGAGCTCCTGGAGACCTCTATTTCGGGCTGTTGGTCCTTGAAGCATCTCCCATGTCCTCCGTGACCTCAAACACGCTTGTCTCTAAACCAGACCTCCCTGCCTGAAGCTTCCTCCCTTGGCCCAAGCTCTGTATTCTGGTTTTAGTTCAGTTACTGATGGCGACTTCTGTCCCCCCTGACCCCGAGTTGCCCCTTTTCTGCTGCCCGTGGCTCCGGGTGGGATCCAGCAGCTCCCCGCACCGCTGTATCTGCAGGCTCAAGCAGGTGCTTTGGGGTTGTATTTTGCCTCCCAAGCAAAACGAGGTCCCAATATTTCTTTCTGAGAAGAGGCTCCTTACTGCTGCATCCTTGTGCGTGGGTGAAGGAGCAGGGAAAGGCAAAGCCAGGCTTTGGTTGCCCACAGTTTGACTGATTCATGTGGGTTTTTTCTTTCCTGAGCAGCCCGCTGAGGCACGAGTGGACCCATCCATGTACCCACGGGTTAAACCTTGTTTTTTCCATATTTCCCCACCTGTGCTGCTGCAGGGGGTTCCCACAGGACCCCGCTGTGCTGTTATATTTTCCCTCCCATCCCTCCATGCAGCCAGAGAAGATTTCATGGGACAAACGATGCCGCTCCCGCTCTGCATCCGCATCCCCCGGGGTCCCCTCTCCTCCGAGGCTGTGAGTGCTCCCCTCGTTAGCACCCTGCTAACGAATGCTGCCTGGCTGGAGCAGGCTCCCCTCCTGCTCGGAGCATGGCCAGGGTCAGGTCTCAGCACTGCCTGTCTCACCACCCCTCACACAATGAAACCCACGCAGACCTCGCGCGCGGCGGCGCTTGCTGTAATTGCTTGGCCCGAGCAGCAGCCCCTGGCTGGGTTTTTAATGACCATTTGATTTTAGCGTGTCACCAAAGGCATCTCGTGGGTTAGGGGGGCTTTAGTGTAGCCTTTTGTTTATAGACATGGTGCAGCCTTTGCCAAAGCCTTGGTGAGGTGTGGAAGTGTCTCGGTGCTATAATGAATGTTCAGTTGCAGCTGCATGTCTCTAGGAATAACCCTGTTGGTTGTAGGTACGCGATGGAAAAGCTTCTAGACTCAAATGTGAGAGAGCAATACAGCCAAGACTTGATAATCTGACTTCAGACCAAAGGTTTCTCCTCTTAATTTGGTGTGGGTGAAAGGAAGCAAATATCTGTTGATTTAAAGTGGGTTTTCTGAAAGCATTTTTGGAGCTAATTTGCTGGATTATTGGTGCATTCTGCTCCATTAACCCAAAGAAATAAGAATTTTCAATGTTCTAACCCAGCCTGTAAATTACTGCTGCCGTAGAGGGATTGGAGTTCACTGCCTAATGTGCTGCTCTCCCTGAATCCCAGTCTGTCCCGGGATCAGCAGGAGCAGATCTTCTGGTCTTGATCTGGATCGAGCTGTTAGTCCAAGGCTGCCTTACCCAAGGAACTCAAATTTGAGAGCCGTAATTGAGGCTTTTAGTGAAAAAGGGCTTCTGAACCAGAAATCGGGCATGAAAGCCGGGAATAGCAGATTGTCTTGCCAAGATATTAAGGGAAAACCTCCCCTCGAGGAACTGGCTTGACTCGGTCCCTTCCAGGGAAGGTTTTGTCCCAAAGTGATGAATTGTGGCTGTTAAATTGTGCTTAAACCACTGACGCTCGGGTCAGCCTACCAAGTGATTCTGTATTGCATTTTGGGGACTTTGGGATTTTGTTTGTTTGTTTGTTTTTATACACATAAGAAAATGGTCGATTTTATCTATTTTTGTATAGTTTTGCATTTTATATTCACGGGGAAATTTTACGGACTGTTCTTTCACTCGTGTGCGTTGTCCTTGAAGCGGTGTGGTCTGCTGTGCCCATGGAGAACAGGAGTTTATTTTTGCTGCTGCCACTGCCCGTGCAATGCAAGGAACCCACCTCGCTCCTCCCGGCCTCCTCTGACCTCCTGTCCTGCTCTGCACCCAGTGGCCGGCCCCTTCCCAGGACCCACTCTGTCTGCACACACCGCTGAGCCCTCTCTGCATTGTCACACTTGTCACCTCTGACTTCTGCATTTTTAATGTTAGCTTTGTTCTTAATCTGGATTTGTGGATTTTGGTGATTTCCTCCTGAAAGCCTTGCTGACTGCCTTTGAAACCAGAGAACCCCGCTGATTTCACATGGGGCTTTCCCTTCGGGGCGCTTAAATTATTTTACCTAAAACTGGGGCTTTTCTGAGAGCCCCGGGCAGGTGATGCTCTCAGTTGATGTGTGGCAATGCTCTTGATTCTGGTGACTAATTTTTTCTCCCCCCAGTGCTCCCTGGCCGGGCTGGGAACTCAGCTTTCACCCTCATGCAGGCAGAATCTCACGCTCCATCTCTTTTCTTTAAACAATCCTGGGGTAAAGCATCTTCCTGGAATAACACTGCCTGGAGTTTTGGGCTCAGAAATGCTAGCAGAGCTTCTAGCAAGCCCAGGCCCAGCACTAGTGAGCGTGGTTCTTCTTGCTTTTGGCTTTGATTCCACTGAAGGCGCTTGCTGCTCTGTTTGCTCTGCTCTGGAGGAGTTTTCCCCCTGCATGGGGTGTAAGGGCTGAAATAACTTCTCCGCAGAAGGCCACGGTGGTTGATTGAGCAGATGAGAATGATGCCAAACGGTGATGTGCAAGAGGAAAATTAAATGCTGAAATGCTAAAAAATTACAGCCAAAAGCAAATCTTTCCCCCTCTTCCCCTGCCCCGCCAACGCCGGCAGTGATGGCGATTGCCGCTGGGACGTTTGGCTCTGCATAGATTTTTGTGTCTTTTAATCCTATAGCTCTTCACCTAACGGTGCTTTGAAAATTCTTCCTGAAATGGGTTTGCTCCCATTGCCAGCACGGGGACCGGATGGGCAGCTCGCTCAGCAAACATTCCTGGGGCGCTCGGACCCGCGCCGCCTCTCACATTCCCTCTGCCCCTTCGTTTTGTGGCTCCCTCCTCTCCAGCTGGGATTGAGCCATCCCAGAAGCCTCACTCGGGGGAAGAGATAAATTAAATCTGGAAAAGCCTCTCAGTTCTGAAGAGAAAAAATAATTAGCCCTTGTCCCAGGTTGCCCTGTGCTGTTGCAGGCGCCGTGGGAGTGGGGGTGGCTCCTCCCAGGTGACCTACTTGTCTGGATTTTGGGGGTTTTTTTTTCCTTTTCTTTCTGGTCTCATTGCTACTAGTCCTTTAAACTTTTTAATGTATTGATTGTGTTTTAAAATGAATGTTCCTTTCACTGAACTCTAATGAATAAACTTCAGTTTTTTAGAGAACATCGCATTTCCCTCGTGGTTTGGTTTTTTCCCCCTGGCTTACTTTACGCTCAATTTAATCTTTTTCTTTTCCCTCCCCTTCTATCTATTAATTATTTACAAGTGAAGTGGCTTTTTCCATGGGAGAAGGCAGGAGAAGAGCTGCTTTAGAGTGCACAGCACACCGCTGGTCTAACACACGCTCCTCGGCCAAACCCTGTGCTGTCAAATGAACCCTGCAAAATATCAATATCCATCGTTTCAGGCACCAGAGTCAAATTTTTCCTCCTCATTTCTCATCCTCTGCTGTCGCTGGACTCGAGCAGTGGCCAGGGCTGATGTGGGGGACGGGGAGCAGAGATCGTGTGGCTCTGAGTTAACGAAGCATCGCTGATGGGGTCCATCCTCACAAGGTGAGCCAGCGCCTGGCCACAAGCTGGGCTGGAGCTCACTGGGCTCCTACCTTTGCAGCAGAATTTGTTTATAATGAGGGAATTTCAGTGGCATCTGCAGGGGCAGGAAAACCAGCGACAACTTCACCTCCCCCCTGCCCTGTGTCACCCCACTGGCCTCACCAGTATGTCCCTTGGTACAGAAGAGAAGGGCTTGAAGGGATGGTTTTAATTTGTGTGTTTATTGTGGGATAAGCATTTCTAAAGGAACTCGCCAGCATTATTATTTAGTGGAATTAGTTTTGTGGTCTGTTAGTTTCTCTGGGCTGTCTCTGCTGCAGCCTCGTGTCCCACTCCCCCGGGGCTTTGGGAGTCCCCTTGGGCAGGGACACGTGCTGAGAGCTGCATCTTGCCCCAGCTCACAGCTGATAAACAGCTTATCCCTCCTGTTGGTTTGGATCCCCGGCCTCCCCAGCACTGCTCTGGGTGACGAGGTGCTGGGAAGGGTGCAGCTGGGGGGAGGAAGCCTCTGGCCGAGGTAGGAATGGGGAGGGCATGGAGCTGAGCTGAGACATCTGCTCTTCCCCGTGCTCTGATGGCTCTTTCAGGGAAACCCACCTTGTGGCATCACTCCTGCTTCACCTTCCTCCTCTTGCTCTTCAGTGCCTGGATGGTTTCGTTGCTGGGTCTCTGAAGGAAAGCTGGAATGAGAGTTGCCAAAACTCCTTGAGCCAAGCGACAGCTCCGAGGGAATAGAAATGATGACCTGGGAGTGATGGGGCTGTGTCACCCCGTGTTTGTGGGGGGGTACAGCACCTCTCCTACTGGTAATGGGGCAGCAGAGAGGCTCCCAGCAGGCACAGAGCAGCTTTGCTCTGAAAGCTGGAGGTGCAGATGGGAGGCAGGGTGGGAGCCGTCCTTCCCACCCATCCTACTCCAACACCACCGGAGAGCTCGCCGTCGAACCCAGCGGGAGCTCAGCTGCTGCTCTACACCTTCCACAAGCACCTCCCAAGGTTTCCAGATGCATTGGAAGGCTCAGAAGAAGAGTCCTGCTTCCCTTTCCTCTGGCACTACCTGGATTCCTAAAGAGCTGTAATTATCTGTAGCACCTGAGGAGCTGAGCGTTAATGAGTGTGGAGCCTCTGTGGAGTGAGCCCCGGCTGCCCTGGGGAGGCTTTGCCCTTCCCGACACCATTCATGGGCAATTCCTGGCCATCCCTGAGGCTGGATGGAAGGGCTCTGCTGCAGGGTTTGGGGTGCATGAGCAGCCATGGGTGCCCGTTGCCTCTCCTGCTCCCTGTGCTGCCCCAAACCTCCCTAGATGGGAGGGAGCATCCTCTGAAGATCCTGACTCCAAGCTCCCTCTCCACTGCCAGTGCCTTCCAGTGCACGGCACCTCGGAAGCCTGTCCCTGAGTGCTGTGAACGTCTCTGCTGCCCACAGTCCACAGCAAAGGGGGGATTTCAACCAAATTCATGCATTTTTCTTACTTGAAGCTTTGTTTCCCGAAGCCCAGTGGAGAGGGGAATACGGCTCAAGGGCTGTTCGCTGTCGGACCTGGAGGAGCTGCTGGGGGCTGTCACAGAGATCCCTGGGGCCAAGGAGGACCCCGGGCTGCACCCCTAGCCTTGTTTTCTGGCTGGCTGCTGCATTCCAGCTGGGAATACCTCCCAGCCCCAGGGAAAGACTTTCCCCAGGTCAGATGGAGCTGAGGGAGAAGGTGAAAGGGGGTTTGGGCAGCTCCATCCCTGCTCTGTCCCCAGTGCCATCCCATGGGACCACGTGCTGATGTGACCTCCCCATTGCAGGGACGGGGAGGGACAAAGGCAGCAGCTGAGGCCACCTCTGAGAAGCAGAACGGGACCATCACGGGGAAGAGGCCACCAGCCCTGCACTTCTCCAGGGGGAGAAGCTCCTGGTCATCCCTAATTGACTTTAAGGAGGGGGAAAAAAAAATTCCCAGGCAAGGGAAGGAGCAGAGGGCAAGCGTGGGCAGCTGCTGATCGATGGGCTCCAATTATTCTCCTTCATTTTGAACACAGGCAGAGGTCTGGAAGGGAATGGGATGAGAAAAATGAGATGTGGGGCTGGGTCGGTGCTGGTTCTGCCCTGCTGAGGGTAGAAACCTCATCCAGAAAGGAGAAGAAAACGCTGTTGAAAAGGTGGGCAGGGGCGAGGGTTGTGTGCCTGGTGGTACCTGAGGGTGCCTGGGTCATGAGCTCAAAGCTCATCTTAGTCTTCAGATTCTCCCTCTGGAGTCATGATCCTGTCCAACCTCTTCACAGCCCACCGGGCTGTTATTCCGAGCATCCTTCCTGCATCCTGCCTGCTCCTTGGCTTAGAACACATTCCCCCAGGCACTCAGGTTGCCTGAGATGGGCACTGCTGAGCCACAGATCCATAAATGAGCTGCCAAACCCACCCGTGGTTGGTTTTTTTTTATGAGGGAGAAAATTGGGTTGTTTTTATTTACTTTCCATGGGTGCCGCTTTTAGGTTACCCCCATTCTGCATTTTCAGCCTTTACTTGAGCTTCCATGAGTAAGACAAAAAGGGGACAAGCTGTGGGTGGGCTGGAAGGACATGGGGCTGGTTTGCCCTGGGCAGGAGGGCCCTGGCGTGGGGCTGTGGATGCCCCCACAAAGCCCAAAGCAGCCCCCAGGGACACAGAATCCCAGAATCCTAGGGGTTGGAAGGGACCTCGAAAGCTCATCCAGTCCAACCCCCCTGCCAGAGCAGGGTCACCTAGAGTCCATCACACAGGAACGCATCCAGGCGGGGTTTGAATGTCTCCAGCCAAGGAGACTCCACAGCCTCTCTGGGCAGCCTGGTCCAGTGCTCTGGCACTCTCACAGGAAAGAAGTTCTTCCTGAGATTCACATGGAACCTCCTGTGCTCCAGTTTACAACCATTGCCCCTTGTCCTATCATTGGTCAGCACTGAAAAAAGCTTGGCTCCATC
>VZRW01004366.1:201817-212180 GCA_013398125.1 Aegotheles bennettii | reverse complement strand
GGGGTGTGCCAGGAATCATCCCCTGCCCCCCCCTTTGAACCCAATCCCCGCACCGGGCAGGGATCGCGGCTCTCCGGGTGGGTTTTTGGAGCGGTTCTGGTGCTGGGCTGACCCCTAAGGGAGAGCTGGGCTATTGCAGCTCTCGGGCTGGGGCCGTGCTGAGCCAGGGCTCCCCCAAAGTCCCCCCGAAAGGCAGCGCGGGGGCTCGGGGCGCTTTCGGGGGCCACACGAGGAGGAGAAGCAGAGGCGGAGCTTCACCCCATCAGGGAGGATCCTCCCCACCTCCTCCTCCTCCCCAGGAGGGGTTTCCAGCTGCTGGCACCTCTCCCTCTGGCACACGGGGTGGGAGGAGGCCAGAGGTTGCTGTCTCCCAGGCACTTGGTGCTCATCTGTCCCCTCCTGTTTCCCTGTTGCCAGGCTGTGACCCTTCCAGCCGAGATCTTCTCCAGCTGGTGGGAACAGCAGCAAAGGGCACATCTACAGACAACAAACACTACCAGCCCCAAATGGCCCTGAGCAGCCTCACCTGGGACCCACACCCATGGACCATTTAAGCCCAGCTGTGGCCCCTCAGCCCTCCCTGGGCTCTTACAGCTTTCAGGTTCAGTCCCATCCCATACCTGCCTGTGGACCTCATTGATCCAGACCCTCGTTGTCTTCCCAGCCTGACCGTGGAGCTGCCTCATCACCATGAACATGCCTTGGTTGGCCTTGGCCACCATCCTTGGCCTGCTTGCCTTGCTCAGGTACCATGGGGCCAGCCCTTATCCCTCCAGCTGGGTTGGTGTCCTCACTGCTGACCTCAAATGTCCCGAAAGACTCTGAAAGGGTGCTCTGGGGCCAGGCAGGAGCTGCTGTGTTTGGAGAAGGGATGTCAAAAGGGCAGGGTGCCAGAGCCCCGCCAGCACATAAATAAACCAATCCTTTATAAAGCCACACGAGGCTGCCCATGTTTGTTCTCGTGCCAAGAGCTGGCTGAGGAAGACTCCCTTCTCCTCCCCACATTTCGGAAATGCTCGGGCCAGTGTCCAGGGCATTACTGAGCATCTCCAAAGGGTGGGAGTAGACAGGGTAGCAAGGCAGCACTGCCTCAACCAGACCTGCAGAGAAGGTTTCTCCTGCTGCTGGGGTGGTGGTGGTGGTGAGCTGGGCTCCACCCAGGCTGCGTGCTGGCCCCCATGAGAGGCACGGTTGGAGCCACATGGGCTCCAGCTTGGGCTGCTGCAGTTTGTGCTTCATTTTCTCCTCGGTGAAACCCCTTCTAGTGACGTGGGAGGTGGGGATCTGCTGCCTCCCTTTCCCTGCTCACCTCCAGCCCCTGGCTGACTTCTCCTTCCTTCAGTTTTCATGTGCTCTGCTCCACCCTGATTTTTTTCCCTCGGGAATGCCCCACCCAGCACAATGGGGCTTTGTACCACCACCACCTCCTCCTCCTGTGAACCTCAGGAGATGCTTTCCAGCACCCTGGGCGTTTCCCACCTGCATGCCTGTGCAGAGGGCCTGGTGGTGGGACAGAATAGCGAGGGAAGGCAGGAATTCTCCCGTTGGTGCCCATGAGCCTTTCCCAGCCTGGCTGAGGGCTTTCCTCCTCCGGCCTGGGTCGGTGCCGTTGAACGGAGATGCGCAGAGCCGTGTTGGCTTTGATGGGAGGTTTTGTTGTTTGATCTGATCTGTTTGATCTGCTCTCCTGCCTCCCCGCCGTGCTCTGCTGCCTTTCTCCCCGTGCTTTTTATTCCTGCTGTGGGAAGTTCAATTCCACGTGTGTGTTATCGTCACGCCGGGGATGTGCTGTTATCTTCCACGGGCTCCTGTTCCCTTTTGGATAAATCATTGATTTACAATAAAAAAGTCCCTCTTGGTGTGAAACTAGCGGGGGGGGGGAAGGTGAGATCTGGAACTCCCCAGGTAGAAATAAATAAATAAATAAATAACTCCCCAGCCCTGGGGAGGGACGAGCGCTGCTCACTGCTATTGTTTCACAGAATCACAGAATCCCAGAATCCTGGGGGTTGGAAGGGACCTCGAAAGCTCATCCAGTCCAACCCCCCTGCCAGAGCAGGGTCACCTAGAGTCCATCACACAGGAACGCATCCAGGGGGGTTTGAATGTCTCCAGCCAAGGAGACTCCACAGCCTCTCTGGGCAGCCTGGTCCAGTGCTCTGGCACTCTCACAGGAAAGAAGTTCTTCCTGAGATTCACATGGAACCTCCTGTGCTCCAGTTTGCATCCATTGCCCCTTGTCCTATCCTTGGTCATCACTGCTGGAGTGAGCTGCTGGTCCATGTCGGTCCCCTTTGGTGATGAGCAGTGAGTAAGGAAGTGTCAGTGAGCAGGGCAGGTTTGGGCACCGTGCAGTTGGTGTTTTATTGCAACACATCAAGTCCCAGCCCTTATTTAGGGCCTTTTCTCCTCTTCTTGAATCCTCTTACAGCATCCACCCCCCAGGGATGCTGGCAGCCGCCCTGGGCATCGCCCGACCTCCCACAGACAGGAGCACGACCCGAGTGCTGGTGCAATCAGGTGTGTGGAGGGATGGGCTAAAATTTTTAAAAAAGCAAATAATGGTGATTGTATCCGAGGCGATGGAGTTGGCAGTGGGAGCCTGTGGAAAATGGAGCCGGCTGAGTGCTTCTGCAGTGAGACAGGTGAATTAGCCCAGCCTGACCAATAAATCACCCACCCTTGGCCCCGGAGTTCATGCTCATTTGCAGTGAGACCAACACCATGGGGTGTGGTGCCTGGTTACATCGGCAGCTTCTCGGGGGCCACAGCGGCTGGTTTGGGGCTACCGAGGTGTCCAGAGGAGGGCAGCATTCGCCCTGAGCCAGCCCCAGGCCTGTAACCCCACCGACTGACCCTCCTGTGGCCGGGAACTCGAGTCCTGGTGCTCCAGGACAAGGGTTCACAGCCCTGGAGCACTTTTCCTGCGGGATCCTTCTCTGCATCCATACTCGCCTGTAACCAAGGTATGTCTCAGCCTCCGCTGGGATGACTGCACAGCTCTGCATGTCCTTCTGGTCACCATCACTGGCTCTCCACACCATCACTGGCTCCAGCCCCTCTCTCCTGGAATCTTTTCCCGATGGGCAATGATGCCATAAGGATGCGGAACATCATCTCCCTGCCCGTGCCAACCCAGCCTGGAGCACAGCGCCCGAGGGAGCTGCCAACAGCCCTCTGGGGCTGACCTGCCTGCACCTCCTCTGCCAAGGATGAAAAACAATTATTTGTTTTTCCTTTTGCCAGTGCTGGAAAAGCCAATTCAGCTTTCATACTGAAAGCTCCATTGTGAACAGTCAGGAGCACGGGCTTCCCATCAGCTCAGAATACACTCCAGGGTATGCAGGTGGGGGGCTGATACACTGGGGTTGATTTATGGAGTGTGTAAGTGGACAAATACAGATAAATAACAAAACGTAAGCCAAAATCAGATATATATTTAATTTTTTTTCACCCACTGAGCTATGTTGGCAGCAGACCCCCGTACTTCTACACTGCCTGTCATTCCAGTCCTATATTGATCCATCCCACTCATTCCTCCTCCCTGTTTACTATTAGAAATGATACTACACCCAGATGGTGAATCAGAACGCCGAGGTGTCCGAGGGTGGTGTTTGTGCCACGGTGGCCGGAGCGTGTTAGTCACTGGAGCTCTGTGCTGGAGGTACTGGGATGTTCCCTCTGGCTGGGGTTGGTGAGAGGAGCTGGAGGGATGTGGTGGCAGAGCCTGTCCCTGCTGTGATGCTACAGCAGCGTTCAGCCCGTGGTGCTGGGTGAAGCTGCTCCCATCCATCTCCTCCGGCTGCCCTGGGTGGTCCTGGGCAGCAGCTCAGCAGTTTGCTTCCTTAATGAGCCTTCCCTGGGGAATGGCAGCTCTGTCTTCACATCCCAGGTCTCCAGAAAACCCTTCCGAGACCCATCTGAGGGGCCAACCTGGCACTGTGGTTGTATCCAACCATTAAATGCTGGCTGTAGAAATGCGTGGGGATGCGGTGCCAGGGCTGGCCAGCACCACCTGTGATGATGATGAGGTGGTGGAGTCGGTGCCAGGGTTGGGGTTAGGATCCTCCCACATTCAAAAGCACGCTCTGGTGAGAGCTGGGGCTGGAAGCTGTGGGGGTAACCTCCCCAAAAACACAAGGTCTGGGATTTTCAGGAGGTATTTGGCATCTTGGGGAACTTTGCAAGGCAGGTGGCAAACTCTCCATCGCTCTGAAGGCTTTCCTTTCAAATTAGGTGTTTTCTCCCATGGGGGTTTTCCCTCCAGCAGCATCTCCAGGTCAGCAGGTGAAACTCCACAGCCCCGAGGACTCAGGGCAAGCTGAATAAACACATTTATTTCTTCCAGGCTTAAAATCAGCTGCAGTATTTTGCCCGGGTGCTGGAGCCCTCCATGGTCCTCCACTTGTGCTTGTTCACTTGTCCCTGCTAAAGCAGCAATACAGCAGAGCCTACCAGGAGATGGGGTCCTTGGGGGTTATTTCTGGAGGCTCTGGAGGTGAAAAGGGTCTCTCACAGCTCTGTTTTTCACCTCTTCTGCAGCTTTGCTGAAGTTTGGCCGTTCCCTTCTCCTGAGCCCACTGGAGCTGTCCTGGCAGGGAGGGCAGGCTGGCAGCTCCACCAGGCTCCAGCCCCTTGGGGCTGCTGGTGGCTCTGCTGGTGGTCCCCGAGCTGCTGGTGGCTTTGCTGGTGGTCCCTGAGCTGCTCCAGAGCCAGGCAAACGTGAGTCAGGCTGCAGAAATCTCCCTGGGGCTGCTCCTGGCTCCCGTGTTTGGAGACCGTGCCCATCTCCAGCGTGCACGTTTGGACTGGTTCAAGCAGAGCTGCTGTAACTGGGTTAATGGTTTGGCACCCCCAGGCTGGGGGGAGCCAGGCTGGGGCAGGCAGGAGGGCAAAAGCATCCCTGCTCTCCCCCCGGGGAGAGCCCTGGGGCTCCTGTCTACCTCCCCCTGCCCACTCTCCTGGTTTTGGCTCCTTCTCTGCTCCTGCTGCACGGGATCCCAGTGGCATTTGCTTCGCAGTGGCAGAACATCCGTTCCTCCTCCATGGATAATAACGAGACCTCAGGAGGTTGGATGTTAAAAACGTGGTTTCCAGCATCCCAGGTTGGGGAAGAAGTGAGAACTCAGGTGTTTCCCAGGTCTTTCCTCCAGGCTGTTTTCCAGCGAGGCATTTGCAGAGCAGCTGCGTGTGATGTGGGTGTTCCTGCGTGTCCAGGGAGTGGATCCCACCGGTATCATCCCCTCCCGGGCACCGAGGGGCGTGGGGAGGCTGGAGCCTGGGCCAGCCCTGCTGCTCCTCTATGACCTGCTATTAATAACCCAGCAGTGAGGCTGCCGGGCCGGAGGAAGCGGAGGAAATGAAGTTGGTCCGTGGAAACGTTCCCTTGTTTTCCCACCCGGTGCTCGGGGCCCTGCCTGTCCCTCCCGGCCCCTCACACCCAGCCCAGGCTGTGGCTCGGCTCAGGGGCTGGGTGGAACCTCTGGGAGAGCCCAGTTTGGGGAAAAGTGTTGAAGAATAGGGATTTTGAGGATGGTGAGAGAGCAAAGGACTGATAAGGCACATCTGGGCTGCTTAGAAAGAGGGAGAGGGGTTTAGGGGGCTGTTTCCTTCAGGGTGAAGGGGAGAGAGGGCACCTTGACTCGTAGATTTTGGGGCATTTTTGTTCCTTGCCAGTCCTGCGTGAGAGCTCTGCAGTCGCTGGAGACTGGAAAAGCAGCTTGTGCACAGAGGATGGGCTCTGTGGGGCTGGGGCAAGACAGGGTGACTCAGCCCCTGCTTCCCGTGCCGCGGCTCCGGCAAGTCCCTTCCTGCAGCCGCCGAGGGCCGGCACCGCACGGCTCTGCCCACCCCGGGCACGGCTGCAAACCCCCAACCTCCTTCCCCACCTGGGCTGTGCTATTGCTGAGCAAACACGCCGTGGTGCAGGTGGCCCTGTGCCCACTGCTAGCCAGGGAGGCTACTGGTGCGGATGGAGGGGCTGGGGGCAGGAGCCCTGGCTCTGACCCTGAGCACAAGGCCTGAGCTCAGTGAGGAGCAGCTCTGCCTGCAGACCCCAAACCCAACCCAACCACACCGTGGGATGCGGCCAGAAGTGCCGGCATCCTTCCCAGCAGGGCCAGGGGAACGGGGCCGTCTCCGTGGGGTGGTTTTGGGGAGCCAAGCGGCTGGGGCATGTGCTGACTCTTGTTGTTGTTTGTTGTTTGCTCCTCTGCCAGTGGGGTTCTTGTCAAGACAAGATCCTCCTCGGCGTGTTCCTGGGTGGAGTCACACCTGCTGTGGGGCAGAGCAGGAACCTGCGGAGCTGAAGCCTATGGGGGGCAGAAACAGGGGTGCGAGGAGACCCAGACAGCGGGTGAGAGGAGACCCGGACAGCGGGTGCTCGAGCGAGCAGCATCCATCCAACCCTCTGCAAATGGAGCAGCAGATGAGCAGCGCTGTGAGACAGCGAGAGCTTCCCCGCAGAGCCCACACAAGGAACGAGCCCTGTGAACCTCCTGCTGCCTTACGGAGACTCGGACCGGGACTGCGGCAGGGAGGGATCTGCGAAAGCCACCTGAGCTCCCGTGGAAGCAAAGCCACCCAGGTGTGTGCCCCATGCTCAGATCCCACCGTGGGGATTTCACCCTTTCCTCCAGGTTTCCCATAATTTGTTTCCTGCTGTGGTTTGCCACCCCCAGGCTCTCGGGGTGCAGGCGATGCTGGGAGAGCTCCTGTGCTGGTCCAGGAACAAACTCCGCGGCTCTTCTTCCCCTCCCTAAAAAATTACACTTGCAGAGGAGGAATAAGCAAGGCCCAAGGCAAGAACAGGACTCACCCGTGAATAAACCCAGCAGGGTGCCTGTGTTGGTGAAAGAGGACAAGGAGCACAAATGAACCCTCATTATGGCGTGGATGAGGAGTTGATGAGTGCGGTTTGGTGCTGTGCAGTTTCTCTGCCCCATCCTCCAGCCATTGAAACTTTAAATGGGGAAAAAAAAAAAAGACAAAAGGCTCCGATCTCCTGCTCTAGGTGGACTCCCTTATCTTGGGTGTGCAGCTGGAACCTGAAAGAAACCAAACCTCTCCGGTGACGGGGTGCTAACGCCAGGGTGAGGGGATTCAGCCCCTGCCCGGGGTCACCTCCTGCTGTATTTAAAGGGCAGAATAAACATTGCTTCCATGTGCTGCAGCTCACCACCCTTAACGCAGCATCTGCTGGCAGTGACGAAGTGGAAGCTGTCCCCATCCATGCCCCTGAGCTCATCAGGGCCCTCTTGCTTGGCCTACGGGTCACATAAATGCACTAATTGTAGGCTATAAAGCTGAGTGTTGGACTAAGCCACCCAGTGCCTGTCTCCTTTGGACCGCAAACCAAGATGACACCAGTTGAATCCTCCCTGTGCTCTGTTTCAGGTGTTTGCCCGACCTGGAGGCCAGAGGGAGCACCAAAAAAACCACAGGGTGAGGAAATGTCCTGGTTTTGGGAGGCTCAGGGGGTGTCTGGGGTAGTCGGGCAGTGCTTGGGATTCCCCGTCCTGGGTTCGTGCATGGTGCAAGGTGTGATCCTGGTGAAAGTGCTGCCCATCCCTGCCTGTGAGCAGCATGATTTGATGCCCAGCTTTGGCAGAGGGTGATGAGTCCGGGGTCCTGTCTCAGCTGAAACCATCTGAACTAAATGTAATAAAGTGAGTCAATGAACCAGGTGCTGCTGGAACTTTATAAAGCTAAAAAACACGGAATAAATGATGAGTATGGAAGCACTTAACTCTCCTGGGAGGGGGGAAGGAGCCTGTAACACCTGGCCAAGATGTCTGAAAGAAAGAATGAGGATCTGTGATTCCATAACATTGTGTTTTCATTGATTGCAGTGCACACATCACGTATGAAGAGGCACGAGAGCCATAGCAGGTTGGCCACGGCAAGCGGGAAGGACTGTAGGTTCTGGGATGGGGTAACACCACGGTGACTGGGGGTCCCTCCGCTGGGCATCGAGTAGAAGACACTGCTGATCTGACCCATTTCTTTTCAAACAGGGGCTTTTGCAACCCATTCCCGACCCCACCCAGGCCGTAAGACCCAGCTGCAGAGCTGAACCCCTGCAGATGCTCGAGGTCTCCTTTCCGAAGCAGCTGCAGCAGTTCCTGACCTGCTTTTGCATTGCTATAGGGCTGAGCTCCCTGTAGGCATCCCAGCAGGAAGCAGTTGGGCTGTCTTAATTATAGAAGCACAACTCCTGACGCCTGCCTCGCTACAGAAACTTTGTTTGGGTTTCCAAGAAGCTGTTTTAATTCTTTTATCGCCTTTGTTTTGGTTTTTGTTTTTCTTTTCCTCACTTCAGGGCTATCGAAGGAGGTGTCTGCTGGGGGAGAGGTGAGGAGGGATGGAAGGGATGGTGATGGGGAAGGCCACCACATCACCTATGGCCTGAGCTGAGCTGCCTTAAGCTGCCAATTTTTGCTAGACCTGGAAAAGCAAATCAGTAAGCCAGCTCAGTGCTTTCCTCATTGCCTTCACCTTCATCAGTTCCTGTGGTCCTTGAAGTTCATTGATGTGTTGATGGGTCTGAGGTTGTATTCAAAGGAAAGTTCATTTGCTCCTGTCACTTATTTCTCATCTGGGCTCCACCACCTCCCATCTGAGACAAGGATACAAGGCTGATACGTGGTAAAAGCTGGGGTTTGGGGGCAAAAGGACTGAGGGTTGTGAGGTGTTACCCTCGTCCCCAGGAGATGCTCACACAGGCACGTCAGCGCTGCTGCCCCAGGCTCTGTGGGGATTGGGATTTCATTTTTTTAGTGCATCTGAAGGTTTCCTCTAGCCCAGCTTACGAAGCTGCATGGTTTCCTCAGACTTTTGCCTTTCTTTTCTGGAAAAGGGAGCTTTCAGCTGCTTCCCGCAAGCAGGGGAATGGGAGACGTCACCGGTAACGCTCCAAGTGCAAATAGGAAATGCAACCCGGAGAAGACGTCATACAACTGTTTGGAGAAGCACTGGAGAAACTGGAGTGGGGTTTTGGCCCTCAGGTTAAGTCTCCATCAGTAGGTTGAAGGTGTAAAAAGTTAAAGGGCTTTGCTGCCTGTGCACAAAGCCTCAGAGAGCCTCTGCAGATCAATGCAACACCGAAACCATCAGAAAACCAGGTGGAAAACTCTGAGCTTGTGCTGCTCCATGGAATGATTGATATGATGATCCCAATTACACTTAATTGTGGTTATCCTATTAATAACACCCTCTTTCAGTAGCACACACCTGCCTCGCCATAGGAAACACTACTCATATAACTTAAAACACCAATTACACAAAATGGAAAAGCAGCAATTAAATCCACTGAGCCTTGCCTAAATCATGATTCCATTCCCCTCCAATATTTTTAACATTATAAAGGTTGTTTCTTAAAAGAATTCTTTTATTTGTGTGATCTCCTATTTATCCATGCAGGAACATCTCCAGACCACTGGAAAGCACTGCTGGGGTTGCAGGGAGCTGGTGGGGATGTGTGGCTGGGAAGGGAGAGCCCTGCCTCCTTATTAGCTCCTCAGAAGTTAATTTTCTCCAGGGGTGTTTTTTCTGGGGTGGAAAGAGGAAGCTGAGCTTCTCCTTGTGTCCTGTCCAGGCTGGGCAAGGGGTTGGCAAAGCTCAGTGCTGTTTCCCCAGGTGTCTCTGGGTTTGCAGCTGAGTAGTTTAAAGCACCTACCCAAAATGAGCTGGTTTTGCCCAGCTGGGAGGAGGAGAAAGGTGGAAAAAGAAGTAGTCTTCTTTCCAGAAAGGGAGACAAAAGACACTGGAAAGAAGTTAACCGTGAGCCCAGCTTGTGATGGCAACCCTGTTCAGGAGTAAGGAGCCTGGATAAAGTTAAGGTAGTTTTTAAATCTCCCCGTGCAGGAGCAGATGCTGCTCAGTAGTGGAGAAGTGTGATGAGGAGAGACTGAGGGAGCTGGGGGTGCTCAGCCTGGAGAGAAGGAGCTGAGGGGAGACCTTCTGCTCTCTGCACCCCCTGAGAGGAGGTTGGAGCCAGGGGGGGTCGGGCTCTGCTCCCAAGGAACAAGCGATGGGACAAGAGGGAACGGCCTCAAGGTGCCCAGGGGAGGTTTAGGTTGGATGTTGGGAACACTTCCTGCCCCAAAGGGCTGTCAGGGCCTGGCCCAGGCTGCCCAGGGCAGGGATGAGGTCACCATCCGTGGGGGGATCTCAAAGCCGTGGAGATGTGGTGCTGAGGGCCATGGGGCAGTGGTGGACCGGGCAGGTCCTCAAGGCTAAGGTCCCGTGCCTCAGTTTCCCCGTGTGTGGGGGCCGGTGGGTGCGGGACGGGGCTGCGGCCCCGGGGACAGGAGCAGACGTGGCCGCGCTTCCTCCGATTGTTCCTGCGGGGCAGAACCCCCCT
>VZRW01004366.1:144205-193517 GCA_013398125.1 Aegotheles bennettii | reverse complement strand
CATGGCAGGGTGGGTGGGACTGGAAGGGCTTCAAGATCCCTCTAACCCAAACCACTCTGTGATTCTTTGAGCAAACATCTGAGCATGTGGGTTGTTTTGCAAGCAGGAAGGGAGCAGAGATTCTCAGCTGTGCCTTCTGCCCATCTCTAGTGCTGTGAACTGCAGAAAGTAAGTTGGTGTTTGCAAACAGGGATCCTCCAGAAGGGATCTGCTGGAGCAACAGCCAAATTTCTGCTTCTGGTTCTTCAGTAGTTGATGATTTCTCACTCTGGGATACCAGGGCAGTGCCTGTAATAACCCCCAAGGGCAGGCATTGCCTCTCTGGCCTCTCTCAGGTCTATAATTGGTCCCTGCGACTTCTTGCTGCACTAAGTTAAAGCCAAGTGTTTTAATAAGCTTTTGTGAAGATAATGAGTTGCATTAGATAGAAATATTTGTGTAAAAGGGAAGTAAATAAATGCATTTCAGGGCGGAAGCCAACCAGTGTGTGACATGGCTAGGAGCAGTTTCTGCCCAGGCACAAATTACTCTGTGAATTGCTCATTCATGAAGTTCTCACCTCCTTCCTCTGAAGCGTTCCCCCTTGTCCAGAGCACAGGAGGAAACAGTGGGTTATGTGGAAGCCTTAAATGATCCATCTGGCGTGTTTGTACTCCTTAAGGCTCCTCTGATTGTAATCAGTGGGTTTTGCACCCAATGCCACATAAACTGTCTGTAATAAATATAGGAAGTCTGTTCACGTGGTTTCAGGCTTGAACTTTGAGGGATAATTACTCTATAATCTTTCCAGGCACCTCGCTTTGATTCCTGGAAGGTTTCACCTTTATTTACAGCTAGAGTTGAAAAAACAAAGAAGTTGTTTTGAAGGGAGAGCTTTGCTGTTGGATGCTGCAGGAGAACTCCATGGACCTGTACAGTGCTGTAGCCAGGGGACGTGGACTCAGTTGCTAGATACTCCTCAGGACACTGGTCAGAAAAGCAAAAGCATTGCCCGTCTTCAAGCACACTCATGAAAGGAGGTGCAGCTTTTGTTGGGAGCAGGAAGGAGCCACTTTAGGTATAAAGTTGTCTTTGGAGACCAGGTCTGTCTGATGCTCATGTTGGAGAAACCCCTCTGTGTTGCGGTTTTCAGGTTCTATAGACACCCTCTGCTGCCTGAGGATAAGTACACTGCAAGAACGGGTATTGAGATCCTTAATTTGGGTTTAGTTTAGGCACCCAAGTGCATGTTTGAGCGTGTAAGTGGGAAATTTGTTTTTAGTGCTAAAGGTGCAGCTCTCCTCCCTGGCAGCTGTGTTAGGGTTGCCTGCGAGATGGATGGGCTGTGGGTGTTCCCCGAATGTGCAGAAGGGCTTTTAGAGAAGTAGCAATCTGGGACAAGATCTTCTGCAGAGTCCAGCAAGGTACCCTTTGGAGTCCTGTGTTAATCTGTTGTTTGTTTCTGCTGGTGGTAACAAGCTGGGGCTCAGCCTCACGTGGCTTAAATTGTGATTTCTAGCTGTGAGGGCATGGGGAGACCAAGTTCTGAGCTGCATAAAGGACAGCCAGGTTTGGCCTGGAGGCTATGGAGCTGCGTTGCTGTAGCGATGGGTCAGAACTCCATATTCAGCATACAACCCAACTTCCAAATTAGACGTTTAATTCCATGCTATCTCTTCCTTTGCCCCTTCTCTGCTGTTGCATCCAATGGCCGTTGAGGCCAAGGAAGCAGGAGGTCAAAGTCCACTTTCCCAGAGATGGGATGAGGAGGTGTGACTTGGGAGGGAAGTTCAACACAGCCTTTCCTTCACTGTTGAAAACAAACTGAACGTGGGTGTGTGCCTTTGATGTGAGATTGGGTTTAACTGGGTACACGGGTGCTTCTCTTGCTGCCTCATTCCTGCCTTCCTGGGACTTGTTTTTGTCACCCGTGCATGGCAGAGTGGTCAATGCCCAACGTGTGTTTCTGTATCACACCCTCAGCTGATGCTGTCGGGACGGAAGCATCCGCCTGCCCGTGTGCCAAGGGTAGCTCTTTGCAACCCTTCCCAATTGCTGCGTCTTTCAGGGAGATTATTTTTGGCACGCTGACTGCGTTGGGTTTCTTGATTTTTGTTTTTTCTTGCTGTGAGTAGTTGTGAAATTGCAGCTGTTCTGCTTCCCTGCCATCGCTGCAGCCCTTGTGCCGTTTGCACGCTGCTATGGGGAGGAGGAACTGAGTATTTAAAGACACAAGAAAAAGCTCAAGAGTAAATAAAGTCAGTGGATGATCCCTCTGGCTTCTCTGGGGTCAAGTTTTGCTGGGGTTTTCTGCTGGCCATGCCCATATTCTTAAATGTTTTTTCTTAAGCACCTCTTTTGTCTCCTCTGAAGGAAGAAGGGGTCAGTTTTTCCACCCTGCTGACGTGAACGATGAATCACAACTCTTGTGGGAAGGTGCTGCTACTGGGACCAGTAACCTGCCAAAATATTTGCCGTCTTCCTCCTGATGCCCTTGGGTGTTTTGCAGCCCTCGTGCCAAGTGGTTGGGTATGACTGCAGTCCAGGGCGCTCTTCTGATGCTTCTCAAGTGGGATGGACAGGAAGGATTGACTCCTTAAAGGGTTCTTATTTCAAGGGAGTGATGTAGCCTATGTATGGGAGAGCCCGTTCATTTTACTACAGGAAGGAAGCATGTCAGGACGTAGCAGAGGTCCAGTGTATGGCCCGTAAGCCAAAGTGATTTTGCCTCGGTACTGAGCGCTAGCTCCAGCAAAATAAAAAGACAGAGCGCTGGAGTAACATCCAGAAAACTCAGCAGATTTTGCAAACCCTGGCAGCGTGGATGAGCTGGAGCCAGGGCTGGCCCAGCCCTGCCTGTGCGGGCAGGTCGAGCACCAGCGTGGGAGTTTCTGCAGCTCTTGCACCAGCCGAGCAGGGTTTGAACCTCGTCATGGAGCAAACACGAGCTGGTGCTCCTCAGCTCGCTGAGGGCTGGTCCTGTGCCTCCCCAGGGTGCACATCCTTGCAGAAACGTATGCACTTTTCTTTTCCAAGTTGTGCTACTGTATTTGCAGTCTGCCCAGCTTGCCTGTGGCCTGATGCTGCGAAGGTCCAGGGCTTTTCAGAGCTGTGACAAGGATATCACTGGTGCTCAGTGTGAGCTGAACGCTGCGGACTAGAAAGAGTTTAGATTTGTACTGAACTGGCAAAACCCAACATGTTGTTTTTTTGCATGACAGCAATGTTTGTATATCCGTGCCGTGCAATTTCCTCCAAAAACTAGGTGTTGCCTGCATGTGCTCCCAAACCCTTTATGTCTTTAAAGCATGGGTAGAAACGTAGGTGTGCTGGGCTCATCCTTGGAGATGGAGAAATGAACCTGCAGGGGGGATGCGATGGGTACTTTCAGGGAGACTGGCCCTGTGCTCCCCTGCTTGTAGTTTTTGTCTAGTCCCTTGCCACCTGTAGCAATAAATTCACTTGCTGTTCAAAGGAGTTATTGGAGACTCCTTTCAACAGAAGAGGGTGAAATGAGAAGATGCCTGATGCTTGGGACAAAATCCCCAGCTCCTTGTGAAAGACCTGGGCTTTGTTCCATAAATGGTGATAAAAGGAGCCTTTAGCTGCCCCTGCCTAGCTGGGTTTTTTAACCCTAGGGAAGGGCTGAGTGTATCCATGAGGAGGGCAGGGTGGGAAGGCAGAGGAGACACGGCTCTGTGGCCACCTGTGTGTGCACAGCCCCATCCCGGCGGCCGGAGTGCGTGGCGGGGGCACAGCCGAGAGATGAAAAAGCTCATCAGTAATGATGCTAATTGAATCCGATGTTACTTCCCTGTGTTCAGAGCCGGCTGCTGCCGCCGTCGCCCAGCGGAGTGTGGCTGGCTCGAGCGGGGCCCCGGTGCGTGAGCAATGTGAGCTGACAGCCCCTTTTGCAGGGAAAAGCCACGTCGGTGAGACCATGCAGCGGTCCAGACAGGGGAGGCACTCGCCGTGCCTGCTCAAAAGCTGCTTGTTTGGTTTAGAATCCATAGCGGGTCGGCAGGGCAGCCTTGTGTTGACAAACCAAGGTTTTGAAGTCTCGGGTTATGAGTAGTGCATGTGAGGACCAGCTCTGGCTGAGCTGGGCTGTGCAAATGCAGGACAACACCTACGGCAACGGCAGCTTTGCCACCAGAACTGGGCTCCAGACATCACCCACCCGCTGATGGTTCCTGCAAAGCAACCACCGTGTGCCCCAGCCTGGTCACAGTCAGTCTGTAATGGCTCTGGATGCAAATAAGGATTATTTTTCATTGTGGCTGTTGAGGGGGGAAGGCAGGAGAAAGGTGCCTGCATGTTTAGGAGGCACCTTGTGACTTTTGAGGGTTCTGGGCATGGGTTGGGCATGCCTGGATTTGATGATATGCCTACCTTGTGAGGGAAAAGTAAGGTGCAGGTGGGTGTAGACCCCCTCTGTGCCTCTCTGGGGTGAAAAGCCCCAGCCAGAGAGCAGGCCAGGCACCCAGCAGCCACGGGGCTTTTCTTGAAACACAAGATTAGGTTTTTCACATGCCTATAAGCAATTGTGTGCAAAGCCACCCACCCCCCGAGGGTGGATATCCTGGGGTGCAGCAGTGGCCGAATGCACAGCAGGTGTCATTGGCCTGTTCAGAACATCAAACCCCAAATACCCAGAAAATGGGTTGATTTTACTCAACGGGAGTGCAGAAGACTCCTAAAGCAGTTGTTTGCTGTTGAAGGCAAAGCCACTGGTACACCTCAGAGCCTGGGCTCTAATCTGAGACTCGCCACCGATTTCAGAGCATGGTAAGGCTATACCTCACCTTTTCATTGAAAGGCTTTGCTTGGAGGATTGATTTTCCTATAATGTGGTGCTTGGGGGATTGGGAGCAGACCAGCAACCCACTGTTCAGTCCTATGCTGTTGTGTTTGTGTGTAAAGAGGTGTTTGTTGTGTTTTGCTGTGCAGCAGGTTTGTTCCTAGCAGCCTGTCTACAAGAGCCAGGAGCAGCTCTCTATCCCGTGTGGTTGCTTTTCCTTTGTCCTGTTTGATGGAGAAACCCAAAAGAAGCGATGACTCCTGTTCAAACTGCTATGAAGGGCATGGGGGAAGGAAGTACAGGGAGAATCCCACCCTTACAACGGCCTAGAAAGAACAGGTCACTTGGTATCTGGAGATAGAAACAGGGCTTAGAGGGAGGCAGTTTGGTACATGTGAGAGGCCCGTTCCTATCGCCAGGGCACTGTATAGGGGTTGCTGGGTATTATGGTGAAATGGTTCTTGGGAGTATTTGAGCAGAACGGGTTGCTGCACGCGCTCCCAATCTTTGCGTGTGAATTTGGGGCTGTTGTTGGCACTCAGCTCTTTGTTCTGATTCTGAGCTGAATGTGCTGAACATACATTAGCACAGAAACATGATTGGGAGTTCTGTAACTATGGCAATATATCTACAAATGTGACCCTCTGCACCTCATCTCAGTGTTGGCATTGGTGAGCTGCCTTGTAAGACGGCACTGATTTTTTTCTAGTAGTAATTCCATGTCAAAGAGGAAATATAAACAAACTCCCCAAAAAAAAGAAGCAAGGAAAAAATAATTCTTTCAAACATTTGAGCAGGAACAATAGGGTAGGATATGCACTCTCTGGGGAGAGCTAATGGCTGAAAGCGATAGGAGCAGAGTGCCTGCCTTACTCTGCTTTGTAACTAGCACAAACCTTTGCTCAACCGAAGATTATTTATAGCAAATGTTATGGCAGAAGCATGTGTGACCTGTAGGCTCCCTGCTACGGGAAGAGCTTTCCTGTACTGTCTTTGGGATACAATAGACAATTATTTAGACACTATCTTTATCTCAAGATATAAACAATTAAATGCTGGCTACTGAATTTTATTCTTATGTTCAGGCTCTGGACAGTCATGCTTTTTTACTTAAGGATTTCTGGAGAAGAGAAGGGTTTTTAAGGGGTTCATTGCAGATAAATGTCATAGCTGTAAAGTTCCTGAGGGTTCTCTACTAAATTGACTAATTAGGGATGCAAGGCAATGTCACAAGCATCAGGAAGTCGTTGCCTCCCAGCATCCTCATGAAGGGTGGCAGCCAGGGGCTCGAGGTTGTTCCACTGACGTTATTGGGGTGTGTATGGGTGTAGACCCCTGAATCTGCCTCTGCTGGTGCGTTTTAGCTCGTCACTGCGGTATTAGAGTACCTTCATCTGCTACTGGATAGTAATTAAATGTTCTTACATATAATTAACTACTTTCAACTTCGTGCTGAACAGCTTAAATAATCTACATGTAGCAGCAGATATTTCTATATTATAATGGTGACAGATGGTGCCAAATACCTGAGAAGCCTGAGGAAACATAACCTTGTTCTGGAAAAGGACTGCTTTTTCAGGCTCCCCCATTTTGTTGGGGGTCCCTGTGCATCCTGGGTGTTACCAGTGAAAGTACCCTTCCAGATGGATTTGGTACTCACCTTA
Organism: Aegotheles bennettii; assembly: GCA_013398125.1. Classification (NCBI taxonomy): domain Eukaryota; kingdom Metazoa; phylum Chordata; class Aves; order Caprimulgiformes; family Aegothelidae; genus Aegotheles; species Aegotheles bennettii. Next base: position 187,073 of record VZRW01004366.1, on the reverse strand, counting down.
GTTTTATTTTCTGTAGAGCAAAAGAATTTAGAATTGCAAAAAAGAGCTTATGAGAATGTGAGGGAGTGCACAAGGGATAATGCTACCCCAAATGCAATGCTGGTTAAATGGGCCCAGGGTGCATCCTCATTTGCAACTCATGGGTCAGCTCTGTGAGTCTGAAGAAACGTTGAGCAACAGGTACAATGCCAGAGCTGCTTGGGCTCTGAGCAGAGCCTTGCACTACAGTTCAGCTTCAGTAGGAAGTAATCTGTTACATCTTCATCTTTTGATTCCAGTTAACACAGGTTTTTATGCCTCCATGTCTTCTTCTTGAGTCTCCCATTCAGCTTTGCATGAGGAGTTAGATGGTGGCTCTCTCCCCTTTTCTATGTGGGCATTGCATTGCTACAGCTGTTGCTGGACTGGTGGAAGGTTTTAGGGCTCAGTGTGATGCAGAGCCAAGCGCTGGTGCCCCAGTAAGCTGCCTGGCACCTCTCTGCACCGTCAAACCATTCCATCAGGCCCACCAAGCCCTGAGTGTGGGGCTGCTCGTGTTGGTGGTGAGCTGGTCCCTCCCTGGCAGCACCAGGACAAGTGCAGTTTATCTGACCGATGCAGATGAGCAGCTCTGTCTCTCCCTTGGCCGCGGGTGAAATGAGTCTCCTCTAATTTAATTGTGTTTAGCCATCGCACAAACTCTAAAGCTCCCTGAAATGGGAAGGAAGTAATGTTTAAATCATACATGAGTGAACTGATTTACTCAAACCGAAGTTTTGAGTTCCTTCCTTATGAATACAAGGATGGAGCTATCTGTCTGTGCATCCATCCGTCTGCCCGGTGAATATTGAATTAACAGAAACACAAACTCAGATCCAGTACTGTAAAAACTTTGGCTTAAACCAGTGAAAACCGTGTGGGGCAGATGCATGCTGCCACAGGGAAAGCAGCTTGTTTGTCTAGTAGCTTGGCTGCTGGGTTGCCCCCAGTGATGGAGTGAGACCATTGCTGATTCACCTTCTGCCACTGAAAACTCAGTGTTTCAGCAAGGTCTGTCTGCTCCCGACTGGAAGATGAATCCAACTGCTCTCCTGTCTGCCTCCTGCTCCTAATGAAGGGGGTTTAACTTCCTGTGTAACGTATTGTGCAGAGCATGTAAAATGCTTGTTCAATTCTGTGGTCATTTCCTATGGGCACTTGCTCAGCTCTCCTTGGGGAGCCCAGCACCGGAAAGCTGTAACTGTGCTTGCGAATGGCCTGGAGATCCCTTTTGCAGATGTTTCACCCAGGTCTCTTCTCCATTCTCCTTCCACCTCTATTTAAAAAAATGAATATGCGAGCTGAAATACTGGCATTCCCTGGTGAAGTCCAGCAGCAAACCATCCTTCTTGTCCCATAAACAAGAGGTGCTGAGTGTTTGTAGGGGCTGCAGCGATTTGTGGTATGGGCACCTGTGAGCTGGGATCTGCTGGTGGGGATCTGCCAGGTGGGCAGGGACTTGGACATGGCTGGCTCCTGCCTGCACCATCTAGGAGAGCGCTGCAAAAGCATGAATGCGGCTTCATGGTTGGTCCTTTGGAGAGGCACCGAGAGAGGTTGAAACGTCTGTGGAGGCATAAACAGAAAGGGGGTGAAGTCACGATTCTCTCCCTATTTATTTGACCTAAATACACTGAAGTAACTGTACCCTCATGAAAGAGATAATTTCCTGACGCTGGAGAGCTTAACATCTGTTTCCTCCCATTTTTTTTCGGTGGTAGAACATGGTAACGGAAGAACTGGCGGGGTTTTTTTTCCTCTTTTTCTTTTGTATAGCAAAAGGCGCTGCATGCTTGGGCTAAATACGCTCTCCGAGAGCAGACAGGTTTCTCTCAAGGGTTATATGATCATTTGTTCTCTATTTTCTCTCCTTCCTGCCTCCCCCCGCCCCTCCTGGAGAGGAGCGGATACACCGAAGCCCAGGCAGGACTTCCTTAGCTCAGCCATGCCTTCTGTCAGGCTGTGCCGCGTGCCCTCTCCCCGTCACCCCCCTTCCCTGAAAAACAATGGCCAAGGGCTCCTTCTTGTTTGTTATTTTGGATCTTGCAGAGGAAGAGCTGAGTGGAAGATCGTGTCCCCAGGGGCCCTCGGTGCATTCCAGCTCTGGCTGCTGCCTTGCAAGGCTGCCGGCGCCTTTGCTGCGCCGTCCCCAGGCCTTCGGTGCAAATCAGCAGTGCTGTGCCATGCTAGGGGGGGGGCAATGGATTTCAAAGCAAATTTAGTGCTGCTGAAAAGTGAGAGAGGGGGATGGAGAGCCTTGGAGGGGTGTCTGGAGTCATCGTGCCACAGCAAGAGCAGATCCTGTCCTTTGAACATCCAGTGCAGCACAGGTAGTCACGGTACCAGGAGGAGCTGGGCTTTGGTACCAGCTATTTCTGACGTGGCTTGAACTCTTGTATGCTGCTAGTATCTCCTTTGCAGCCAGGGTGTAGTGAGCCTCGAGCTCTCTATACCCCTGGCTCCAGTACCCCCAAGGTCAGCCGCAGGTCTCTGCAGGTGCTTTCTGCCAGTGGAGAGCACGTTTCTCATATGTGATCTGTCTGGAGCGCCCCAAGGGTTACTGCACCACCAATTTCCTCTTTGATCTCTTCAAAGGCTTATCGTTCCTCGGGGCCCCACTCAAAATAGTTCTTCTTTCAGGTCACTTGGTAGAGGGGATTTAGAACCTGGGATATGCATTCTCTGGGATCCCACAATGCCTAGGGGTGCCTGGGTTTCCTTTTGTTGGCTGGTGGGGACATGGGTGTTATCTTATTGAGTACATCTATTGGGATGTACACTCTGCCACCCAGATCCACCACCTTGGCATATGTTCTCATGTGGCATTCCCAGTGAGCTTAACCTTACAAACAATAATCAAAGTCAGGCTCACAACATGTGCTGGTATGGAATACACAAGGGTACATGAGGAACTGAAAAGCATTGCAGCAAGGCTGTAAGGACCTGTCTGGGAGGAGAGAAAGGGGTAGGTGCCATTCTTTCCTCTCTCCACAAAGTGTCTCGGGGGAAAAGGGAGTAGTTGCTGATTTTCTCCATGAGATGGTTCTCAGAGTACTGGGGCAGTTGCAAGGTAGGACCCACATACTACATTAGGCTTAAGGCCAGTGCTTTTATCATAGCTCTCCCAGGCAAAGCAGAACAAAATGATAGACAACATGGGAAGCAGCATAATTGAAAACAGTCATTAACAATTCTTGGAGTTTATTGTGCAGCAAAGAAGGGATCAAGCATTGGAATGTGTGAGGATGTCAGCTCTCAAAGTAAATACGCCAGCGTCACTATCCGCAGTGGCTAACTAAATAACTAAACAGATATAACAGCTGGAGGTTTAATCTAGCACACACCAATCGTGTCTGTTATTATCTTGAACCCCTTGAGCCCTGGGGTTGGTGCCAGAAAGGTGGTGGGTTAACTCTGGTAGACTGCTAAGCACCCCATGACTGCTTGCTCATTGCCTTGTGCCCCCCAGTCCCAATGGGATGGGGGAAGAGGAAAGGAAGAATAAAAGCAAGAAAACTTGTGGGTTAGGATAAAAATTGTTTAATAAACAAAGGTGAAGTGGAAGAAGAGGGAAAGAAAACAAAACAAGCAATGCAAAGACAATCCCTCACCATGCCCCATGGGTGGACTGGTGCCTGGCCAGCTCCCAAGCACAAGGTGGCGAACCTCTCTAAACCGCCGCTTTTCCCTCTCTGTTGCTGAGCATGGCATTATGTGGCACGGATTATCTCTGGTTAGTTCAGGTCATCTGCCTGGTTGGAGGCTCGAGCACTCCCTTGTCAGCCTGCTTTGCGAAATGAAGTGGCTGTCTGCTCAGAGGCCTGATGCTGAGCAACACCACCTCAGATTTACAGTTGTGTGCCTGGTATAAGCGGGGGTGAAATGAATCCTCTGCAAAGATGTTTCCCAAAACATCTGCTGTGGGCCCTTATATTTTCCTCTGAGGGCTTGTGGTTCAGTTGTGTTTTAATGCTCTCAAGGCTGAGAGAGTCCTTCCAAAATATTAAAGCCTGAAGCCCGATTGTAGGTCCCCTTTCCTGACAGAGGTCCCAACTGTCCAGCATTTTTGGTGTTTTTTCTAGGTAGGAGACTGCTTTAAAACACTAAATATTTTTTTTTTAAATTACTTCTAGTTGCCCAAAACCTGCAGTGATCTGAAGAAGATTTCAGGAATTGTGTGCTGCCAGCCTTGCAAACAGCCTGAAGTGTTCAGTATTAAATGAAGTTTCTTTCCATCATTGGGATCACTTGAGAAAACTCATCTCAACCTGGACCAGACCTTCCTCCTTACCTGGTCTTGCTGCCCTGTCGCCTTTGGTAAGCACGTGGACACCCTTATTTTGCTCCGGTTGTGGGTAACTCCTGTAAATTTACTAAGGGCAGAAGAAGAAGATGGCCCGAGAAAAGCGCCAGTCCCTGAATGGTGGCTTGTGACAGCCCTGATTGCTTGGGCCTGATTTGGTGTCCATTTGGTCTGTGAGAACTGTTAACTTCAGTGCGTGTTACCTTGGCCTGTGGTGGTATTTCTGCTAAATCACACTTAAAAGGTGCAAAATTGCTGTTACTCCCACCTGTATCATGCAAGAAAAGCCTTGTTGCCAAGGAAATGTTATGCAATCGTAAATGAGATACAAAGTGCCTAGTCCTTTCTTAAAGATTTGGGTAATGCAAAAAAAAAAACATGGAAAGAATTTGGAGGGGGAATTGTTGCCATAGATGCAGGTGTTTGTGTAACACACCTGGTGCCATTTTCTCAGGATTTTGTGCAATCCTAAATTAGTTGTCCACCTCAGTGACCTGGAAAGGGAAGGAGAATTTTCAGGATGAAGGGCTACTGCTTTCTTGAGGAGAACAACAACAGGGTCTTTTGCAGAGGGCAGGGTAGGGACCCACACAGCTCCTGCAAGTCGGTGGGGGGGTTTCAGTGTTTGCTTGGTGGCTGTGGTTTTAGGAAACCATTTTCCTTGCCAGGTGAGATGTGGTGTGGTTTGTAGACTAAATGCACCAGCCACAGCTACCTGGCTGAGCCACACTCTTTGGGCTCAAGGTAGCTCAGAGGGTGGTGGAAGAGGTGTAAGGTAATAATGTTACTGCATGTTTTCTGTGGTTAAAGTCTCATACACAGATGTGGTAGTTGCAGCTTATCTGCTAGGGAGTAACTTGCTACAACCAGACATCTGTAACTGCGCCTGCAGCGCGAGGAGAGGAAAAAGAAAAAGGCAGTTGACTAAGTGTTGTAGTTTTCTGGCTAATGAGCGTTCTCAAAAATACATTCAAAGCATTTCTTCAAAACCTCCTTCTCCTGCCCCCCAGAAAGTTGAGTGATGGTTCATCAGATACTCTTGTGGCCGTTCTTCTCCATATTCAAATTTTATTTTCTCATTATGGGCCTTTAATGCCCCTAAGCCTTGTGGTTTGGTTGATGAGGCCACCCTTTCTCTGCTTGGCTCATTTAAAGCATAGGTTTCCCACAAGCATGCTGCTGGTGTGTATTTGCACAGTGGCAGGCACTAATTTCAGGGGCTGTATCAGTTGGAGTGTAGCAGATTTTGGCACCCAGTCAGGGAAGACTGAGTGAAGCTGTCTGAAATTTTTTCAAATGCAGAGAATTTGCCTCGGTGCTGGGAGGCTTTGCTCTGGGTGAGGCAATGCCAGTCCTTGGGCTGGATCTGGTTCAGGTGACATTGCTGGGACCACTGGTGCTAAGGAAGCTGTGCTCCTGCCAAGGTTAGCCAGTGATTTCAGCGTGTGCAGTCCTGCAGGCTTAATTGGTGTGAGTTATCTGACAGTGAGGTGCTTTTTTCACACTAAATATTTGCTAGCAGCCGGTCAAAAGGCTTTTTGAGCACCACACCTGTGTTCTGCTATTCCACTTATCCCTCAGGGAGAGCTTTTACAAAGCAACCACAGTGGTTTCAGAGATGAGGAGAGGTTCAGGTGAGGCTGCAGTGGAAGGGAAAGTGGAGGGGAGCTACCAAGCACCGGTCCCATATCTGATTAGCGCACTCAGGTCTGGCTTTGTGGTGGCAGCTCTAATTGACGTCTGGTTTAAAGCTGCTTTAAAAAAAATGAAATATATATATTTAGTTTTAAAGCCACCCTTGTGTCCTGCATTTCTGGGTTGTGTTGCTTCTCTGGGAAGGATCTATCTCTTCTTGCAGGCTCTCTTCTGCTTGACACATGAGAAACAGCCTCCTCTCCTCTGTGCTAGCATCCCTCCAAAGGCTTTGCAGGCAGGCCTGTTCCCTTTGAACCTACTTTCTTCATGCAGGATCCACCCAGCCAAAAACAATAAGACACAGAACTGGAAAGAGAAAACAAAAAAAAATAGGGAACTTTTGTGATTTTTGTCTTTTGCTGCCAGTTGGCTGCACAACTTAAAAACTGCTCAAAGCCATTCCAATGTGTTACTCTTTAAACTGCAGCAGGGATGTCTGTGGCAGACACGGAGCGAAAGCCTGGGGAATGAGGAGCTGGTCGTCTCCTCGAGCACCAGCTGGAGGAGCAGTCCTGCTAAAACCTTGTTTTTGTGGAAAAAAGCAGCTTTTTGTGGTCTCTGTCCAGAGGCAGGGCAGCACAGCTCCTGTGTGAATTTGTGCTGCGGGGCGCAAGTGGTGGCAGGCGGCGCCGAGGCCCCACAGCAGGCCTTGGCCTGGGGAAGGGAGGTTTTCTTTTAAAATCTGGAGTACAGAAGGCGGTGGCTGTGTAACCAGACAGCCAAAGCTGGGCACAGGGAAGATAATTGCTGTAGGGTCAGGCGGTGTGGTTGTGTGGGGGGTGTGTGAGGGGCTGGGTCCGGGGCTGCTGTGGGGAAAGGGCGGCCTGGGCACGGCTGGGCCCACAGCGGCTGCACCACGGCCCAGAGCGGAGCCTGACAGTGTCTGTCTGGAAATGTGCTTAAGAAAGGGCAAAAATGCCAGAGATGAGTGAGGGGGGAAAAAAAAACCAGGGAGATACAGCATTGGGAACCCTGAGGTTGGTGAATATGGAGGGGAGGAGGTGGTTGGAGCAGGGGGGTGTTCCCTGACAGGAATCACGGCCTGTGGAGGCCCCACACAGGAGCAAGTTCTCCTGATGGGAATCATGGCCTGTGGAGGCCCCACACGGGATCAAGTTTAGGTTGGAGATCAGGAAGAAGTTCTTTCCTGAGAGGGTGGTTGGGCACTGGAATGGGCTGCCCAGGGAGGTGGTGGAGTCCCCGTCCCTGGGGGTGTTCAAAAAACGGGTTGATGAGGCACTTGAGGCCATGGTCTGATGGTCAGGAATATGATGGGATAAAGGTTGGACTTGATGACCCTGGAGGTCCCTTCCAACCATAATGATTCTATGATTCTATGAAGTTCTCCTAACAGGAATTGTGGCCTGTGGAGGCCCCACACAGGAGCAAGTTCTCCTGATGGGAATCGTGGCCTATGGAGGCCCCATGCAGGAGCAAGTTCTCCTGACAGGAATCATAGCCTGTGGAGACCTCACACAGGAGCAAGTTCTGATGGGAATTGTGGCCTGTGGAGGCCCCATGGAGGAGCATGGGAAAAGCCTGAGGTGGAGGGAGTGGTGGTGAAGAACTGTTATGTCTGGACCAGACATCTCCTGGTTCCCTGTCCCTCTGTGCCCCTTGGTGGGGATGGTTTAGCTATCAGGAGGGAAGGAGGGAAGTTGAGCTGTGGATGGGGGTAAGGTGTGGTGTTAGTTTTATCTTTGTTTCTCATTATCCAAATCAATTTTGATTGACAACAAATGAAATTTTTCCCCAAGTCGAGCGTTTTGCCTGTGACAGTAATTGGTAAGAAGCCTCCATATCTTCATATCAACCCATGAGCTTTTTCATTTTGCTTTCCCCCCTGTCCTGTTTGGGGAGGGATAGCACAGTGGGGTGGGCATCTGGCAGCTGGACACGGTCAACCCACCACAGCAGCAAACATTAAGTTTTGCTACTCTAAGTACTGTTTGTGTACAAAAATGCTTGGCACAACCCCTGTGTTGTGGCTGTAGATGACCATTGTTCCTGGAAAAGCAGGATAGTAGTTGTTTCTGTTAAAGGTTTTTTTGACTTCACTTGTCTGTGCTCTGGTTCCTTGACGCCTCTCCTGTCCATGGAGGTCTCTCAGGTTATTGCTTATTGAAGACAGACGTGGTGATGAGGTAAAAGCAGAGGCTTATTTGATTGCATACAAGAGTGAGGCTTTCCTTGTCCCTGAGGTGTCCAGGGCAATAGCTGCTGTATTAATAACCTTCGTTGTAATGGAAATAGGTGTGAGTGTAAGGGTTTTTTTATAGATGTGGGGGCTGTTTGTGGAGCAATAAGAGTGAAATGGGTGAGAGCAGGAGCGAGCTTCATGCCTTTGTGTCAGAGCACTACAGTGTGAGTGCCTGTGCTCCCTCTGCTCGGGGGCAAATGGAGAGTTCTTCCATTATCAAATCCACATCTCTGGGGCTGTACCGCTTCTTGTTCCTACCCTTGCTTCCTCCTTCCTCCTGAGAGTAGGATTGGGAATTGAGGGAATTTAACCCTGTTTAGTGCCTGGCGTGTGGTTCTGCATGTCGCAAAGGTAAGCAGTAAGCCCAGGACCACCTTATGAAGCCGTAGCAGCGAGGGCAGAGGTACACCGGTGCAAGGGAAGCTTTAGGATCTGTACGAGCAGGAGTTCAGATGTTTTCTCACAAAGGGTTTGGAGTGGTTTCCTTTGCTGTGGCATGTGGGGTACTTGTAGGTTTAATCCTGTTCACTCAGGGTGGAACTCACTTGAGGGGATCACGTATATTTTTGTGTAGTGTTGAGTGGTGTCCGAGGAACTTTTGTGTAGCAGTCCAGTTCCAGTGAGGGATTCCTGCGTTGTTGCCATAGCTATAGTAGGAAAAACCTGGCTTGGCTATTCCATGAGTTTTCTGATGTTGTAGTATTTCACAATTGCACTGGTTCCAGGAAAAGACTCATCCTGACTTTGAATGCCTGCCTGAAGAGACTCTCCAGGAGTGCGCTGCTGGTTCCTGGCAGATGGGGCTGGTGAAGATGACAATGACAGGCACAGGGACACTTTACTGTAATTTCCTCTTTTCCTCTCTGTCATGCACTCTGATGTATTCAGAGTCCTAGTGATGTGCAAATCAGAGATGTGATTTATGGTATTCTCCGTATACTTTGTGGTAACTTTATTCATGCAGGAAGTTTATTTGTGGTCACTAAATCCTCAGTCATTTAAATCAAATTTAAGTTGCTTTAAAATTTAGATGGTTTGGGAGCAAAATTGAAATTAGTGCCTTACTGAAATCGATGGCAAAACCACCACTGGAATAATATTTGACCTGTGATGCGTTAACAAATGTGTCTTCTAAAAAACTTTCTGTTCCTAATTGCATTCCTTTGTTCTTTTTTCCTTAGGTCTTGTGAAGAAAACAATCTGAAGACAATGCATCCGTGACCCCTGATACCAGCTGTGAGCCGGGGCGATGGAAGTTACAGAGAGCCGCTGGCACACCGGTCCCGTGGCAGCTCCGAATGGATATGCAAACAGGATTTTTCAAGCAAACATGGAGGAAGGGAGCACTGACACCTTGGAGGTCTGTGGTGCTGAGCACTGCACCTCCAACGATGCAATCCTGAAAGAACAGGAGGAAGCACCCAGGTATAAGAAGACGACCAAGGGCAGCCGGATCTGGAATTTTGTTAGACGAAGGAAAGGACTCTCTACGAATAAAGGAAGACCCCAGTCCATGATCCTACTGGGAGTTACCTCCGAGGTAACAGAATTAAAAAAACCATCCTTCATGGACAGGGTAAGGCCATCAAAAAAGGGAAGAACCTCCAGGACGCCTAAGAATGTGGATTTGAGAGCATCCGGAGTCCAGGTTGCTGGTGACCCTGAGGAGGACCATCATGGCAGCGGGCAAAGAGCTGTCTACAGGGTTAAAAAACTGGGTGACAGTCGGAGGCCCTCCCGCCACTCGTATGCGGGGTACATCGATGATTTGGATTCTTCTTTTGAAGACATAGAGCTGAATATCAGCATTCCTGAAATTGATGCCAATGAAAGTAAATGTCTCAGGGATATTAGTGTCAGGTTGCACAGTGAAGATAATGATAGTAACTGCCACAGAACACCAGCTAGAAAGTGTGAGTCTTTGAATTTTGAAAACTTTAAGAGCCCTGCAATTACAGGCGGGGACAATCAAAAGAGGTGTACTGTGCTCCCACAGGAGAGCAGAAGAGGAAGAAGCTCTGATGTCTGGAGCTATCTGAAAGGAATTTCATTAACTGGCAAAGATAATTCAAAGCTTCCAGATCAAAGGGCTGAGACTATTTTCCAGAACTTAGAAAATATAAATGATCATTCTGCTTCTTATTTTGACTGTGATACGAGATGTGAGGAGAATCTCAGCCAGAGGAAAAAATCAAACGGTGCAACCAAAGCCACTCACTTTGGGGGTGTGGTGAGGTTCTTCACCAGTGTGGCTGAGGCAGCTCGGAGGCTGCGAGGCTCCTCAAGGGCATTTTCACCCGATGAGAAAAGGCCTCAGCGGAGTTTCCGAAGCTGGAGACAGGATACTTCCTCCCACAAGGAGGGCTTGGTTATTGAGAATGAGAGTGCAAGGGCCTTCTGCACGGTGGGAGCGTGTCTGCAGTCCCCAGATTCAGGGACATGGGACAATCTGAGCTTTGAGAGTTTGGTGGGGAAGGAGCCCATGCAGCATGGCAAAACTACAGAAGTGTCACAAGACATTGGTTCCTCTGCCCCAGGCAGTGAGAATGATAGATTTAATGAAACATCGCTTTGTGCCTTGAGGCCAGAACCGTCCATCTCCCACCTGCCAGAGCTCGCAGATAACTCTTTCACTGAGCTAAATACTAAAGACCCCTCTGAGGATCTGATGGACTTTCCACAGAGTACTCTGACCAAACAGATTCAGGATTCGGGCAGTACTCCAGAGAAGACACAGGTCATGAGTGGTGATCTGCCACGTTCTCGAGGTCTTTCTGTGAATAATCTGGATACTGTGGACTTGAGCCATTCTCCAGCTGCAGATGGTGACTTCTCTGCAGTGCCTGAGGCTCTGATCCACCTTTCACAGACATCGCTGACTAAACTTGATACTGAGGACGTGGCCTGTGCTCCAGTGGTTGCTAAAGACACGGATCCATCTCCAGCTCAGGAGCTTTCAAAGACTGAACTGGATATGCAGGACTTGAGAAATCCTGAGCTGTTTTTGCAAGACTCGTCTAGAGGTGAGCTGGGGATCCAAGACGCTGGCAGTACTCCAGAGAAGGCACAGGTTGTGGGCAGGGACCTGCCATGTTCTCAAGGTCTTCCTGTGAATAGTCTGGATGCTGTGGACTTGGGCTGTTCTTCCACTGCAGATGGTGACTTTTCTGCAGTGCCTGAGGCTCTGATCCACCTTTCACAGACATCGCTGACTAAACTTGATACTGAGGATGTGGCTTGTGCTCCAATGGTTGCTAAAGACACAGATCCATCTCCAGCAGTGGCTCAGGAACTTTCAACGACAGGACTGGATATGCAGGACTTGAGAAATCCTGAGCTGTTTTTGCAGGACTTGTCTAGAGGTGAGCTCGGGGTTCAGGACTTGGGCAGTACTCCAGAGAAGACACAGGTCGTGAGCAGGAACCTGCCATGTTCTCAAGATCTTCCTGTGAGTAATCTGGATACTGTGGACTTGAGCCATTCTCCAGCTGCAGATGGTGACTTCTCTGCAGTGCCTGAGGCTCTGATCCATCTTCCACAGATGACCCTGACTAAAGAGATCCAAGACAGTGACAGTACTCTGGAGGAGACACAGGTCACAGGCAGGGACCCGCCACGTTCTCAAGATCTTCCTGTGAACGATCTGGATGCTGCAGACCTGGGCTGTTCTCCAGTTGCTGATGTTGACTTTTCTGTAGTGACACTTGTAAAATGTGCAACGATTGAAGGGCGGGTTTTGGAGCAGACTGGTTGCCGCGTTAAAAAGCGTGGAACTGCTTCATTTGTAGAACAAAACTCTGTGGAGATACTGGACAGAGTGGAGCAGTTTAACTGTAACGACGAGTGCCGGCCGTTCCAAGTGTGTGTCTCTAGGATTGTCTCCTCTGGACGACTCAAAAACGGGAAGGTAGGAGCAGCTTTTGATACAATGTTTTCCATGAGACCATACTGTTAAAATGTATCGTATGGGGACGGTTTGCACTTGGAAGCATTTTGGTGCATCCCTCGTTGGGATTTTCCTTAAGCAGCTGTCATGTGGATGACAGGAGGAGGCACAGCTCTCGTATAAGCCCGAGAGGAGTCAGTTAACTGGTGATTCCCTGAGCTATTGGTGTAAACCTCCAGAGCTGCTCCTGCTGTGACCCTTTAGCCGTTTGTTTGTATCAGGAGAGGGCTTTAGGAAAAGTTTATATATTTATAGACACTGCCTTTAACTTTTTTCCTCCCTGTGTTCAGTTAGTTTGATGTAGAAACTCATAAGAAGAGTGCTTTTGACAAACACAGTTTGCCATGGACAAATGGCATTTAGCTGTTGTGTTCTGGCCCTTGCCTCAAAAGCAGTAGGAGTGGTGGTAGTTGATCTTTGTTAGGGGGTGCTGGTCACAGCACAGATCTGAGTACCAGTCAGAGTCCTGGCATGCCGTGCAAGAGCAGAAATTAAAAAAAAAAGGTGGCTCACGTCTTGTAGGGCTCATCAGATCATTTCTCTGGCAGATCTAAATGAGCTCTCTCCCTGCTCCAAACCTGCCAGATAAGACAGGATGAGACACATGTAAGATAAGAAAAGGCCTCCTGAAGCTGATGGAGTCCCCCATCAACTCTCAGCCCATGGCTGTAGCACCTGCACACGTACCTCTGAGTGTGGAGCAGAACTCTGTGGGCAACAGCACTCACTATCACTTGGTGGCATGGCCCAGCCTTGTGTCTCAAAGGGGAGGTGGCTCTGTGCCCTGCCCAGCCACTTGAAGGGTCTGCTGAGGCTCACGTCGCTCCGTGGCAGTTGTAGAATCAGGACAGGTTTGTGGATAAATTGTGGTAGGATGTGAATCGTGAAGCCCTGCTGTTTTCTCTTGGGTCCCTGCTGATGAGCCGAGGCTGAAATGATGACTTTTTCTTTTTTTTTAAGATGCCAGGTAGGGAAATTGGGTCAGTTCATGAAGAAACTTTCTTCTTTCCTTTTGGGCTCAGAGAGACCAGAGATGTCAGAGAGGTGATGACATTGTTCCCGGTTGGAATAGGGGTCACTGTGACTTCTGAGCCAAGAGGGGAAGTGTTTGAAAATTGGCAGCAGATTAAAAATGCTGGGGATAAAAAATCTGAACTTCTGACTCCCAGCTCGAGTGGGCAGTGCCATTGTTAGTTATTCCTGGGTTTGTTTTTCTGCTCCCTTTTGTGTGATACAAAATATAAAGCCAGCTCGCTGTGTGATTGCAGACACTGGTGAGGTGGGGTGAACAGTGGTTACTCACCTCTTGTGGTCTCCAGGAGAAACGTGTTTAGGAGGAGCTTGAATGAGAGGGCTGTGGTTTGATATCCCTTCACAGGGACCAAGCTGAAAGTATTCTGGGCAGGAGCAAGATAAGAGGCATGAAAGGACTGAGTGGAGCAGAGGAAAATACTGCCTCTGTTTTCCCAGAGCAGCCACATCCCTGCTAGCTGAGGGCAATGGCCACGTGCCCGATCACAGAGCTCTTAGGGTAAAACCAGAGCGATTTCCCAGGTCAGCTGTGTGAACAGGAGATGTGGTAAGTCCCAGCTCAGCTGTTGCAGCTTACAAACATGACCAAGAAACTTAAATATGGTGCTTGAGATAACTGGACAGGAAGCCTCCCCCGAGTTCCCGTCGAGTGTGGCGATAGCAGTACGACCTCCGGACAGCCACGGCTTCCGGCTTCGCGGCAGGCCTGCCGCCTCGCCGGGCAGCAGTGGGATGGAGGGGAAAGCACACAGCCTGCCAGGGTTTGTGGACACCCCCTGCATCCCAGAAACTCAGACGAGAGGTTTGGACACGCACAGTGATGGTGCAGCAGCATCAAACCCAGAGCAGTCAGTAGCGAGGCTAAAGGAGGGATACTCTTGGATAGGAATGGCCATGGAGAGTCCATCAGTAACAAATGTCCGGAGACACCCGAGGGATTTGCTTGCCTATCTCTCATCAGGATGCGGCACTCAGAAACGTTTCACCAAAAATAAACATGCACAAGGAGTAACTTCAGCCTGAGCGTGACAGTAGCGGCAGACTCCAGCCTCTTACTGTTTTAGGGCTAAATCCAGCTCCTTGCTGGCACCTGTTCCCCGGGACAGTTGTTGGCCCTCCTGCCTCCACTCCAGGCTGCTCGGCATTAATTGAATTGTGTTCCAAGTGAAACACTCAACCACGAGCAGGGAAAAGGTGCTGCCAGGACAGGGTGGCATGGCTTGGTCAGCTGCTCTAGGTAAGCATTCAGCAGTTGGAAAGTGTGCTGGCAGTGTAGAGCAGAAACAGCTCAAGCAAATATTTTCAAAATAACTTACACATTGTCCCACAAAAAGCACAAAAGTGCTGGTTCTGACTGGGAGCTCCTGCCCCAACCTGTTGGGAGGTGGTGTGAGAGACTGGAGCTGGTGTAGCACAAAGGATGCTGGAGTGGGATTTAGGGGACCGGTCCAGCAAATCTGTCTTGCTGTACCCTCCTGTGATTAATGCCCCTGCTGCTTGCTTGCCTCTTAAAATTTTAATGTGTTTGGGCAGGAGCCAAGTCCTGTTACAGGTAAGTAACAGCTCGATAGGATTTGATCTTAATGCTGTAAAGGAAGTAGCATTGCAGCAGCATTTAGTTGGAAGAGCAGCTGTAGAAAGGGAGAAAACCACTTAGCAAAATGCTCCCCTGCCTGGTTGTTTTCAGACCCCATCCCAAATTCTGGTTTGTTCTGGGAACTTGTGAAACAGTGGAGATGAAAACATTCTGAAGAACTGAAAGAAGTGTAAAGGTCAAAGCAGATTGTCAATGGGACAGTTCACACAGCTGTGACTCTGGAGTGGAAGTGCCCTCCCTATTTGGAGAGATGGATATGAGAAATGAACTGAGAGGTGACGTGGAGGTTTTACCAGATTTTGGACACTTCAAGGCTCTCACTTGTGAACTGTAAAAGTTTCCATTTTCCCACTGAAACGAATTATCCTCATCCCACCTCTAAAAACACCACAACATCCCAACAGGAAGAATGGTGCTGCAGTGTCAGGCACAGTCCCAGATGTTGTATTGGACCATTTCCCGTCGCTTGAGATGAGAAGATGCTTTGGGGAAAGGAAGCTTCAATACCACGTACACTACTCTGTGGTTCCAGCATTTCCATCAGGGTTTCAAACCACCTGATGTGTCCTTGGATAGGGTCTGGGGGGGATTTGAGACCTCCTTTGGGAATGACAGGAGGAAAGATTGCAAAATAGGCATCTGACTTCATATTTCAGGCATAATTTTAGAGTTTTTATGCCCCAGAAACTCGATCTAGGCTCGTTGCTGGCAGAAGGATGCTCCCTGCTCGGCTCAGGGGCACATACCAGGACTGGGCACTGCAGAGCACTTTGGCTTGTGTCACTCTGACACTGGAGGAGCAGAGGGGTTTCAATGCAGTCTTTCTATGCCCTCTGCTGGCTTATTTGGGAAATGAGTTTATTTTTATGGAACACAAACCCTTACCTTTTTCCCTAGGGATTTGAAGTTTATCTCTGAAAGTTGTAGAGACTCCAGCTTGTGGCTGGCTGTTGCACAGGGACACTGGTTGGTTTTGTGATGCCGTTTTCTGGGGGAATTAGAATTGCCAGAAATGTCAAAATGAGATTTCTATAGGCTTGTCAATATGAGTGGAAGGTGTCTGTCCCATAGGATGAGGTGCCAGGCCAGTCCTGGATGCCCTGGATTTCCCAGGCAGTTTGGTTTCAGAGCCGTGTAGGGGGTTGTCTTGACCAAACTCACTTCTCAGCATCACAGCAGATGATTGTAGATGTTTCTCTTGAGCAGCCATCGAGTTGGCTCCTCTGTGTCCTGCACTCAGGAGCCAGCCTGCCCAGGTGCCATGGAAGCACCCCGGAGCATGAGAACATGAGTGGCCCGTGCTGATGGCACAGGGTCGGTGCTTCCACGTCGTTAGGAGCTTTTGTGATTGAGATAGCTGCCACTGTGCTGCTCAGTGTGGGAAAGCTGGAGGCTCTCCCTGTGCAGGCAGTCTAACTGGAAGCACAGGATTACTGATTTGCCTGAGTGTGCTCATGCCAGAGGATGTGCTTGCAGATTTGTGATCTGATAGCTGGGGCACAGCTCGGATCCTCCCACAGGTTTGGGCTTTTACTGTGGTGCAGCAGCTGCGAGTGCCTTCTCATGAGAGGAAGATAGCAGCAACTTTCTTTTTGTGTGCTTGGTGAGAAATTGCAAATGATGTGCAACAAGTTCTCCCATGACCTTTAGCTTGAGATGGTTTGATTGTCTCTCTGCTGCAGAACGTTTTGGGAGCAGCTGCAGAGTGGGACTGCTGAATGGATTTGTCTTTTCCCTCCATGCTCTGTTGAGCCAGCAACGGGGTATTTCTGAGCTGATCCTCAGAGCTCCCTTCTTCTCCTGGTTACTGGCAGTAAACTGGGTTGTGTCTCAGCCTACTGCTGGTGGTTGAGCTTGCACAGAGCTTCATAGTCCTTCCAAATTAAGAACTAGTACTTTATTTTCTAAATCCTGCCATTGCCAAAAGAGCACTGTGCTCCTCTCTGTAGCGAGTTACGGTTTAGTTGCAGAATGAAGATTCTGTGCATTTATGGCTTTTAATATGGTTATGTCTGACAGTCATCTTATTTTTAGAGGAGACAAAACCTCTAAAGCCTATCTCCAAGCTGTTCAGATTTTTGTATTTTTAATAACCACGAGGTGCTAGCAAATTGTTGAATTAAAGCCTATATATAGTGCTGTCTGTAGTGGGGTAGGGTTTTTTTTGGGAAATGTATTTTTAGCATTATCACGGGAAGGCATATTGGGTTTGCAAAGCTGGTAGGCTTTACGTGTATATATAACCAGCCACTGAACACATGGAGAATTCAGATTTCCACATGTTTTCTTAAAATACTTGTTGAGTCTTGCCTGCATCTTGTTCCCAGCCTCAAAGTTACAACAGGCCATCCTTGGTGCCATCGTAGTGACATGAATGGGGACCTCTGGGCACTGCTGGCCTATATGCTGAAGGGACTACATGTCCCAAACATATCTGGGGGGCAGGTTTTCTTTGGCTTTACCTCCTCCCAGCTGTTAGCCAGTCAAGAGAAGCATACTGGGTCACTGGGCACGGTGCTGGGAGCAGGGAACGGGAGATTGAGCCTTAATTCATCCACAGATCCTCACTGTGCTGTTGGGGTAATTACAGCCTGTCTGCTTCCTTCTTCATCTGTAAATAAAGATAATGGCACAGCAGTGAAAATGGGTGCTGGAGTCTGGAGGACAGGGACACCAAACCGTACGAGGTACCCTGTTATTAGCAGGGCCATGAAGTAGGACAAATCTGTCTCTGAGGCTGGAAGCTTCCCAGTGAGAAGCATCTCCTGTTTGCTTCTCCTGACGTTTGTAACCTGATTTCTTGACTCTAAGATTACACACAAGGCTTCCACGGCGTTGCCTGTCATGGAGAATGAAGTGGAAAGGAGGAGCTGGAGTTGTGATTTATTTTATTTTTCTTTAAAAAGCAAATTCCATTCTGCAAAATATCACTGTGCAAGTGATCCAAATACAGAGAGATCCCTGTGCAAGGTGGTAGGTGCTCCGTACCTGAGAGAGAAAATGGTGTGGAGGGCTGTGTGGTCGGTGGCCCCCTGTAACCCATGTCCAGTGGAAGGTGCAGACCAGTCCTGTTGGGTGTGTGTGTGTGCACTGGGTGCTTCAGGGTCCTGTCCTACAGTAAGCTAAACCCCAGTATTTTGGCAAAAAACCTAGAAAAATTCATAAGGGTAACACAAAGGGCTGAAGCACGATCTGAAGCTGGTGGTCCTTGGTGGATTTGGTATGGAGAAACGCCAGGTCACCTGCAAGCAGCTAGGTACATGGCCCCAGTCACACCAGAAGCCACCAGGAGAAGATGGGTAGGAAGTATCCTGGAGGAAAAGCAGCTGTGCTTATAGAGACTGGATTTTACAGATGCTGGGTTGCAGGAGGGTGGTGTGTTTGTATTAGACCTTTGTTAGCAGCTAAGTGATGGCCTTCGAAGGAGGACAGGCCGTGGGTCTGATATGTTCTTTTGCAGTTCCATATTCCACCAAAGTGATTGAAGTCCATATGCACACAATGAGCCCTTCCTCTCCCCAGAAGGCTCTCTGTACCCTCGCGGTGACTCCAGCAGCTCAGCAATAGCAGCAATGCCGTTATCTTTATTCACTTCCTGTCCTCCTCATAGACCATTTGTAGGCTTCTGTTTATGGGCTTGGAAAAGACCTTACCTGACCCCTGGAAATACCTGGAAGGGAGTGTTTTGTTAAGATTTTTGGGAATGAGAAAAATGACATCCTGTTACTAATTTAATTCACTTTTACATGGATCTTATTCTTAGGAAGACTGTTGAGTTTTGCAGGAATTTTTCTTGATGGGTATCCCAGCTTTTTTCTGAGAACTTACAACTTTTATTTTTATAATAGCATGGCCAGATCCTATTATTATGCTGCTGGATGAGCACACACGTAAACAGACTGTTCTCTTAAACCTCACCACTGGAAACTCATTGCTCTACTCCATGACTGTCTTGCAAGTGCTGGAGAAAGTGCTGGAGATCTTCCTGAAAAATCCTCTTGTTCCATTTTCCACTTCTTAATGATGTGGCTCTTGAGCATGGCTGTATGTGGATACCAGTGGTGACTGATAGTCCTAACCTGTAGGCCACCAAAGGATGCATCTCCTAGTTCAGTTCAGGAGTGGCCTTTGAAGCAGACCTCCCAGCTGTCCATCCTCACTCAGCCTTGAATGAACTAATTGCTCTTGATCACCCTAAACAGTCTCATCTGGGGCCTCCACACCACACCCATGGACCTGGCAGCCCCTTTAAGCTCTGCCCTGGTTGCTTAGTCCCTCCTTAAGCAACATGGGAGGAGCTCTGGTCTCCAGCTCAGCCACAGCTCTGCCTTTGCCTGGCTGTGGGTCCTGTTGGGCTGGACACCAACCTGGGGCCTGGTTTTCTGGCTTGACTCTAGAGCTGCATCACCACCATAGACCTGCCCAACGATCACGGGCTTTGTCTGATCCTGATCTGACTTACCTGCTTTGCCTTGGACCTGCTTCATCAACATGAATGTGCCTGATGATCTGAAGTATAGCTGACCCTGGTCACCATCTCCATACCTGGCCTGGTTCCTTGCTTGGGCACTGTGTCATGGGGCTGGGGGGTGAGGCCCCTACCAACCAGTTTATCTCTTTGGCTGTGGCTTTGCTGTCAGCCCTCACTGCGTGTCCTGAAGCCAACCCAAAATGTTTATAGGTGGTACTGGGTCCTCAGCACCAGCTAATTCACTCCCTGTGTGAGCTCCTGCTGGGACTTTGTAATGTGAGAGGAGACAAAATGCTGTGCAGAAAGCAGAGATCTTCATCCTGTGTTACTCTCAGAAGTACCTCAGAAGCTCAGCATCACTGGAGGTTGTTGGAGTTAAACACCATGAGCTATGTTTGAGGTGTGAGCCCCATACAGTGAGAGTTAGGGCACTCCAGCTCCAGAGCCACCAAGTGTCTTCACCTTGTGGTCAAAAAAAATGCAGTGGGTGCAGATTGCAGGGAGAAGCTCTGAGGTGTGTTGCACTGCCTTGGAAATGATGTGTAGTATTGTATGTTCTGGGATTGCTTTGGCTGAGGTTTGACACATACTGATAAAACTCTTCTCTGACCCTTTTCTTGCCAGCCCATGTGTCATCCTGCTCAGCCATCCCCGCAAGCACCACCCTTCAAAGTCCTGGTGGAGAGATGTCGCTCGGAACCCCTCTCGCAGAGCACCCCGATGGGGCTGGACCAGGTGGGAGGGCGCATGCAGCACCTACTCAGGAGACGTGGTGAGTAGCTCTGTGGTGTTAACGTGGGGAGTAGCTCTGTGGTGGTGTTCTCCCAGGTTTGCTTTTTGCTCTCGCCCATCCTGCAGAGCAAGCCAAGGGCAGCAGGGGTTGAAAAGTCAGAAACGTGGTTTGCATCCGTGGTTGTTACAACCCTGGAGCCAGGTGAGGGAGCTCTGACAGCCACGAGCTAGGGAGTTTCTTGCTAGCTAATAAGATCCTTTTGTGTACAGTGTATTTATGAAATAAGGCTGCTTGCTCTTTAGTGTCTCTGAACACAGTCCCTGTAGTTTGGTTATGAGGAGATGAGCAGATAGGCACAGAAGGTGTAAAAGCTTCTCGGCAACTCCTGTGTGAGTTTGTTTGGTGGTTCCCTCTTGGCTTCTCTCCTCTTAGCAGCCTCTGTGGGGAGTACTTGCCACTGGGAGGTGGTGATGGATACTGAGACCAAAACTCAAGTCTGTCTGTTTGGAAACACAGCAAGGAGTGAGGGTTTTCTCCCCCTGTGCTTGGATGCTCTTCCTAATCGAGAAGAGAATCTCATGAGCCAAAGACTCTGATGAGCATTTGTCCTGCTCAAAGTGACGCTAGAGAAAGCACTACAGAGTGTGTTTGCTGCCAGGGTCCTGTGCTGGCAGGTACACAGGCTGATGGTTGCATAGATGACATCATTTTGTGAACCTCTAATTAAAAAGATTGATAATTGGAGTACAGAAATTATTTCCTGAAGGGATGCTGCTAATACCAAGAATCCTGTGATTTAGCAGTGGGCATGTACGGGAGCGCTGCCAGCCTGTGCTGGCACTGCCTGGGAGCACACGGGGGATCCAAGGGGCTGATGGATGGTGGCAGCACACCAGGGTTAAGAAGAACTGGGGAGGAAAAGGCAGAGTGGCTGCCTCTAATTGATGGCTCTTCTGTGGGGGTGCACACGTTTCCAGCACATGCATCTCCCTGTGTGAGCATCCCTGGGCTTGCACGTTGCTCCCGAGCGCTACTATCTCGGCATGCTGCCTCTGGAGCCTGGCAGCAGCCCCGTGCTATAATCAGCACTCACACTGCAGCTTGGTTTGCTGTGAGTCTGGAAAGTGAAGTGTGTGTTGCTAAAAATAACAGCAGGCTGCCTGCGTCAGCACCGCGCTTAGGAAATGGGGCTCGGTGCAATCTCTCTCCCAGCAACGCTGGAAGGAAAGCAGGATTGCTGCCCACCCAGCCACGCCAGGGCTGCAGCAGGGTCCCAGCTCTGCTGCCCTCCGTGCTGCTGTCCTGGGCAGAGCAGAGTCCTCACCTCTGTGATCTGGGGGCAGGGAGTGTGTGGTGTGTGTGGATTTTGGCCCTGTAAGGTAAAGGTGACCTGAGCCCCAGGAGCTGGGCTGTGGCTCTCCACTCCCCCAAAGCCTGGGACCATTCACCCTTTGTTACCTGGTTTCAAATGCCTCAGGACTGACAGAGTCTGAAACCTCTGCCTGGTCTAGAGGTGCATCAGGAAAGTCAGTGTTGTGCATC
Source organism: Aegotheles bennettii (assembly GCA_013398125.1). Classification (NCBI taxonomy): domain Eukaryota; kingdom Metazoa; phylum Chordata; class Aves; order Caprimulgiformes; family Aegothelidae; genus Aegotheles; species Aegotheles bennettii. The sequence continues at coordinate 165,536 of VZRW01004366.1, read as the reverse complement.
TTTCAGGGGAGAATTCCAAAATGTGGCTGGTTTTGATAGGTGCCCTTCTCCACCACGAGCCTCCAGGGGATGGGAACACCCATGGGGTGTGTGCATACACAGGTACCTGTGTGCTGCCCAGGCCACCTGCACCTGCTGGCAGCTGCCAGTGGGGCATGAGCAATGCTCAGCTCTGTTTCCTTCTACCCCGTGGCGGTCACTCCAGGCTAGGGGATGTGAAAAGGATGGAAAAAGGGATTAAAATTTAACCTTGCCATATGTGGGAGGAAAAAACCCTGGTCTCTCACAGAATGACAGCTTCACCCCGAAGAAGAGGGATAAGATGGGGAGCTGAAAATTTGGGTTGATTAGAAAAACAGAGCTTGGTTTTGAAAGGTGAGTGCCTCTTCCCAAGCTGTTCTGTGCCTCGGGTTTGTACCATCTGCAAGGCCAGGCTGAGCTCTGGTGTGAATGGTATGGCTCGCTTCGAGCTAGAGCACAATTGCATCAGTGAAGGACTGGCCTGAAGTGCTTGGGGTGAGAAGTAGCCCAGTTTCTTTGAAAAACAGCTTTTATGGGCTTTCCCATTGTTGTTTTCTGCACAAATTCGAGGAGCTGTTTCTTTTTCAAGGCATTGCATCATATGGACCACGGCGACTGTAAAGCTGGGATCTCTGCAGGTCCGACCTGCAGAGGTGCTGCCAGCAGTTATGACCCAAGGAGCTATTGCACTTTTAGTACTGGTGCGTGCAGCTGAGGCTCTTGTGTTGCCTGGTGCTCCTGGGAGAGCGTTCTGGCTTCACACCCAGCTTGTCTGACCCCACCTGCTCATGCTGCCTCTGAATTTGGCTCTCTGCTCTTGGTTCGTGCCTGCGTTTTTGTAGTATCCAAGCTGCGCTGTTTTTCTTGTATCCCAAGAGCACGGAATAAAGCACCTAAATATACTCCCTGCTCTTTCTAAAGAAGAGGTTGAATGAGTCTCTTGCAAACAATTTTGTTTCTTTCATTTAAAAGAACAGCCTCCGCCCCCAGCCTGAGCTAAAGCACAGCATTTATCTTTTGTCATTCCCCTTTTTTTTTCCTGTGGATTTTATCCTGGCAGCTGAGAACGAAGAGGCTTCAAAGACTCTGAAGGTGCGCGGGAACTGCAGGAACGGTGGACGTCGATGGAACCTCTTCAAGCCTGGAGCTGAGAAGCTGCAAATCAGTCGGGTAAGGTGTTTGAAATACACCTCTGCCTGCTTTAGGGGTGGTGTTTACCAGCGCATGTTTGGCCTCTGGGACTAACAGAATGCTTTGCTAACAGCTGCCTGAATCTGTGGCTCTGTCAGCCACCGATGGGGATGGTTTTTGTTATCAGAGTTGTTTTGTAGCAATGAAAGAAGAGGTGCATTATCTGTTCGCCCTCTAGATTAGTTTCCCTTCAATGTATATCAGAGGCTTTATGGTCTAATGGAGGCATTGGGCCTCCATGTCTTTGGCTGAGTGTTCCTGCAGGTGGAGGGAGCTGACATTTCAGTCTGTAGATTTGTTCTGTGGGTTTGATGATTTCATTTTACTTCTTCCTTCTCTCTTTAGCCATGTGTCCTTTGGGCTTGGTACTGCTACCAGCACCGTCTCGGTGACAAACTCATGTCACTGATTCTTTCCCGAAGTGTTTTGCAAGTATAGGCACAATCTACTTGGTTCTTTTTTTTGGTAAATGATGCTTCTAGTGGGGGAAGGAAAAGCTGTTTTGGGCCTGTGGATGTCCATGTCTGTCTCTGGGAAAAATTCAGAAAAGATGGTAAAAATTGTACCATTTGTCTGATATATTTCCTTGCCTGGGTGGGGGATTGGTCTTAATTTATGCTGTGCCATGTGTTTGAAGCCTGGAGACCTCAGTTATCCCACGGTCTTGTGTTGGATTTGTATTGTTTGTGAGTCTGGTTTCACTGGTACCCAACACGTAAGACTCTGGGTTGTCCAAACCCCATAGATTTGCTAGCTGGCAACAAACATGATGCAAGGAGAGTTTTCTGGTGAATAAGGCAGAAGATGTTTAGCCCTTGTTGTTCCTATAGGGCAGCCAAACAAAGGATGATCTGGGAGCCAGGAATTTCCCTGCTGGAATCAGGAGGGGGAACTGACCTTCTGCGGTTGTGTCTCTGTGGCTCATTCCCTCCCCACTGCTGCCCTTCCTTACCAGTCCTTTATTGTATTCATTTTCCTTTTGATATCTGAACTGCCTTCCTGAAATGTGATTTCCAGGGAGGACCTGTCCTCTGTGTCTGTTTTTCCGTCACAGAAGCAGTGAGTTGGCAGTAAGTGTGACTGCCTTGCATTGGGTGTTGGCTTCAGGGAAGGTGTGCAGGGCAGTACCACCGGTGTTTCGGTAACTTGTGACTTTCTGGGATGCTCTCTTGCATCACTTCTGTTTTCTTTGCTGACTTTTTGTGGGCTGAGATACAAGCCAGAGGATAAATAGACAAGGAGATCAGCCCTTCCTTTTCTCTCCCTCCCCTTTGGGTTCTGCCTTGGTTCCTGGGCACGAGCTGCTTCTTTCAGCTCAGGAAGGCTGTTTTGGTTACAGGCATGTTGAGCATTTAAGCTCCTGAAAGTTAAAATGATCCAAATCCCATAGAGCTGATTGTCCTCGGGGCCAGAATAAAGGCAGGCAACCCCCGAGGTGCTGCTGCAGCAGTGCAGTTCCCTGTTGTACTGTGTGTAAGCCCTGCCTCGTATAAACCATTTCCATGTTCAGGCTCTGGTGCTGACCAGTGCATGGATGTGTTTGGTGCATCTCAATTATTCAAACACTTTCTTCATCTCTTAAGGTGAACCATATGTTTTGCAGCCTTCATAGCTGTCCCTCAGTCCCTGAGTGGAAGCCAGGGTGCTGTTCTGTTCTGACCCAGTACTGCTACTGAATGCATGAGAAACAAGAGGGTCAGTGCTGAGCCATCTCAGTAAAACCAGACCTGTTTGACTGCAAATAGGGTCTGGCATGGGGGCACCCTTACCAAGGCAGCAGAAAACTGAAACTTGGGCAAACCAAAAGTACTGCTGAGTTTTGGGAAGGGTTAGTTAGGAAACTTTGCTTCTCCAGTGGTGATATCAAGGAAGGCTGTGGAACTGGAAATATAAATGAGCTTTTGAGCTGTGTGTGACATCTGGGTCGGACACGGGAGTGCCATCACTGGATGGGATGGGTTCTGGGTGCTGATCAAGATGCCCTGGGAGACTTGTTCAGTGCTGCCCTGAGCTTGTTGCTCAGCCTGAATTACAGCGAAAAGGCAGGTGTGAAACCTGTGCTGGGGTTTATAAATCAGAGGTGCTCTGTTAAGTGCTGCAAGAGTAGGATATATATAAATGTGGCTCGCAATAGCAGTGCTGGAAAATTCATCTGCCCCAAGCTGAGTGAAGATCTACGGGTCTGTAAATCACCTCTTCACTAGCAAGAAATTTCTTTTTTGGCAAGATTTATAAACCTGAGGTAAGATTTGTGGCTTGGGTGTTCCTTGTCAGGTGCATTCATTGACAGCTGATGACCAGTCAGGTGGCAGAGCCAGCACAGAAAGGAGTGATTTATACTTCCAAACCAGAGGCCAGGGCTTCTGCAGAAGCTCTGCCTGATTTCTGTCTTGAATAGGAACGTGTGAGGTGGAGAGAGAGCAAGAGGAGACTGACAAAGCCTCGGGCTTGTCTTAGTGGCATTGATGCCACCTTGGTGCTTGGGAAGATGTGGGAGGCTGTGCAAAAAGAGCATTGGTATTGCTATGTGTCATGCAAAAATGCAGAGTTGCCTTGGGAAACCTCGGAGACTGCTTATTCACTGCTCTGCACAATGCACAGATTAGGGCAAAAACATTCCCCTCCCCTTCTTTTCTTTTTTTCTTTGGGGAGTAGGGGGTAGAGTTGTACGTGTGGTTTAGAAATGGTGTCTCTTAACTACCTGCTAACCCAGAAGTCTGGGCTGAGAGGCTGGTTCTAAGCACAAGGAGGAATCCCCCTTGTCAGGACTGCAGTTTGTCACATCTGGTAACAGTGTCCATCACTTTGCTGCAGGCTGCATCCTGATCCATCCATGCAGACAGCAGGGATGCAAAATGCAGTTGTGGAAGTAAGTGGTAGTAGCAGGAAAGAAGGGCAAGTGTCTGATCCTGTGCAACATCTTGCCTTCATCCTAGGAGTGCACATGTCCCCTCACAAACCTGTGCTTTTCCTTACTTAAATCAATCATATCCAGGCTGCCCTAGCAAGTGAGTATCTGCAACTCTGGGCACAAGGTTCAGAAATGTTCTGTGGAGTAGGTAGGGTTTATTGCTCCCACTTCTTAGGTGGGAGTAAGAGAACTGAAGCACTAGAGGGTGGTACGTGTAGAGCCATGAAATGGTTTTTTTTTATTATTTCTCCTGGCAATTTCAAGAAGCAGGAAAAGAGTAAATAGGGTCAAATTGAGTCTGCTTTTAAAAGCTTTCAGCACATATATATGTGTTTCTCAGAAGTACACTTCACAGCCTGGAGAAATCTGAATCAAAGCAGTTTATGTGCAGAGCACTTTGTTTTATCACATAGGTCACTCAGAGCCTTGGCTTTTATGGGAGCAGTTTGGCACAATCAAGACCAGCTTGCAGGGGACCTCAAGGTGCCCCAAACTGCAGCAGACAGCTGAAATGCCACAGAGCAGCCCGAAAGGCTGATTCCAGGGCACATGGACAAGGGGAGAAAGGAATGACTTTCTCCAGGCCCAGAGAGACTGTGGGAAATGTTTTACGGTCTGGATGGTAGAAGCAGAAGATGATGGTCCCATCCTGCCTTGGCTTCGTTCTGACCCAAATCCCTGGCTTCTGCTGCTGTTGATGAAGGGACTTGTTGCTTCTAGTTAGCTGTCCAGTCTAAGTCACCTCTGCTCTTTCCATAGACAGTGGGGACGTGCTCCAGAGGGAGAGCCAGAGGTGTGTGTGTGTGTGTGTTGGTTCCCTCTCTCTTACCTGTGACTGGAGATTTAATTTGAGCCTTTAACTTAGCAAAGACGATTACAAATATTCCTGTCCTCTGTTCCTTTCCCCCTTTCCTGTCCTGTGTGCTCTTGTACAAGGGCTTGAAGCACAAATTCATATGTTGGAGGAAACCACTGTCTAATTAGTCAGGATGGAAACTTTGCATGAGAAGCAGCTTTGACATCCCCTGTACTGACAACTGGCAGGTCTGCTGTGCAAAGGTGCTGAATATTCACAAAAACCCCACCAGCCCAGCCTGTCCTGTCTCCTCTCTAAATCATGAGCTGTTCTCAGAGGCTGGTGGGGGGCTGCCATTGCAGTGATGGTGGATGTGGGAGTCCATGGCTCTCCAGAGCTAATTCTCTGCTGGCGTGTCTATGAGCAGTAGGAAATTCAGACAACTTGCAGCTTCCAGGAGAACGGAGTGGAGGGGAAGTTGATTTGGGTTCTCGCTTGCTCGCACTGTGCTGCAGTGAATAGGGAGTGCTGCTTGATATTCAGGACCAGCTCTCCTGCTTTCTATTTTTATCTTCTGGCATAATGCTGAGTGAGCATTTTGTTTGGTGGGGTTATTTTTTTTTCCCTATTTGAAATGTGTCCTGCACCGTGTTTCTCTTGCCTCGCCACTCGGGGGGTGTGGCAGGGATCCTGGGTTGCTGCATTCTGCTACGTGAGCTGTATGTAATCCCAGTCATTTCCCAGTCCTCTGTCCCTGTGAATAGGCTGAGAGGGAAGCACAGTCCCGTGGCTTTCCTGCTGCTAATTAGTTTAAATATCAGTGTGCTGGTGGTGAGATTTATGTGCACATATGGAGGGCTGCCAGGAAAACACATCCTCTTTGAATCTCTCTTCCCTCACTTTAAACACTCCATACTTCTGCTGGCAGGGCATGTCTGAGCTGTAGATTTTTGAGGGGTTTGTTTTATATCTTGATAAACCTATTACACTCTACTTAGCAGTGCTCTGAAATCTTCACGAAGTTTTTTCTGCTGCTTTGCTCTGTGAAGCCACTCCCGGGCATTTATACGTGTCTCTCACGAGTTCTGAAAAGCTCTGTCTGTGCAGTGTTGTTAAAAAACAATAATAAAAAAGAATTGGCTTGTTGGGTCAAGGAGGAAACAGCGATTCGGTGCGGGCTGATGGATCCTGATGCCCCTGTCTCAGGGCCTCGTGACTCTGTAATGCTGTTGTGTGGTCCCCAGCTGCGTGTGTGAGGAGTGCTCAGCAAGGACCTCTGAATTCCCAGGTTTGCAGCAGTGGACAGCCCATCAAGCACCTGAGGTCTGATGTGTCTGATCCGATTTGGTTTATGAGCTGGGCAGTGCACAGAGAACACTGAATGAGTGTGTGAACTCTAGGTCAGCCCTAAACCCATTTGCATCCATTTCACATGAATGGACCATGCTTTGGACTTGCTCCCCAGTGGCTGTGATGAATATTAGTTCAAAGTACACTTTAGGAAGCAGAAGTGAGTGGTACTTACAAGCTCAGCATGCTCTGGTTATTCTGCCTTGCTTAGAAATAACATTTAAGAGCACTGTGGTTTTGCACAGAGCAGTGCTGGGGGGACATGAGCCTTGATGGCTTTGGTGTTACACTGACAGTGCTGTAGCAGGGGTGTTTCTCCACCACACCTGGGGACAGACAGGGCTTCAGTGAATCCTTACAGGCAGAGGGAGCTTGACATGCCAAAATGGTGAGCTTGGTGTCATGGTGTTCTGTTCTCGGTAGCACAAGAGAGAGATTTGATGCTCCAGCCTTGGTAGAGGTTTTCAGCTGTGTAAGCCTGTATTAAGAAGACTCTCAGCTTCCAGATCGTGATGGTCTTTAGTGCAGTTGGACCTCAGGGTGTTCTCTGTGCAGCTGCAGGTGGTAGGTACTACATCCTACACAGTGTAAAATGCGTGCAGAATGGTGACTGTACATAACCACCTCTTCTATAGTTCAAATTAAGCTCTCTATCCTCATCTGAAATACAGCTTGGAATGGATCCTTTTCCCTGTTGCTCAGTAGTTCCACCTTGATTACTTTGCTTGACTCATTCCTCAGCTCTGTCACTGGGTTTCACTCTGGGATGTGGTTTATACAAAAGAAGCTTTAATGTAAGCTCACAATTTGTGTTGTATTGCTAAAACCTTAATGACATTTTGCTTGGCAGGAGCAGGTACTCTGTGGTTTGCCCTTCCCTGGTGCACTATGTTCTCCATAAAGTCAAGTCCATGGTAGGTGTAGCATTAAATATCTCCAAGTAAATATTGGAACAAATGCTTTTGTAGTGCTTCCTAAGCTCAGGCTGCATTTGGGATTCAAGGCCACTGCAGTGTCACCAGTATTTAGCTGAAAAGGAGCTAAATTTGGGAGGGAAAGGCAAAAGCATGGGTCATAGCTTCACAATCTCTTCTGTAGCTGCTGAGATGTGATTCTGAGATGCATCTTCCATACGAAAGTTCTGCTGAAGCCACTGGTCACTGGCTAGGTGAATATATCCAGGAACTCAACGAGGGCTGAAGGAGAAGTGGTTATCATGTGTGTGGCTCCCTGTACCCTCAAAGATGAGGTCTGAAGCTCTTCACTGCATCATCAGACTGACGTGGCCAAGGGCAATTCCCCTTCAGCTCCTGTGAGTGTGGAGGTGGGAGAGGTGTCCTCCTCCTGTGGTGGTGTGAGCCGTCTGCAATACTGTGCTGTGACCAAAACTCTCCTTTTGTTTCCATTGACCTCCTGAAGGAAAATGTGGGACCATCCCTTCTGCTCCGTCCTTCCACCACTTCTCATCTGATGATACTTGTGTAATGTGAAGGTGATACATTCACAAAAACCAGATTCAGTGCCCCTGGCCATGCTCCTGTAATGGTTTGGCACGTGGAAACTGGGGTTTGCTGGGAAGGTGTGGTTGCTTTGGCTGGATTTTGCTCTGCCCTTTGAAATCAAGAAGCTGAAGTAGGGTTTGGGTAACAAGCTGCTGTCACCTAGTACCACAGGTAGGAATAAACAGTCTAATTTTGTCCCTGGTTTTGTCCTACAGAATTATAGTGGTTTTCATACCTGAATTAAACTGGGATATTGACCCAACACCGTGCTTGGACTTGGAGAATGAGGAGTATAAAATTAATAGGATGAGAAGCTGCAAAGGGAGTTTGGATTAGGGAAATCACATGGCCTGCAAGGAGCTCCTTGATGAACCAGGGAAAACTTCATCTCCTAATGGACTGCACAGAGTATAGAGAATCATTCCCCTAATAAATCTCTTTTGGCCTCTGATATCTAGGGAAATATATTATCCTGTTGTCCAAAACCCTTGAGAGATCGGTCTTATCTGAACAGGAATGGACACTTCATGTTAGCTCCGCCTGGTGTGGTGGGGTCAGTGGGTGCACTCCTGTTAAACTGAGAGCTCCAAGGAGGTGTACTTTCAGCTCAGGGTAAGAGGGAGGTTTCTACACTCTCCTCCCTTCTCTGGTGGCTCAGTGATTTGTGCAGGTGAGGATTTGTGCAGTGATTTCTAGCGATGAGGAGGGAGAGCTGCTCCCCACCACAGTGTCTGTCCCTTCTCGTGCAGTCAGGGGTTGTAGAGATGGAGCTGCTCGTTACTTGTCCATGCAGCTCCATGGGAGCCCATGAGTATGGAAAGGGAAATGCCTCAAGCCCTTCAGAGTTGGGTGCGAGGGTGGGGAAGGGTGATGGGTGGAGGAGGAAGGTAGTGAAGGGAGATGTCTCAAGTATAATCCGAGCAATAATCCTGAATGTGGAGTTCTTGCTCAGGCAACGCCACCCTGGGAGGCAAAGCTTAGGCTGGGAGGGAAGTAAGAACCCGAGGCGCTGGGGCTTTCAAAACAAGGCTGTGCTAAACCAGAAATGGTCAATTCTCCTGACTCGGGCAGCTGCACAGGTCAGGGAAGTGCTCAGTCCTGCCTCTACGGTGTTTTGCAGTGACAAAGTTGTTGCAGAAATGGATTTTCTGTGTCGTTTGTCCAGGGACTGGGCAAGAAGAACCAGTGGTTGGATCTTTGTACACATGATTTATTTCCCTGCATTCTTTATCAGGGCCATCTCTCCCTCTTCTGAGGTATCTCACTTTTATTTTTAAGACTGAAGAATGTCTGATATTTGTCCAGGAGACATCTGTGATTACGGCTCAGCTCTGACAGTTGAGAACAGTCCAACTGACATATTCGCTTCATCTGAGATGCTGCTATTTTGAGCCCTGTTTTGTTTTTAACCATCAGTGATAAGTTTGCATTTCCTATGGATGATATTTTGGGTTGACGTCAGTTGTTACAAATCAGGTCTGCAGTGGATCTGGCTGGAGTGTTCACAACTCCCCTGTGTAAAATGGCCACCTGCCTGTGGGAGGTTTGCTTTGTCTTTTCTGGTTTGATGCTCTTGCCCAAAACAGAGCAGAATTCAATCCCCACATCCCAGCTGGTCATCGTTAAATTTTAAACTTTTGCAAAAAGACTCTTTTCCTCCTTTTCTTTTTGTTCCCCTTAAGATAAAGGTGTGAACCAAACTTTACAGGCACTTCTTTGGCAATCAGACATTTCCCAGCTATTATTTTGCAAACTGTATAGAGCAGGAGAGCATGAGGTGGGAACTCAGTTATGCAAACAAAGCCACGTCACTCTTGGCCAAAAATAGCTTCAGTCCATGTGCATTTGGGTGGAAACAGAGGCCTTTGGTGTGCATGCAGCAAACAGTGATGGGAGGGAGCCAGGAGGCGATGCTGCAGCTTTTTGTTTGGAGCCTCTCAGGAGATGCTCAGTGTGTTTTCTGGAGAGGAGCAGAATATTGCTGCCTCTGCTTTCGGTGGGATAGGAGTCACTGCCTGCCTTATGCAGAAAGGAAATCAGAGTTTGGGGAGATGGCACTCAGTGCCCAGAGGTGTTAATAACTTTTTAACATCCAGGTCCCATGCAGAGCATGAAGAAATACTGCAGAATAGTTAAAAATTGGTTTCTTTCCTTCTCTTCCTCTACCCCATCCATCTCTCTGGCACGGTGGAAGCCTGTTTGTTCCTGCAGCCTGGTGTGGTTCTTAGGTAGCCTGTTGGTTCCTTGCTGTGGGAGATGGTTTCACATCCCACTGTGGAGGCATTTGCTTTGCTGCCTTGGCTTAAGTCTTCGTTTGTTTTCACTTCAGCCTCATCCAGCACTGCAGTGCCCTAAATAACTTTGAGATCTCCCTACCAGCTATGTGCCTGTGGACATGCTGCCTCTGAAGTTACTGGGTGTTTGCAGCAGGGATGTGGTCTGGCTTCCTTTAATATGCTGCATGTTACTCTTCACCAAGCTTAAAATAACCTTTCTTTGCTTTGTTCTGTAATATTGCTGCTCTGAGCTCCCTTTGCAGCAATGTATTTAATTGCAGTTTGTTATCTGGCTGTTAGGAGATTGTGTGGCATGTCTGACCCAAGGTACAGTTTTGGATAAATGGAGGAGATACAGTAGGAAGTCAGGTGTGGGAGATGCAGCTTGTTGGTGTGCAGGTGTGGTTTCCTTTGGGTTAAAGCCTCCTTTTTGTGAAGACTTGGTATTTGTCACCTCACAATACTTTCATGGGATGAGTCGAAGTCGAAAATAAAGCTGAACAAAGGCTTGCTGTCTTCTGTAATGGGCAGAGGGATTCCCAGGCACTGTTCATTACCTATTCCTCACAGATCTTTTTTGTCTCAGTTAGAAATCTTGTTCAAATTATTTCTATATTAATCCAGAATTGTGAGTGCCTATCAGAATATCTTAGTGTTCAAATAGAAGTTCTCTACTCCTGCTCCTCCCCTTTTCAAAGGTATAGGCATACGGAAAGATTTCCTCATGCTGAAGTTTCCAAACATGGATAGAGGACCTAAACAATAAAAATCTAAGTTTTGTTACACGCATGTGTTTGTTTGAAGCATTAGGATGCTTTTCCTCTTCCCAACTGGGGTGTTTTTCCAACAGCATTCCCAGCTGAGTGTGGCTGGATTCCGGAACAGCTGATCTCAGCTGATCTCAGCACTCACAGCTATGCAGAGAGGGGAGATTAGTGCTGATTTATTTGCTTGTCAATTAAATAAGAGCACTAGGATTCTCACTGCGTGGCTGAGAGGTGAAGTGTTGTGTGACAGCAAAAGATCAACTTTCTTAAATGTAACTGCACGTTTCTATACATCCTGTCTTTAATTAAACTATTCCTACCTCCTGCACTGCTCAACATTAATTCTGAGATTTATTTTGAACCATTGCCAGGGGAATACATTGTTATGGCATCCTCTTTCCACATCTATTAGCAGGAAGAGGATAATTGAGGAAATCTCACACAGATTTAATTGGGGACTGAGGGCAGGAGCAGGGAGGGGGAGAGACACCACACAGAAGTAGGTCAGAAGTTTGGCAGTGGATAACTCTTGCTTGACACTGAGACATTGAGCTGAGAGCTGCTGCTGTGGGCAGCTGTGGGTCCGGGGGTTAACTAGGGGCTGGTGGTGGTGTGGAAGGAACTGCCTCCCATATGGCTTATATGGTGTGCTGTATAGGCTGGGGCAGGTCTGGTCACCTCTGGCATGGAGCGTGGGGCAGCCACCTCTGTGGGGGTCACCAGGGTGATCAGTGATCCCTCGTGGCTTTGTAGAGAATGGCCCTAGCCAGGACCTGGGTGTCACACTTGGGGGGTGCTGGGGAGCAGCGTCCTTGGCAGGACGTGCAGGGACCGTGCAGGGAGTGTGCACTCCCTTTGCATCCTGCCAGCCCCTCTGCACCCTCTGAGGCAGGGTCAGGATCTCCTTCCCATTATTCTTTCTCTGTTTGCCCTCTGCCTGGTGTGGCTGCAACACGTGGCACTGTTCTGCAAGTGTGTGGTTGCCGTTCCTTTTGCTGCTGCTGCTTCTGCTGCCTGGCTGGAGCCACTGCTGGACTCTGGATGCACAGTGCCAGTTCAAAGATGTGGTGAAGCTGCAGTCTTTTGGTCAGAGCTCTAAAAATGTGCTGATTTTCCTGGAGACACTGCTCTGTTTCTGGACCCACAGTCCAGTGGCTCCTCCATCCAGCTTTTTTAGACCCTTAAGGTCCCCCTTGCAGTGTAAACTTCGGGTCCATACTTTGCACTTCCTTTCTGTTCTGTGTCTGGACAGTCCCTAGGGCAAATCTGTACCACGTATGGCCCATGGGCTGAGCTGCACCCCCAGAGCAGGTCCCTGCCCACAGTGGGCTGCTGACACACCACAGACTGCCTTGGGATGCACGGAGACAATGCCCCATAACCAGCAGCAGCACATGGGGTTATGTGGGCATCGGGGGTGCCTCCTCCAGGGACAGCATCAGGCTGGGGACATGTGAAACGTGGCGTGGGAATGTGGCAGGCAAAGCAGCTGAGGAGAGAACCCATGGTGCTGATGACTGGCAGTCTTTTCAGTAGCTCATTAGTGGTCTTCAGCAGCCCACATAGAATCATAGAATCATTATGGTTGGAAGGGACCTCCAGGGTCATCAAGTCCAACCTTTATCCCATCATATTCCTGACCATCAGACCATGGCCTCAAATGCCTCATCAACCCGTTTGTTGAACACCCCCAGGGACGGTGATTCCACCACCTCCCTGGGCAGCCCATTCCAGTGCCCAACCACCCTCCCATTAAATATCTTCTTCCCAATCTCCAACCTAATCTTCCCCTGATGGAGCTTGAGGCCATTTCCTCTCGTCCCCCACCCTGTGTGCTGGGGCAGGAATGGGTTAGAGCTTCCATACAGCCATGAGATAAACAGCAGATAATCACAGTAAATTGTCCTATTCCTTAATGTCACCTACTGTCTCGCTGTGTGATGCTGGAGAAGCTTTTGCTGTGCTTTGGCATTCCCATCCCTAGAAGGGGCAGCCTGTGCAGCTGGTGTGAGACTGTCACATCCCGGGTGTTGGGCTGCAAGAGCTGTTGGGTATCAATGTTTAATCTGGTTTTATGCTGCAGGGATCACAGTGCTCAGTGCAGTTGTGAACCTGGGGGTTGTTCCTGTGCCTCGGGCAGGGAGATGCAGCACTGTTGCCTTGTGGGAGGGCCGGTGGTGTTGGTGTTCAGCACCAACTCTGGGTCTGCTGGCCAGGATTGCTGTGCCCAGGGATGCTCAGGGTTAATGAGCAGGAAGAGGATGGCTGGTGGAGGTGCCCAGTGCCTGAGGAGGAGAAGGTGAACACCACGTGCCAGGTGGCAGCTGAGCTGCCCAGGGTGGTGCAGTGATGAGCAGGAGCAGAACTGGATGCACTTTGCTTGTTGTCTCCTGAAACTGGAGCTGGACAAAGGCTGTGGCTGGTGCTTTTCACAGGCCAAGCCCACTGCTGCAAGCCCTGTGCTTCAGCTCAAGCTGGGAGCAGAACAGCTCGAGTGAGAGATGCCCATGCTGTGTTTGTTGTTGAACACAGCTCATGGCCCCAGGTTGGGATGGAGCCTGTTTTTCTGAGCTTGTGCAAGAAGCAGTGTTTGCCCTAAAGAGCCCCCAGTGCAAGCACAGTCAGACACTTGGTGATCAACAACGCAGAAGAGGAGAAGGGCTTTAATTACAAATCTCAGTGCTGAGTATTTTTTACTGGGTTTCCCTCCTGAAAGCCTCTTCCACCAGCACTGCCAACCTGAAGCGTCAACAAACAGGGGTTTGGCTTAGGAACCCAAGTAATTAAGAAATACAAATACACAGAAGAGGGTGGGGGTTATTTGCCTCTGTTTTTTGAGCCTAGAGGGAATCTCTTCTCAAGCTTTTTCAGCTACTCACACAGAGCAGAAACTTTTTCAGCTTGTACTTAAGAAAAGCAAAATAAGAATTACTCTCCTGATAGCAGCAGGTCACAGACTGCTTCTCAGGCTGTAACGTGGGGCAAGCCCCTGTCTGCCACTGGGGGCTGTTGCTGCCATACCTCGCTGCCAAGGTTTTTGGGTTTCTCTCCTCATTACTGCTTTCTAGGATTCTCCCCGTCGTTGGAGTGTTGCACAGTGGTGGCTGACCTGTGTATTTTCTCTGGGATGAGTTGGTCTTCCCAGCTACCAGTTGTAAAGCCCACTGGGGCTGCGTCAGCTTGTACTGGAACAGAATGTACAAAAAATACAGTCCTGAAGGATGTGGCTTTTGTGTGCCCCAGTGGCTGATGTCAGAGGATGGAAAAGGTCTTGTTTTCTCCGGAAATCTTTATTCTTAATGTGCATTCAAGAGAGACACACAAAAAAGTGTGTTCTGCTAAACCTAAGTTAAGAAGCTTGTTCAATTTTTAAACAGTTACATAAAGCCATCAAAGTCTGACAGGAGAGAGATGCAAGTTTGTGCAAAAGAGAAAGGGAAAACGGAGCTGAAATGGAGTGTTAAAGTTAATTCCCCCAGGCTTGCACCTCAAACAGCCTTAACTCGGAGATGAACCCACTCCTGCTCTCTTCTGTTTTTCTTCCTTTCTTATTTTTTCCCCTTTCTGGACAAAGGCCTTCATGTTGCTGCACTCCTGGGTGAGTGTGAATGCTTCTTGTGCCAGCACTGCTGCTTTCACAAACCCAGCCCTGGGCCCAGGTAAGCATTTTTGTGATACCCTCAGGGAAACGAGTTTGTGGGCATGAGCAAGGGGAACAGGGCTTGTCTGAACCTCAGGCAGGGATCCTGGACTCCTGCGTGCTTCTGCTCCTCAACAGCTTGGTCTGTGAAGCCTTATGAAGACCAGCTGAGGGAACTGGGGTTATTTAGCCTGGAGAAGAGGAGACTGAGAGGAGACCTTATAGCCCTCTACAGCTACCTAAAGGGAGGTTGTAGTGAGGCTGCTGTTGGTCTCTTCTCCCCAATTGCTGATGACAGGACGAGAGGAAATGGCCTCAAGTTCCATCAGGGGAAGTTTAGGTTGGAGATTAGGAAGAAGTTCTTTCATGGGAGGGTGGTTGGGCACTGGAATGGGCTGCCCAGGGAGGTGGTGGAGTCACCGTCCCTGGGGGTGTTCAACAAACGGGTTGATGAGGCACTTGAGGCCATGGTCTGATGGTCTGATGGTTAGGAATATGATGGGATAAAGGTTGGACTTGATGACCCTGGAGGTCCCTTCCAACCATAATGATTCTATGATTCTATGAGATCCCCTCTTTGCTACTGCAAACGTCAACATCTGGGGTACTTGGAGATTCAGGGTGTTGGTGAGGAGCAAGAGCTGCTTCAGCCCATGGCCCAGAGAAACCTGAACGTCCCCAAAGAAGTTCAGGCCGGGATTTGACTTCACATCTGCCAGTCACGTTTTCTTGGCCATTTGTTTGAACATTGACATTCCTATCTGAACTCAGAGGTTTGTAGGGCATTTCATCAAACAATAGATACTTGGGAAGGGCTTGTGCTACAGGATCACTGCTCTCTGGATAATGCATAGAGATGTCCCAGGTCTTTGAGTGATATTAATCTATTTATATCTACTACCTGGGTACTAGAAATCCATTATATCTCGGTCTGTCTAGACATGATCAAGGACATGCTTTCAACACCCATTATCTTTTGATAGCATTAATATTCAAGCATGTCTTTGCCTTAAAATGTCTTCTGAAAGGTGTAGTTATTGAGGAAATTCATGAAGAATAAAAAGAAGCCCTCTGACAGAAAGGATGTCACATCACCAAGGTACCCACGGAGGGCGGCGGGCACGACTGCTGCCAGTGCTTTCCTCCCATCACCCTGGCTGTTGTTCACGTGTGGCTGAATGCAAATACAGCTCAGAGAAGACATATAATTTCCTCCAGGTCGTGGAGGATGGCTGTGGTAGACATGAATTAACTGCTCTTGACTCTCTGACCTCTGTAGAAATTAAGATTCTTTTTATTCAGCTGCTGAAGTTTCTAATGCTCTATGCAATGTGGAGAACCTAGCCCTGGTTAACGTTAGCCATTCACTTCTGCACATCTGTGCAAAGAAGCTACCAAGCCTGGCATGAGCACAACAGTTGTGATTGAATCTTCAGGAGGCCTCAGTTTGATGGTGCTTGGTTGGCACAGGAGGCCCTGGCTTGCTGCTCTGGCAGGGCAAAGTGGAGGTGAGAGCTGGGAAGTTTTTAGTGACTTTTTCCTTACGTAGGGAAGTCAGGAGTGCACGTTTGTGCACAACAGGGCTTTGTTCTAGGAGAGGGACTCCTGGAGAAAACACTTGGGAGAAAACATGCTCAGACTTCAGGTTTGCATAAGTCTGCCCTTAAAAAACTCAGTGGCATTGGAGGCTCTGAATTGCTCTCTGTAAATTGCACTGCTTCCTTCCTGTGTTTGAGAAGTGCCTGAGCCTCCTGTGAGCCCTCCACAAGCCGCAGGACATAGATGTTTACTCTAGGGTCCCTGACTCGGCAGCACTGGCTGTCTCTCCCAGCACTGTCTCCAGCCTCAAGGTCTAACTGGAAAAATCTGTTTTCACCACTATCAGAGCCCAAAAGCTTCTGTACTCTTTGTGCCTCTGAAGAGCCGCCCCTGTGTCTGCATGGCAGCGTCCCCAAGGACTGAGGGACCTGGCAGGACTGTGCTAAAGGTCTCCGTGCTGAAAAACTTGCTGTGTAAAGTTTTTCCTTTTGCTTTCTCATCACGGGTTGGGGAATTTCCTCTTCGTGCCCAGATCACTGTGTGTGTTAAAGAGCTGCCACGTTGCACTGTGGAGGTTGTTCTGGTTCAGGGGTAAGCAAAGTGCTGGGAGATTCTTTGGGATGATGGGCACCACATAAATACAAGTAATTGTCATTAGAAAAACTCAAACTATTTCTGCTCCCACAGCCTCAGGTAAAGGACTAATAATGAAGATGGGCCACAAGGGAGCCAATTCTCACTTAATTAAACCCACTGGTGTTTGTGTGGCAGATGAAAGAGAGACACTGGGTCTGCTCAGACAGGGTACAGGCACTGTGCAGTCAAAAATCTTATGGCAGGAGGAGAAAGAAGAGTTTGCAATTACCATGGCCAGTGTTGGTGTGCCTTAGGGTGAAAGGGGGGAGCTGAGGGAGCTTCAGCCAGGCATGGAAGGGAGCAGGGCCATGGATCAGGCGGCCACAGTCATCTCGGTGGTGGAGAGCACTGATGCTGACTGGTTGGAGAAGATGGGCAGCTGACCTGCTCGGGTGCATCTCTCCCACTGATGCTCTGAATTCCCTGGGGACTGAAAAGCGTTTTTGCAAATGAGCAGCAGAGGAATTTTGATGGAACAGCCACCAAGGAACCAAGCATGCTAAGCTGGGGATGTGAGGTGTGTGCGGTGTCTCCTGGTGCTGTGTCTGCCCGATCCAGGCTGCCCCACCTTTCCCGTGGGAATGCTGGAGTGCCGGTATCCTCGCTGTAGACACGGATAATGGGGACACTCAGAGCTGACCTTTCAGTTGAGACACGTAAGCTGGACTTTGTATGAACCTGGGAGAAGGGTGTGAGCAAGCCATTTGGCTGTGTGAGTTGCCAGTCCCCTTCCAGGGGAACCGTTTCTAACTCAGCAACCCTTCCCAGTAAGCTGTATCTCTGTGGATCCTTCAGCTTTAATTGCAGGCAGCATTTTGTACTTTCTGGACAGTTTTCAATGTTCTTACCCACCTCTCTTGGTCTGAACCCAGTTCTGTGGTGGGTCTGAGCTGGTGCCAGTCAGAACCGTGCTGGGACCCAGCAGCACGCCCAGGCTCTGACTTCTCACCTGGACAACCCTGCTCTGCAGATCCCACTCCTAGTCCTAAGGCTGAACCCCAATTTCTGTTTAAAGCATTGCAGCAGCAGCTTCTCAGGTGAGCTTTCTTTGTTCTGGATGTGAGAAACCTGGCAGGGTTCCACTTTGTTCCTGAGCTTTCAAAGCAGTGTGCCTGAAATAGAAACACTGCACAGGAAGGTCTCCAGTAAAAACTGCTTTCCATGGGTGACTCTTGTCTTGGATTGTCCCCTAAGGATTCAGTAAGATTTTGTTTTACTTGGAGGCCATCCCTGCAGGTTCAGTCCTGAGCTTTGTCCTGGTGCCGTGGGAAGGGGCACGAGCACCCAGTCTGGCTGGTGATGGGAGATTTTCCCCTGTTGTGGAGCTCCCTCTTTCTCTGCTCCCCCCTGGGAAGCCAGAAGAGGAGTGCAGCCAAGAAGCAGCACGCCAGCAATCCCCAGTGGGGAGAGAGTCCCGTGGGGTGGTTGTGCATCAGCATAATTGAGAGCAGTCCAAAGGATTTCTCCTGTGAATTAGACTGACTTACAGCAACTGCTCAGGGATGGAGAAAAACCCTTCCCTGCAGTGGCTCTAAGCCATGCTAGGATCTGAGTGGGCTCCCAGCTGCTTCAGGGGTAGGAGACTCAGCATTTATAACCCCTGCTGTGCTCAGCAGTGGAAGAACAAATTGGAGGTCCCAGTGGGACCCACAGCCCACAGTTCACCTGGTTTCTGAGGTTTTTGTTAACTGTGTCTGGCTTACAGGTAGCATGGAGCCCTCAATGCTGTCTTTGTCTTCTGGTACCATTGATCCTGTTCTGCAAATCAAGCTAGCTTTGTGGTTCCTGGGTTGCTACCAGAGCTGGAATTTTGTTTTAACTGAAGTATTTGTCCTTATGGAGACTAATTAGTCACTAGTCTGTGAAGTGTCTAGAAAGAGTGCTTGTCTTAACCCCTCTGGGCTGTGTCTCTCCAGCTACCAGGTCCTGGGCTAGTCCTGGTGATGGTTCTGTCACGCAGACTCTTCTGCTTCCAGCCACCACAGGTGTCCTGAGTGCTGCTCTCTGAATTCTACATCTCAATTTGTCTCTTCCTTTCTAATTTATTGCTGTTAAAAAGAAAAGGGAGGAGGGAGAAGGGAGGGGGACGGGGAAAGCAATTTTGTCACCTAAAGGGGTTCCCCAGTCGCTGGTAATAGTTGAAGAGTCAGCAGTCCTAGGAGAGTCAACATGAAATATCTTGCCTTCCTTTCCTAGCACGGCTCCACTTACCCATTTTGTCACCTGAACTCACAAGTATCCATCAGTTAGAGGGCTCAGATTTGCATAATTAGTGGTTTTGAGGTACCTTCTGGAATGCAGAGAAGACACACTTGCACATCTCAGCTCTTATCTAATGAGGTGCTGACAAAGAGGTATCCATGGAGACATCCATTATAAGACACTGTTCTGAAATTGGTTCTTTCCAATGCCTGTTAAAATGCCAAAGGGGTTTCTTAAGCATAATTTATGCTGTTTCTTTGCTCCATCCCTAAACAAAAATAGTTACTCCTGACTGTGATGAGAACCATGATTTTAAAAATGAGGTTTGCAAGCTCTTAGTAAGAAACAGGGATAGGAGTGAGTTGGGAGAAAGGTACTGAGTTTTTTAAGGTCTCCTCCAGGTTATTTGAGCACAGACAACTGCTAAGATGCCAGGACACAAAGCTTGGAGCCCTCTTGGCCAAAGAGAGGTGCTGGGCATCACTGACCTCTGGGGCCTCCTCAGCATCCAGCAGCTTGCTTCATCTCGATGTCTCGCTGGTGCTGGTGTTGACCAAATTCCACCCATCCAAACGGATCCATCCAGATTGGTCATGGAGATGTTTTCCCATGAGGAGGGATACCTAAACATCCTCAAGGAGCTTCCGTGACCTCTTGCTGAAGGGATGGGGTGGCACAGCTGGGCAGTGGCTGCAGGCACTGGCTCCTGGCGTTTGCCACCCTATTGGAAATCCCGAGGAGAGTTTGGGTAGCCAGGGAGCAGCCTTCTCTTTTTGTGGGCTTGGCAGACTTAGGGGGGCACATGATTCTGGGGTTTTGGGAGCCAGGTGATCATGTCAGTGCTGCCAGTGTTCCAGTCACAGCACTTTGCACTCTCACAGAATCACAGAATAGAATCACAGAATCATAGAATCATTAGGGTTGGAAGGGACCTCCAGGGTCATCAAGCCCAACCTTTATCCCATCATATTCCTAACCATTAGACCATCAGACCATGGCCTCAAGTGCCTCATCAACCCGTTTGTTGAACACCCCCAGGGATGGTGACTCCACCACCTCCCTGGGCAGCCCATTCCAGTGCCCAACCACCCTCTCAGTAAAGAACTTCTTCCTAATCTCCAACCTAAACTTCCCCTGATGGAACTTGAGGCCATTTCCTCTCATCCTGTCATCAGCAATTGGGGAGAAGAGACCACCACCAGCCTCACTACAACCTCCCTTTAGGTAGTTGTAGAGGGCTCTCACAACCCTTTTCAAGTCCTGAGAAAGATGGTTGGGGGAAATCAGGCCTTTCTAGTGCAGGACAGTTGCTGGCAGGGTCAAGCTTCCTATCACACAGCTCTAGGTGTGCTGTGGCTCTCCTGCAGCCAGCCCTGGGGTTCACATCATCCTCTGGCCCATGGCTGTGGGCTGGTCAGGGACACCCTGAGCAGACTCGGCTGGTGTGGTGTTCTCTGGTTCTGCAGCTCACACATCTGTGTCTCCAGCTCTGACGATCTGCACAGCGTTTGTGTGTGAGCATTATCCCTTGTTACAGCAACATGCTCTTAAAAAAAAAGGATCTAACTCCACCCGTTCTCCTCACCCTTCCTGTTCTCTTGCCCTTGCATGTGAAACAGTTTACAGAATCCTGTGTGTCTGACTTGGTTATTTATAGCTTGAAGCTGTTGGGGTTTATTTTTGAGTTCAGCTAATGGGTTATTCTTTGTTGGAGCTGTGAAAAGGATAGGAAAAATCTACAAAATACTAGAAACCAGACTGAAGTGGTGATTAAGGTGTGTGTACACTCCTCTGACCTGCTCCTCTGTCCACATGAATACTGGGAGTCGTGTGTTCATTAAAAAATAAACATCAACCTCTAAAGCAGGAGGATTCTCCCAAAGGGGAATCTGAAGCATGATTTGGGCTGCACTGGCTGACATGTACAGCTCACACTGTGTAAGCCATCTCATCAGAGATCACACTCTTGTGCCATCGTCTGAAGGCTTTGGCATGGAGGTAGAAGGCTGGACACATGCTGGTGGCTGCTTTGGGCAGGGCAGAGGTGGTCCCATCACCTCTCTGCACCCCACTGCTGCTGCAGCATCCACACGCGCTCAGATCCACAGAGGTGAGTGGTTGAAAGTTTTCTGCAGAAGTACAAAAAGGGTGGGATTTGATTCATCACGGAGCTGCAGCATTTCAGTATTTGCAAATCACAGAATCCCAGAATCCTAGGGGTTGGAAGGGACCTCGAAGGATCATCCAGTCCAACCCCCCTGCCAGAGCAGGGTCACCTAGAGTCCATCACACAGGAACGCATCCAGGCGGGGTTTGAATGTCTCCAGTGAAGGAGACTCCACAGCCTCTCTGGGCAGCCTGGTCCAGTGCTCTGGCACTCTCACAGGAAAGAAGTTCTTCCTGATATTCACATGGAACCTCCTGTACTCCAATTTGCATCCATTGCCCCTTGTCCTATCATCGGTCATTACTGTAAAAAGCTTGGCTCCATCGTCCTGAC
>VZRW01004366.1:0-144045 GCA_013398125.1 Aegotheles bennettii | reverse complement strand
CGACCTACTGACCACCCCCCTTCTAATGCACCCCAGGATGCCATTGGCCTTCTTGGCCACAAGGGCACATTGCTGGCTCATGGTCATCCTCCTGTCCACCAGGACCCCCAGGTCCCTTTCTCCTACACTGCTCTCCAGCAGGTCAGCCCCCAGCCTGTACTGGTGCATGGTTAGGACTTAGGACTTATTCAATTTGCAAATTCTGCACTGGTTTGCACAGAAGGACTGACTTCTTCCCATATGTTAGCACAGCACTCCTAGGTAACTGGTTTGAGAATCAGAGTGTCATCTGAAAGAGTTCAGAGCCTAAAACTCTCTCCTCCTCTGTGACCCGGGCATTCTCTCTCTCTAGGAAATGTGAGGAGCTGTGGAAACCTGCTGAGCTCCCACAGCTGATTCTCAGGTGTTTTAGTTAAGGCAGTGGTTTCTGAGCTGTGCTCCATGTGCTGCTTTGGAGAGATCTCTAAACAATAACCAAGAAAAAGTGAGTCTAAATAACAGGCAGGTTAAACTAATGTGAGTGATCTATTGCCCTGGGCTTCTCTCCTTGGGGATTTGTTAGTGCTCTACAAGCCACTTGGGCTGGGTACCACAGGGTCAGGCACCTGTGATAGAGCTGTTATGGAGCAGTCCCTTGGCTGGAAGGGTCTGGGCAAGATTCAAGTAAGAGCTGCACTCCCCTGGCTGTGTGGAGCCTCGGGAGATGTTCTCCAGCAGCAGCAAAGAGACAACTCCAGCACCTTCTCTGGGGGTGGTGCAGAAAGTGCTTCAGTGCCTGCAGGACTGTGTTCAGACTGAGAGGGTCTGGTGATGAGATCACTGTCTGAAGACCAATATTTTACTGGTTTTTGGTGATTATATCGAAAGGGTAGGGGGGATGAGGAAAGGAACTTGGCTGTTCAAGAGAAGCAAAAAGGATTTGAGCATCCCAGGGCATTTGAAAGAGACTGGCTCCTCTTTTCTGACAGTATCCTTTCGGCACAGACTGGAGACATGGGTTTCTGTTATCTGAACATTCCAGTTGCTGTGGATAATGCAGGCTGCAGTGGAAAAACAAAAATGCGAGAACAACTTTGCAGTGGCAGATTTGAGTGTGACACAGGGCTCTAGCTGACACTTTGTTTGGATGCTGAGAAGGGCTGAGAGGGGAGGGAGGAGCGCTGGTGAAGCAGAGTTTGTGCTGAGCAGGAATTATGAAAGCTCAGAGGAGCTGCAGCCTCCCAGATTTTTAAATACGTTCTGACAAAAACCTCAATGGGGAGGTCCCCCTACGCAGCAGCAGTGCCCACTGTCACCTCTGCTCTGCTCTTTCCCTTCCCTGTCCCCACGGATGCTGTGGCTGCGACGTCTGTGATGTGCAGGTACGGTGACACACGTTCCACTCCTGATCAGAGCCTGGGTGGGTTTGGAATTGGGTGAATATTCAGAGCTCCACATTGTACACAACGCAGACACGGGGAGGAGGGAGAGCAGGCAAGGGGGACACTGGAGCAGGCAGTGTGAGAATTTGTGTGAGAGGAAGCAGCAAAACATCCCTGGAGAAGCGCTGCGGGCTGGTCCCTGGCTGCTGTTGCAGCTGTTGGATTCTCTGGTTGCAGTTGTTCTCTCCAGGGTTGAGAAGAAAGGACATTTCGTGGTAGTTTCCCCTGTTCCCTGTCGCTGTGGCACTGCCAGCCCAAAGCATTGCCAAGTCCTGAGTCAGTCCTCACCACCTACCCCCAAATTACAACACTGGTAGGAAAAACGACCTCTTTGTTTCAAATAGAAATGGAAGGAACATGTTTGTTAGGTTTGGATTCTTTCTTTAACCTGGCCTTGGAGCTGGAGCTTCTGTGTTGTGTTGGACTGATGTCTGTCTCCTCTGCCTCCAGTTCTGCTCCCATTGGGCACACACAGACTGCTGGCACCCGAATCAAAGGAATTAAAACCCAGCATCTGGTGAATCTGTAACTTAGGTGACTTGAGCCAGGCTTCAGAACCCTTCGTACCTTGAGATCCACATGCAGGGGTCTGAGTGCTGGCAGAGTTCTGCTGGGAACACCTGGTGCTGATAAAAGGTGTGAGCAACCAAACGGAGATCTCGATCTTGAAGCAAAGAGTTACTGAGGATCTGTGGTTCTGTTTGAGGCCCATTTATATCTATTATACAGATTAGTCAGAGAGAAGTGTCAAGGCTAGCTGCAATGCAAGACAAGGTGCTGTATTCATCACAGGAATAATCCCACTGACTTCCTTCAATTTAAATCTACAACAGCTTTTCATTTTTCTGACCCCGAGGACTGGAACACAAGTGCTTATTTTGGTGTCGTGCCGTGTGAGATCTGGCAGTGGAAAGAGGGCTCATTGTTTTCCTGCAGATCTGTCTGTAAAGATGCAAGATGTCAGATTTTTTGAACCTTGGAACTGCTTCTTTTTTGAGCTTATTACTTCCACAGGTCTGTCGTGGCATGGACTGTGCAAATTCTCCTTGCCCAGATCTCGAGCGTGTGGCTGAGCTCCAAAAGCCTCCAGTGAGATGGGAAAAGGTATCTTCCATCACTGCTTAGTGAACACCCAACCGATGGCTCATCTGTCTCTCCTGGCTCAGCAGCATCGGGCTGGGTTCATGTTACACTTGTGGCTAATGTTAATTTATAACCCGTTTCCTATCTTCTGGCAGCTTCTGATTTAGAAATTAAGCTAATAGCATTTCAGGTAATTTAAAGACTCTGTATATGAGTACATGCCTGCTGGGAATATACAGCAGGTAGTTCCCCACATAAAGAAGGTGAAAGGCCTTTGTGAAAGCTGGAAATTTCCTTTGCTTTCAAAACAAGCTTCTAATCCAAAAATAGCAGCGAGCTGGTAGCTTGGCTTCTCCTTGTTTATTAGCAGCAGATGCTGCTAATAGATGCAGAGGCTTGTCTGGAGGAGCAGTGTGCACACAGGGCACCAAGGTACCTTGCTGGTTGCTGATCCAAACCAGACACTCATCACAGGATCACATCCACACGTTCCTCGTGGGACTCCCAGGCCTGCTGCTGTTGCAGGGAGAGCACAGCAGTGACAGGCCATTATTGGCTCTTAGCTGTCCAAATTGGCAAGGAGAAAACTCACCTCAAGAGGCTGTTTGGTTCTGTAGTAGCTGTTAGCTGTCATACCTGTGCAGGCAGGCATTCCCTGCCTGCATATGATGATTATGCGGAATCTGGGGCAGGAGCTGGCTTTGGAGTTTTCGGGCTCATCCGGGCAATGTGTGTCCTTCCACTGCAGAATCCTGGGGTTTGCAGGGATGCAGAAATGAGGGAAGCCAAGCTTGTGTTCCTGTAACCAACCTGCCCTTCCCCAGCATCAGGACTGCCTCCCATCGCCTCGCTGCTGTGCTTGGGGCAGCTCACATAGCTGCTGTTCTGGGTACATGGAATAAATCAGCAGTGAGGCACTGGAAGCCGTTTCTGTGCTTCTCAGCACGTTTTTGGGAAGGTGCTGTCTGCTATCTCTAACTCAGTCACAGCAGCACTTCTGCAGTGCAGGAGTTAACTCAGTGTCCATTTGCTGTGGAGCAGGGTCTCTGTCTCTCCTGGCCAGGGTGAACAAAGAGTGAACACAAAACCATCAGATGATTTATCAATTAAAGAGTTTTATTTGGAAGAGATTGGGAATTGTGATGCCCAGGAAGGGTGGCATTCATTTGATCGCAGGGATCCCACGTTCAGTACCATGTGGAGGGATGAGAAATGAGGAAGAGGGGATGTCAGGAACCTGGATGTGTGATGGGCACACCGTGTTTGCTCGGGGACCCACTGGAGCTCTGTGTGGGCTGCTGGGGCCAAACCACCTTTGTCTCTTCAGGTAGAACCTCCCCAGCAGGGAGTCTGCAGAATACACGTTGAGGTCCCTGGACTCCCCTGGGGTTTCACAGCGAGGGCCTTCATGGGAATGCAAAGTCTTTCACGTTACTGTTCACCACCTGGGCAGGCAGTGGTCTGTGGTCTTTAATAAAGTGGACAGGAGGAGCTGCTGGAGCTGGCCACAGGTTCTTCCTTCCTTATCAGCTGAGATATATTTGCAGAAGGCCCAAACCTCCCAGCATGGTCAGTTTTAGCAGATGTGCATTTAATCCTGGCCCCCTTGGATGGTGGGTGTCACAGACCCAAGGATTTTGTCCATGTCTTCCATCAAGTCACAACAAAAAGGCAGAGGCTGTTGGGGATAATGACAGGCAGGCAGGAGGAATAAAACCTCTCCTGCAGCTGCTGCAGACAGTCTATTTTATCACCTTTGTTCTCTTTTTAGCCACCTAACTATTCCAGGAAGAGCTAATATTAGCTCACCCCATCTATTTCTTAGAAACTGGGAAAACAAAAATGCGATTGAGTGTCCCTGTTTCCAGGTGAACTGATGGCTGGTGGGTACAGTTGGCTCTGGAAACCCTGGTGAACTCTGGCATCACCAGCCCTGGGTGTGGGGAGGCATTGAAATAGGTGGCTATGGAAGCAGCAGCAAGAGAGGGATTAAAAACATTCATCAGTGTGTTTCATCTTCACAAGAGGCTGTTGGGGAGTTGCTTTCTGTGCCTCCCCAGGTGTGATACAGATAATCATGGAGTACACTTCCCTGGTTTGCTGCAGCTCCTGAGATGGTTTCAGTAGAGGCTCAGTTGTAAAAGTCATCGTGTTGGCAGATGTTTATCCAGGATGTGACAGTGTGTCTTGTCCCAACGCTTCGCATCCCATTGGGTTCAGGATGCTCAGGGCTGGGTTGGAGAGGGGAAGTGAGTGTGGAAGTGGCTTGCAGAGGTTCATGTTTATTCCCTGGGTGCCATCCATAGCAATGCTGCTCTGATTGCAGGGACAGGAGGATCCTTCCCACTGCCACTCTGCAGCTCCACCAGGGACCCCCCAGATGAGCGTCCTTCTTCTCCCTGGTTACATCACCAGTTCAAAAGCCTTCAGGTGGTGATTCTGTCAGTGAGACACAGGTCAAAACCAACCCTGCCCTGTTCTCCCAAAGCTGTGGTGTTGCTGGGGAATGGGAGAAGCAAGCGGGGCTTGGCCTTTGCCCTCCTCTGGCCATTGGGAGGTGGAGAAAGACACGGGTAAGCTCTACGTGGAAGGAGGGACAGGTTGTCCTTGGGTTAAGGGAAGAAAAACAAGGCAACAAGTTGGATTTACTTTCCCCAGAGCTGGTGGGATTCATCTGGGGCTGCCCTTGGTGGCAGGGGGACTGGTGGGATTGGAGCACCTGGTCCTGCTGAGCAGCCCTTGCTGTGTCCTGGGGTGCTCAGCACTGGGAGGGTCCCTGTGCCCTGCCTGGAGGCACTGCCGGGGGGGATGTGGTGTGTGGGTGGCCAGGGCTCCCGTTCCCTGGGGTTGCAAATGAAATGGGTTCACTCCTTGGCAATGCAGATCTGTAGAGATCACTGATGGCTGCAAAAAGAATTCAAAGTGAAAGATGGTGGCACCTTCTAGACCCCCTTTGGTTTGGAATGAAGGTACTTTCTGTGCAGGGTGGGGTTCTCGTTGGAGAGGTGTCTGAGCCCCGTACGCAGCAGGACACTGGTGGGTGGCCTGAGAGTGAACCACAGCCTGCTGCAAACTCACACAGGTTCTCATTGTGTTGACGTGGCATTTCATGCTGAGCTTGGCCTACATTTGGCTTTCTGGAATAGCAGGGCACTGTGGCTGTATATAAATGAAATGACTTCTATAGACAGCAGAGGCTGGGTTTAGGTGGGAGCCTTTCTTCCCCCAACCGCTGGCACTCGCTGTGCGGGCGAGAAGCAAACCATGGGCAGTGGCCCCCAGCACCCTTCTGCTGCCAGGGAGGTGTGTGTGGGATGAAATGCTCCTCACCTTGCCTTGCATCCCCCCATGGAGGAGCTGATGTTTAGCACTGAAGAAGTGTGAGAGTGATGGCCCTTCTCTGACTCCTGACCTTGCTGGTGGCTCTCTGGAGGTATGGATGGTTGGGGCACCTCTCTCCATCTGCCTGAGGTTTCTCAGCTAACCCAACTGGGAACCACTCCTGTGGGGACAGCCTGCCCTGGTGCCCAGTAGCAGTTCACAGAATCCCAAAATCCTAGGGGTTGGAAGGGACCTCGAAAGCTCATCCAGTCCAACCCCCCTGCCAGAGCAGGGTCACCTAGAGTCCATCACACAGGAACGCATCCAGGCGGGGTTTGAATGTCTCCAGCCAAGGAGACTCCACAACCTCTCTGGGCAGCCTGGTCCAGTGCTCTGGCACTCTCACAGGAAAGAAGTTCTTCCTGATATTCACATGGAACCTCCTGTGCTCCAGTTTGCATCCATTGCCCCTTGTCCTATCATTGGTCATCACTGTAAAAAGCTTGGCTCCATCGTCCTGCCCCTCACCCTTTACATATTTGTAAACATGGATGAGGTCCCCCCTCAGTCTCCTTTTCTCCAAGCTAAAGAGCCCCAGCTCCCTCAGCCTTTCCTCATAAGGGAGATGTTCCACTCCCTTCATCATCTTAGTGGCTCTGCGCTGGACTCTCTCAAGCAGTTCCCTGTCCTTCTTGAACTGTGGGGCCCAGAACTGGACACAATACTCCAGATGTGGCCTCACCAAGGCAGAATAGAGGGGGAGGAGAACCTCTCTTGACCTACTGACCACCCCCTTTCTAATGCACCCCAGGATGCCATTGGCCTTCTTGGCCACAAGGGCACATTGCTGGCTCATGGTCATCCTCCTGTCCACCAGGACCCCCAGGTCCCTTTCTCCTACACTGCTCTCCAGCAGGTCAGCCCCCAGCCTGTACTGGTGCATGGGGTTGTTCTTCCCCAGATGCAAAACTCTGCACTTGCCCTTGTTGAATTTCATTAAGTTTCTCCCCGCCCAACTCTCCAGCCTATCAAGGTCTCGTTGAATGGCAGCACAACCTTCTGGTGTGTCAGCCACTCCTCCCAGTTTAGTGTCATCAGCAAACTTGCTGAGGATACATTCTGTACCCTCATCCAGGTCGCTGATGAAGATATTGAACAACACCGGTCCCAGTACCGACCCCTGAGGGACTCCACTAGTCACAGACCTCCAACCAGACTCTGCCCCATTGACCACAACTCTCTGACTTCTTCCCTTCAACCAGTTCTTGATCCACCCCACTACCTGATCACCAAACCCATACTTTATCAGCTTATCTACGAGGATGCTGTGGGAGACAGTGTCAAATGCTTTGCTGAAATCAAGATAAACCACATCTACCGCTCTACCATCATCCATCCACCTAGTTATTTCCTCATAGAAGGCTATAAGGTTGGTCAAACATGACTTACCCTTGGTAAAGCCATGTTGACTGCTCTTCATGACCCCCTCATCCTTGATATGCCTAGAGATAGTGCCAAGAACAAGTTGTTCCATCACCTTTCCAGGGATGGAGGTGAGGCTGACCAGTCTATAGTTACCCGGGTCCTCCTTCTTGCCCTTCTTGTAGACTGGAGTGACATTTGCTTTCCTCCAGTCCTCAGGCACCTCTCCTGTTGCCCACGACTTACCAAAGATGATGGAGAGTGGCCTAGCAATGACCTCTGCCAGCTCCCTCAGCACCCTTGGGTGCATTCCATCCGGTCCCATCGATTTATGGATGTCCAGATTGCTCAACTGGTGTTGAGCAACACAAGTTGGTGTTGCCCCTGGCAGAGGGGCTGTGTTCAGATTTGAATAGTGTTGACTTTTTAGAGAGGATGCTTCAGAGAATGGAGGGGGGGAATTTTCCATGGTCATGCCTTCACAGGACACTTCTTATTTTAGACCAGACACGAAGGAACTGTTAAATATTTTTAAATTATTGTTTGAACTAGAGAAACTTTTGCATTTGAGGGTATTTGTCTTGTTGTTTCATCATCTCAAAGACATTCAGGCAGCTTTCTTTCTGATTCTCTCCCTCCCATCACATCAGTCCATGAGTCTTAATGTTCTGATGTGCAGTTTCAAATGGGATTTCCAAAGCAAGCGGGAGATGTGCATGAATGCACATCTGGGAATAAGAGCAAGAGCCTTGTTGAAGGGAAAGTATTTGTTGATTTGTTAGAATGTGCCTTGTTAAAGGGAACAGCATCCCTCATCTCTGAAAGAGCCACTTGAGAAGACAGATTAAGAGTGGGAGAAGCAGTGAGAGCCCAGGGATGATTTGGGATTCGCAAAGCTTGGCTCAGAGTCTGGAAGTGACATTGTGGGACATGTTTGCAGCCTGAAAGCAGAATCAGAATAATTTATGTTGGAAAAGACCTTTAAGATCATTGAGTTCAACCATTAACCTAACTCCACCAAGTCCACCATTGAACCATGTCCTTAAGTGCCACATCTACACACCTTTTAAATACCTCCAGGGTTGTTTACTCAATCACTTTCCATAGTGTACAAAGGCCAGAGAAGGAATGTGACAGGTATTGTGCATTACACTTCTGATACACTTCTGCATTACACTTCAGTTATTGTGCATTGCACTTCTGCAACATTGGAGCTTGACACTAAATGTTCAGCTTTTGCTGAGTGGCTTTGGAGAGACAGCAACAGGTCTAGACAAGGAATTAAAGTCAGGGCTTCCCACTAGATGCTGTGAAGAAAAGGAGGCAGCAGCTTCCAGCTTGCTGCAGTTTGGGCAGGTGAGAGATGAGGTGTTGATCACCAGGCTGCTAAAGAGAAATGTGCTTCTAGAAGGGTAAGGGAATGGTGGTTTGTTCTTGGAACCCATAAATGGGGGTGACACAGGTGAGTCAGATGGCTCAGGGGGCTTGTGCTGAGAGACAGGTTCCTTCTGAATTACTGTTTGTCCTGCCCACCTCGCTGGTGGGGATGGAAGGCCAATGGAGAACTGTGCCTTTTGGGCAACTCCTTGGTGGTGGGGGAGTGTTAACATCTGACCAATTGCCCAGGTACCAATATCTGTGCACAGATGGTAACTGAAAGTGCTTAAGGGCACAGACTTGTCCATCTCCATGTTCAGGGGCACTGTACATGGTGTCCTCGTGCTGGTGAGGAGCTGGTTTGCTCTCACCAGGAGCTGGATGAGGTCCTACCTTGGGACAGAAGTTGGCCTTACTATGGCAGTGTCACGGGGGGGTGAGGAAGGGGCCAGTGTTTTCCCCTTCTTGGGGGGTGGTCTCTAAGTCCTGTTTAATAAATGATGCAGCAAGACTTTTGTTGCTAGTGCTTATCTTAACACTCCCTGTTCTGGACTCTCAGAGGTTATTAAACCAGCACCTACACCCAACTCTAAATTCACTATAACTTTTAAAAGCAGAAACAATTAGCAGACTCAGTGGGGGAAGAGCTTTCAGGGAGAAGTAATTTAATGTGCTGAAGGGTGGTGTATGCAACATAATCAATGTAGAGTACTGTATGAACATACCAGGGGTATAATGTACAGTGATTTTTCAGGGTTCAATAGTCTTCCTAAGACTGCAAGAAAGCACTGATCTCCTCGAGGGAACAGATAAAGCAAGTGGACAAAACCAGAAAAGGTAATTTCATAAAGGATAAATTGCCCTGTAGTTCCTCCCAACGTGCTCACAAACAGCTGCTCATGGAGCATTAGCTGTTTCCTATGGAGCTTTTGCTGTGTACCTTGGCTTCCCCAGGCAGGTCAGGCCCACGCTCCTCCTGTGCTCACCAAGGATAACTCCTTGGCAATGAGCTCTGTAGGTGTTTGAAGGTGTTACTAAAACCTGTCTGCTTTGTAGGGAACGCTTGCAGGAGGAGCTGCTTCCCATCAAGGGAACCACAGGGCTGCCAGAGCTTGCTGCACTTTGCTGTTTCTGACCCTCGTGCTCAGGGGAAGGTTTTGAAATTCAGTGTGTTTGGAGGGAATAGCAGCTGTGCTACAATGTGCATTTTGAATGTTCTTTAGTTTGGGGCTTAATCTATTGTGCAGTATTTCTGTGGGCTGGCAAATAAGAGCTTCCTTCAACCACAGCTCCATTTCGGTGAAAGAGAAAGGGAATGTTGTATATAATTCCTGTAACTGAGTGCAAAATGATTTGGGGTCTTACAAGGTTCAGCATTAAGAATATTACAAAAAAGTGAATACTTAAGAGTCACAAGAGCTCAGGGCTATTGCTTGGTCTGTTTTACGTAGGCTTGAAGTCAGTGGGGGCAGAGGATGCCTGGGGTATCGCAGGAGTTGGCCTCACCTTGGAGGGGGGACCAGAGCTGTTATTAAATGTTAAAAATAATGTTGAAATACAAGAAAAATGGGAGGAGGGGGAGGAAAAGAAAGAAAAATTCAGATGGGGGCAGAGATCATAGTGAGCCATTTTCTCTCTTCATGCAGCTTTCATAGCCACCAGGGCCAAAATGATACTGGGGGGTTATGTGTCATCAGGAAACAGAGCCTGAGCATCGTGTAAGAAATGAAATGGTGTGAGCAATGAATGGAACACAACTGGCAGGCCAGGAAGGTTGAGCAGATACACTGTGGTGCCTAAAAATGTCAAATCCAGCCTCGCTGTTCTGAATGTGATGCATACAGGGCAAGAAGTGCTTATTCCATTTTTTGCTGGTGTTATTTTTTGTGGAGGTAATTGATTTTTCAAAGAGGTTTCCCATTGTTTTTCTTTTAAAACCTCAGAGTCCGAGGGGAAAGTCTAGATTACTGCTGGGGACTTCAGAGAAAAGACAAGACTTCTGTTAAATAATCACTGAGTGCTGGGTCCCTCCCCAAAATGTGGCCTTCCTGTTGCTGAAGGACTCAGCAAAAGGGTTCTCTGGTTTCCAGCTGGAACTGTAGGTATCAAAGCAATCACTCAACAAAAATGTTCTCTTACGAGCAGCAATTCTGGGAATCTTTGCCAAAATCCATTTTTTCTTTAGTTTCCAGTAAAGTTTTGGAGGAAATGTAACAGTAAACCTGAGCAGTGGTTGGAGTGGCTGGTGTGGTCAGCATGGCTACAGAACTCTGCTTGGAGTTGGAAAGGTGAACTCACTAACTCACTCTTTCCTCTTTGGATTAAACACAGTTTCTCCTCTTGCAGAAGGTAATTGTTTTGTTTCAAGTCTAGGACAAAGCCATTTGACCATGAGAAATGTGCCTAGGAGGATGCTCTGGCACCGCTCTGCCCTTGCTGGCCCTGGCTGAGACAAGTGTGGTGTTTTCAGAGAGAACAGGAGTGGAATCAAAGGTATTCAGTATATTTCATGCAGGAAAGGGTCAGACATTTCTCATGTCCACCAGACACCAAGTGTGCACACGGAGCTCTTGTGGAATATCAACATCTCTGCTATATTCCCCACCTTTTGCAAGAAGTCATATTCTCCCCAACAGGTACAGTGGGTGGACATGGAGAAGAGGTTGATTGTTTTACCACCAAGGAAGAACCATCAGCCAGTAACTAGCAATTTGTATGGCCTGAAGCAGCATGCACTTGATCTCCATGTAAAGGCTGTTTAGGTAGAACCAGGTGACAGCCCCAGATTTTGGGTGAGTAGGTAACACTGCCCCAGTGACACAAGGCATTGCCATCCTCGGGTGAACACACTCACTGCAGCATGTGCTCAGATGAGCTTGGAACTGCTGTGGTCAGCATTCTGGAGTGGTTTCCCTGTGACAATCCACACCTGCAGGCAGGCAGTGAAGAAGAACTCACCGATGCAGCTCCACGTCCCACTTGGCCAGTGTGTAACTGAATTTCAGCATGTGTGGTTGCTTAGCAGAGACTTAACTGAAAGGGAAATTAGAAAAGAAAATCAGTTCTGTCCTGTCTCAAACCAGGCCACCTGGGCATGACACAGAGTGCTGTGAGATGTCTTTTAAACACAGTTAGTCCCAAAGGAGACAGGAGAATGTTGCAAAGCCCATTTGCCTCCTGAGTTCCCAGGTAATGGCCCACTGGCTGCCATTTCTGGTGTACGACCGGAGTAACTGAGGTTATGCAGCTGCAAGTGACAGCATCCTTGTGCCAGAAGCTTTAGCAGGGAGCT
Organism: Aegotheles bennettii; assembly: GCA_013398125.1. Taxonomy (NCBI): domain Eukaryota; kingdom Metazoa; phylum Chordata; class Aves; order Caprimulgiformes; family Aegothelidae; genus Aegotheles; species Aegotheles bennettii. Next base: position 132,129 of record VZRW01004366.1, on the reverse strand, counting down.
GCTATGTAACACGGACATTTTGCTTCCAAAGGAGGAATTGCTCAGTGATGGTGTGGTGCTGGCATGGGGGCCATTAGCTGCTGTTTGCCAGTGGGATGCATCTCTGGTACACCACTGCTTTCCGTGTTCCTGTTCTTTGTGCCAACTGGGAGCTGGATGTTCTGCCCAAGCTGTGGCTGCTACTCAAAGCTGGAGGAAATTCTGTATGGGTTTTATGTGTCTGTATAGTGAAAAGGCCCACAGAGCAGTGAGGGGTCAGGGGAAGCCCCTCCCTCCTTCCTACCTGTGAATTGCATGGGGTCAGTGTGTTCTTAGTAGAGCAGCTTGCAGGAGAGTTAATGAAATGCTGACCCCTGAGTGTTCCTATCCACCCCGTGCAGCAGCATTCAGAGTTTTATACCCAAACCCGTGCATGGTTGTGCTTATCCAGACACAAAGTGGGATGGTGGCAGAGCACTGAGTTTATCAATAGAACACAGCAGCCAGCATATGGCTGCAGAGTGAAACATAAGCCACGAATTTCTTTTTAAGAGCCTGCATTTCACACCTTTTCACTTCACACAGGAATATTTCTGTGATGCCTCTGCAGTTAGTCTGCCATTCCCAAAAGGCTACTTTTATATTTTCACAACGTAACTTAATTAAGAAAAATAGTGTTTTATAAACAATCCTGTACATTTCAGACCCACTCTTAAAAAAATGCAGTCCCCAGCAGGCTCCAGGTGGTGAAGGGCGAGCAGGCTGCTGGCTCCAGCACACCCCAGGAGTTCTCTGGCTGCATTTGTAGCCTGCGGTGAGGCTTGGCTGAGCAGGGTTGTGCATTTCATGTGTTTCAGATGCCATTGCAGGTTCTGTCTGGCAGAGAGTTTATGTGAGCAACACCCGGTGTTTATTTTAGCACCCTGCCTTTGATTCTGTCTTGTCTTTTCACAGCTGAGAGCCTAAGGAGTGTCAGTGATTGTCTGTAACCACGTGCTCGTTGTGTTTCCAGAAGCTTTAGATTTGGGGAAAAATTTGGAAAGATGATTTCACACTCTTCCCTGGCTTATGCAAGTAACCCTGCCTATTCCTTTCTTGAGGGACTCTGTGTACATCTTTATTTGTGAGAATCTAGGGTAAACCATTCCTGCAGATGGAGTACAGGAAGGTTTCCACTGGCTGCCTGTAGAACTTCTTTCTCTTGCCATATTCTGAACATTGTCAAAGTTGTCAGTTTACAGGAATTACACTCTCGGAGGCGTTAGGACACTCATCCTGCCTGCCAACATCCCTTTCTAAGAACCTGTGAAGATTACTTTGTAGTGCAGATTTTTTTCTGTGTTGAAGTTTGTAAGGCTGAAAAGCCCCCTGTAGAATAGATCTGTGCCACTCGAGTGACAGAAATGGCTAAGCACATTATATAGAAACAGCAAACTGCCTTCTTTAGGGACTGATACAGGCTGGTCTCGAGACAGCTGAGTAGACAAGCATGTAGTAAAATATGAGTATATTTAGCTCTTCAGAGGGTGATAGATGGGGTTCTGACTTAACAACACATGGGTCTTAAAGTCTTTACCTCTGTATTATCCCTGTACTCAGCAGTGACATTGTGGCACATTTGGGATCTAAATATAACATCGTTGCCAGTCAAAGTTCCAAATGGCAAAGGGTGGGTTTGGAAGGCAAAGGGTGGACCTGACTCTCAGGAATCGTCAGGAGCTGGGAAGGAGATGCAGGAAAAGGCCCGGGCAGTTTAATGGGATTTTGGCATAAAGGTGTGTTTGAATGTCTGCCTGCCTCATTGGTTCCTGCAGGCACCTGCTGGGGTCAATGTGTTCAGGTTTGCATCTGCTTTGTCAAAAATCAACATGTGAATGATTATGGTCACACAAGGAGCCTGATCTCACCAAGGCCTCTGCCAGGCTTGTCACAGTACATCTCCTCAGGGGTGATGGGAGGGAAGTGGCTGAGATAATGGCCAGAGGGTTGTGGGGAGCCCCACTGACCTTGCCCAGGTGAGTTCAAAACAGGTTTTCTTTCTGGATGTTTTTTTCTTGGTTGTGCAAATCTGTGCAAAGCTTGAGGCCTCCCCATGTCGAACTCACCCTCTTCTCCCGAGGCTGTTGGAAAGGCTCAGATGTGCTGCTGGTTGGCATGCAAGCCTGGAAAAGCCACAAAGAACATTTGTGAATGTTATCTTGGAAGCAAAACCACCGACTCACTTGGATAGCACCCCCACCTCTTTCTTCCCTTTTCCTTGGCCTTTTATAGGAACGTTTTTGCTGTTGTTGAGAATATTAATCCACATTTGTACCCACACACGTGGGCTTTGTGTGGATGTAATGACATGATTCTGTGCCTGTTATTGAGTGTGACTTCTTTTTTAGCTAAAATAAGTGAAATGGTAGAGTTGTATTGCAGTTAGTGGAAAGGAGCTGTCTTGAACTGGGACTGCTGTGTTGTCTTCCTTCCAAGAATGCCATTCTTCTCAACAGCACTGAATTTATTGAGAATGAAGGTCATGTGCCATGCTGTTTATCCTTAGAGGATGGGTTGAGTGGCAGAAGGCTTATGTGAAAACAAGTCCCAGCACTCCTATAAACAGAGAAGCCATTTAACCAATTCTGAGAACCTAAAGTGTGGTAACAGAGCTTGGTGATCTTAAAAATCCTTGAGCAATTCTACCACTAAGAGAAGTATATTCAGGAACAGTTTATTGTGCAGCTTGTCATCTTGTATCATCTCAATTACACCTTTGGTTTATCTCACCAGTGCTCTCTTCCTGTGCTCAGACCATCTCGTGATGACTTTTTTTATGCCTCGTGCTTTACTACAAGCACACTGACGTTGTAAGGTGTGAGCAGAGCTGGCAGACTGACTGATGTGGGATACTACGGTGAGAACAAGCACAGAGCAGCTTTGTGTGTTCTTGGCAATAGAGCATTAAGAAGCACTGGTCTCCTAAGGTGGGGCATTGTGGAGAAGGACACCAAACACATGCAGGGAACACGTGTAGGTGAGTGACTCTGAGCAATAGCCCGTGGGCATCCCATGAAAGCAAACTGGACTTCAGACACCAGCTCATAGCATCCTACTCTGCATGGAGCTGATGGGGAGTGACTATTGCAAGGGTGTTGTTCAAGGATGTTAGACCTTTTCTGGGCTCAGTGCCTGCTGGGGTGATGGCTGGCTCCCTGGGGTTTTGAGGAACAGTCAGGCTGGGACAACCCCTTTTGTTTCCAGGAATTGCAGGGTCGTTTTCCATGCTCTTCATTTCCAAGCCTCCAGCCACTAGAGGGAGAGAATGCTACATATTTATGGCTTTGTATGCATGTTGGGGATGTGTGTTTGATAAAGGAATTGCTCTTCTACAGAAGGGCTTTCCAGGCAGTGCCATGGCTGGTTTTAACCCCTTAATTTATTTGACTGCAGTTTTATAACTGCTCCTGAGATCTGACCTCTGTAGCCTTCTGTTGGTTTATGACCTAGAACTGGAAATGCTCTGAAGGATGTTAGATGATCCTTGTCCATGTTTTACACCCCGTGTTTGCTGTCGAGTGTCTCTGCTGTGAAATGGCTTCCATGGGGAAACCTTTGGCTCCTCCTGGATCTGCCTGTCTCCTCGTGTTACCGCACACCCCGCTGCACTGACGCGCCGCAACGGACACTGTGGCAGTGCAGAAATGAAAGACATGGGAACAGCAGGAGAGCAATCCCCCTTCCTACTGCTTTCTTCCTGGCAAGCCAGGGACTCTTTGAGCCTATGGCCTGTTTCCTCTGCAATAATAAAACGAGCCCAAGAGGGATCTCGTTTCATTTGGAATTAAACCCTTGAGTTGGTAATTAGTGTAGGCAGATGAGTTCCAACGATTCCAGAGGACACCAGCGAGGCAGTGTCAGAAAGGGAATTCTGTGTACTTTTGAAAATGAAACAAGACTGAAACTTTCCTTTGCAGGTTGAGCTCAGTGGGGAAGACCCATGGATGGGCTGTGTCAGTGAAAGTCCACTGAGGGGGCTGTGGGACTTGAAAAGTAGCCTGAGATGAAAGCAGCTCAGTGGGTTTGAAGAGCTGCAGTACTGTTTATCAGGTGAATTTACATCCCTCTGGGGATGGCGGGGGGGCAGAGAGTCTCTCTGCCTTTCTTTTCACTCCAGTGGGTGACTCAAGGCCGGGCTCCCTCTGAAGGGAAGCCTCATGGAGCTTCAGCAGCCTGAAGCAGTGAAGGAGAGCGTCCCTCCGGGTCATCCTCCAGACTCTGAGAGTCAATAGTTCCAGTTCATCGAGGGACTCAGCAGAGAGGTTTCCTTACGCTGACTGGAGCTGGGGATGATGCTCCAGCACAAGAAGTTCTCCTGATGAGGTTGGCCTGGTCCCAGCTGCTCCTTTCCCTGCCTGTTCCACGGGCCCAGCTGTGCCCTGGCTGATGGCAGGCACGAGAAAGCAGAGAGGGGAATGTGCAGGGAGGCACTGGGAACCTTGAGACTGACCTGTCCCAGGTACATCAGTAAAATGTGCATGTAAAGAGTAAATATAAATCATCCTAGAGAAGACGGTCACAATGCTCTGTGTTGTCCTGGGTGTCCATCACTGGTCATCCCATACCTGTAGGCTCAGCTGCTCCGGGAGCCCTCCCCACTCCAGCGTGTGCTCCTCTGTGCACTTTGCTTGGCTGAGGGTCCCTTACCACTATGTGACACCATGAAAACATGGCTGCAGCTGAGCCCCCAGGGCCACAGGTCACAGCCTGCATTAAATAATAGAGTGAGAGGAGTGAGGAGTGAATATGGAAGCCTTCTCTGCATCACTGTGCATTTTGATGAACTGTGGCCATAACCTCATGAACATGACCTACTCATTAAGTCTATACCTGCCTGAAGGAGATGAGGTTCTTGGGAGAGCAGTCTCATTGCCTTCTGTACAACTGCTTTGTTTATTGAGAGCCAAGCTGTGGAATTGTTATTCGAGCAGTAGTCCCGTGGACCTCTGTGGGAGCTCTGCCTGGGCTGGGTCACGCCGTGCCAGCTCCCCGCTGCCTTTCTGCAGGTGCAACACCTCAGTGGGAGGGAAGATGTTTCTGGGCCAGGGTTTAGTGCAGATTTGTGGGGGTGGGGTGGGGTTGGGTGGCCTTGGCTGAAGGCACCCGGCTCCAGTGAGATGCCCACTGGGTTTGGGTGGGGCAGAGGGGACAGGCAGGAGCTCAGGGTGACCCTGGCTCTCACTGCTGTGCCGGCAGGGCTGTAGGGTCCCTGGGCCATGAAGCATGGCCATGCCCTGGGCACTGTCCCTGGGTCCTGTGAGGGAACACAGCTCCAGGCAGGAGGGAGGAGCAGGGTTGCAGGAGATACAGCTTTGCCTGTCCCTTCTGACCTTAAAATGCACGACTCGAGGGGGCATCTATTGTTTCCCTGGAGATCTTCTCGGGAATGGTGATATGAAGCTCTGGTTTTCTTTAGAAACAAAAATCTTTTTTGGCTGCAGATCTCTCTCTAAGTACACAAACGAGTTTATAGATGAGCATTGTGCTGCTTGTAAAGCCCTTTCTTTTTCAAATTTAGTTTTATTCTTTTTTAATCTCGGTAGGATTTTCCCTGAATAAGCAGAACTGGGGCAGTGCTGGTAACAGATGGACATAAAGACTCCTTGGCTGCTGGGGAGGCTTTTAACGGGCTCGGGGATCTGAACTGGGGTGCTTTCCTCATCACCCAAGCAGTTTAATTTGACTGCAGGTTATTAATTTTCCCCTCTGAAGCAGAGGTCTTAGCAACGGAGCGTGTGCCTTGGCAACAGACTGCCGGGCTTCAATTAAGGCAGGTGTGGGAGTTTTAAAAATGCCACTGTTGGAAGAAGTTGAAAGATATTAGCAAATGAAATGGGCTGAGGCATGAGTTGTCTTGTCAGTCAGACGGGGTGACAAGGAGAAGGGAATAGTAAACAAGATGCAAAGCGTGGAGGCAGCTTGGCAAAGGAGCAGTGCTGGAGGGCAGGCAGGTACAGAATGGGTTTTGCTGCCTTTCCAGGGCCGGGCTGTGGTTCCCCTGGCCATCCCATGGGACAGGGTGGGAGGAAGGGCTGTGCCTGGGAAGGGGGGTGCTGGGAGATGAGCAGGTGACTGTGCAAAAAGCTGCTTTTGGAAAACAGGTCTCCAAGCTGTGGTTTTCCACTGGAGTTTTGTGAAAGTTACAGTTTGTTTTCATCCTCTCAATAAGTGAAGCTGTCGTTTTGTTACTGAAATCAAACAAAAAGTTCTTTGAGCAGAGCCTGGGCAGTGTGGCCCAGCCCCAGTCCATCACTTGCCTCCTTTACCCTAGGATCAAGCTGTGTGTGATAGCACCTCTGCCTGGAGCTAGGCTGGTGACTCTTTACACTGACTGCTAAATATAAATATACCAAATAATTAATAATGCTAAATAGGCATAATTAAATTAGAAATAACTCCAGTTTCTGCCAGCATATAGAGTGTTGTACCTACACATAGCTGGGATGGAACAGAGAAGTGGTTTGGAGCAGAGACACAAGTCTGGGCTCCCCTGTCTGCTCCTGCCACTTGGGGGTGTTCAAAAAACGGGTTGATGAGGCACTTGAGGCCATGGTCTGATGGTCTAATGGTCAGGAATATGATGGGATAAAGGTTGGACTTGATGACCCTGGAGGTCCCTTCCAACCATAATGATTCTATGATTCTGTGATTTTTTGAAGTGTAAGCTCAGGCACATGGAGAAGCCCCTCTGCCCCTGCTTTGCAGCTGTGAGAGGGAGATCAGCATCTCTTTCCCTTTCTGTCGCACAGATCCCGATCGCTTTCATCACAGCAAATGATTTCTGTGCACTTGTTCAAGTCCTGTAATTTATGCCTAAAACTATCTTTGTGTCAGAGCTAGTTCAGGAGAACACTTGTATCTGGAGCTTCCGAGGATGTCATCTCCTATTAAAGAACAAACTATCTTGTAATGTACCATAAATAATAATAATACTTTGCAAGAGCCTCAAGCACTGTGTTATTGCTGTGCTAATCTGAGAGGCACTGGGCCATTATGAAAGTATTCCGTAGGGTTTGGGGTTTTTCCTGAAGGAAGGTGCATATTTCATAGCTGTGTAGCGTGGCTGATTGATTTATAAAGCCAGGCTGGATAATTCCTCGCAGAGGTTAGACAAATTCCCCTCCTTTCTCATTAATTAACCTGTAGGATTTGATGCCTTTTCTTTGCAGTTCAATAGAGACAATTGCTGCAAGAACGTATTTGTGCTCTCCGAGATGTGATGAAGAACATCTGCAATGAAACAGCCATTGGGTGATGGGGCTCTCCAGAGGGTGCTGCCAGGATCCCACTGAATGCAGTGATTCGGGGCTGGAATTCCCATGGGCAGGGTTGGCTGGGGGATGTTCTCCGACGCCTCCAGCGAACGTTGTAGCTGGGGAGGAAGGAGAGAGTGGGTGAAGAGCAAAGGAAGGGAAATCCCCTCGTGAAGGCAGCAGCAGAGGAGGGAGAGAAGCATCTTGGAAAAAGTTCCCACATCTAAAGAGCGGTTTATAGCAGTGTTCTTACAGGGGGGTTAAAGAAAGGTCTTGGAGATCTAAAGGAGATTTCAGAGGTGATGTGGTAATATAATACAGTGATGGAAAGAGATTAGAGACAGGTAAAATCCTGTAATGCTGCTGTGCTTCCTTCACTGCTCTCAGAGGTTGCCAGAAAATTAACCACCAAGTCTGGGATCCCAGTGTTGTGTTTTGGATCTGTCTCAAACTGGGGATCCACACCCAAAAGCATCCCAGTAACCAACAGTGGGAGAGCTGGGGCGGGGGGGGCTGTGCGTGTTGGACCGGGCAGCAGATTGCAGTGGGAATGTTGTTTTGAGCCTCACGTGCCACTTATGTGATTCCAAATGTGTTGGATGAGGTACAAGGGTGGAGATTACCTCTTGCTTTTCCAGCAGTGTGATGTGACAGGGAACGTCCTGCTCAGACCCGGGTGCTCTGGGCTTGAGTCACTCTCCAGCTGCAAGCAGTGAGGAGAAAAAAGTTACACACAGAAAAGTGCTGTTCATATACTAATGGTAGTCCTTGTATCAGTCACAACTGCTACTACAGAGGGGTTTCCAGGTACACTTGTCCCTTCCCAGATCCTGTATTATCCCAAAAGCTGGTTGCTCCAGACAAGAGTGTGGTGGGAGGAACGATGCAGGCAGTGAGGATCCAGAAGCAGCTGGGGCTGAAATGCACCAGCTGGCTTTGGTCCTGCTTCTGCAGGCAGAGACTGTGAGTCTGTGACGGGTCAGATGTGAGCAGAGCACAGCTCTGCTGAGGATGGACAGGATGTGGTGTCAGCAATGAGAAGGAGATGGCTTCTCCCAGGGCACTTACTCTGCAGTGATCCCCCAACAAGCCAAGGACCCTCTCTGCTGGCCTGAGCAGAATCTCTTCCCTGCCTGCCCCGTGGGCTGGGTGCTGCTGTGTGTCCTCAGGTGTGTGAGGGACCCTGGGGACATGGCAGCAGCACTGGCAGGCTCTGAGTGATGGGCACCTCTGCAGGAGGACACCGAGTGTCCCCACCTTCTGTGACCTATGGGGTGGTGGGGAAGGGATAACTAAAGGACCTTCAGTTACTGATGTCTTCAGTGCCCTTCTAGTAATAGAGGGATTTCCCCAGAGAATTTCAAGCACATGAATCACTCACTATCACTGGTGACAGCAGTGACATTTTTTGGAAGCTAAATGCCAGGGCAGGACCTTGCAGTGCAAACTCAGTGCCCAAATACCACACGTGGGGAGCTGCTTCTGGTTCCCCTTGGGCACTGTGGATTTCACTGCCAGTGCAGTGCCCATGGCACCACTCTGCAGTGCTCCATAGTGCCTCACAGCTCTGGTGTGTGGTTTGAGGTGCTCTGTGCCTGCTGTGTGCTGGTGGGGCTCCCCACTGCATGTGGGTGCAGTGTCCCCGTTGCAGTGCCTGGTGTGGAAGCCAAGGTGTGGTGCCCTTCCCTGCAAGGCAGGTCCTTCCCTCCCTGGTGGGGCTGCTCCCCTGGAGCAGCTCATGGGTGGTTCTTCCTGTTGCATCCTGGGCTCTGGCAGGGCTCTGGGTTTGGTCCCCTGCCCACTGCCTGGCTGCAGGACTGAGGCACCAGAGGTGCCTTTTCTTGGCAGGGGAAATGCAGCTGAGTTCTTCCCGGGATTGCATGTGCCAGAGAGAACCTGTGCCCCACTGATCTGGGCCAGGCTGGGTTTGTGTGCAGGCTGATGCTAACCCAGGGGTTTGGCTGATCTCTGGTCCTTGTTGCATTTTTGTCACCTTCACAGGGAGCAAGAATTAACCTGGCAACCTTTGGTTCACTCCTCAAATCAGGGTAAGGCAAGGCTGGGAAGTGAAGCAGTGGAACATTGGCCTTGTTGACAGGCCTCAGCAGCAGCAGACAGTAGGAGGAGAGCAGTCGGTGTAATTCCTGCTTGTGTGTAACAAGCCTCAACAAACATTGTCCTCCCCCTCCTCCAGATCCACGTTAGCAATCAGAGCAGCAGGCTGGGATGTGCCAGACAGCTCCCCCCACTCACACTGCCGGGGTCCGGTGGGCTGGTGCAGTGAGGGGGGTGGCTGTGAGGATGCAGGGTGTGCTTTAAGGCTGATCTTGTGCTTCAGAGAGCACTCCTTGCGCTGCTCCTGTGTGTGCTTGGCAATAATGCAGATCCCCCATTCAGTGTTTCCTTGTAGAAGCAGCATTTACCCTTCAGTCACACATAACCCCATCATGGCTTTGATTTTCAGTCCAGTTCTCTGAAGGACACAGTGCCCATGCATTCAGGGTGTCTGTCTGTCTGTCTTTCAGTTCCTCTGTCCCAGCTCTCCCTCCAGCCTTGGTGTGAGAAGAGGAGACTGAGAGGAGACCTTATTGCCCTCTACAACTACCTAAAGGGAGGTTGTAGTGAGGCTGCTGTTGGTCTCTTCTCCCCAATTGCTGATGACAGGACGAGAGGAAATGGCCTCAAGTTCCATCAGGGGAAGTTTAGGTTGGAGATTAGGAAGAAGTTCTTTACTGGGAGGGTGGTTGGGCACTGGAATGGGCTGCCCAGGGAGGTGGTGGAGTCACCGTGCCTGGGGGTGTTCAACAAACGGGTTGATGAGGCACTTGAGGCCATGGTCTGATGGTCTGATGGTCAGGAATATGATGGGATAAAGGTTGGATTGATGACCCTGGAGGTCCCTTCCAACCAGAATGATTCTATGGTTCTATTCTATGAGTCTTTGTGTGCCAGTGGTGACGTTGCACTGGCTCTGACACCCCAAGCAGACTGTGCCCATGAGCCCAGGGCCGTGAGGTGCAGCAGGAGGTCGGGCTCTCCCTGGTGAGGACGGTGGGGAGCAGACCCAGACTGCCAGCACGTACGTTCCAGGATGGTTTTCAGAGCTGGGAATTTCACCTCAGACTCCACTCCTCCTGTGGATGTAGATAACTCACCTGGGGTTCCTGTCTCTTAACATAGCAAACTTGGGCAGAATTCCAGAGTTTGGATGTCTGGAGGTGTTTGCCTCTTGAAGCCATCTCTGGGAATAGTGATGGCTGCCAGTGCCTGGATAAAAGGTGGTAGGATACACCTTGGTGTCACTGGAGGATGCTGCCCAAGGGATGTGGAGATGCTGGGCAGCATCCCTTCACTCCTGCCTGCACTTTTGTTCTGGCCTATTTAAATAAACAAGTGAAGGCACCCAGGCTGTGACCCCTCACGTGTCCTGTGAATGGTGCAGGGCAAGCAGAAAGTGGCAGTCACGAGGAGCTCTGTGTTGTTCCCTGACTCACAATCTCCAGCTGCAGGGAAATTGGTGACTCCTGGAGGTCAGGAGCAGGAGATTCAAATGCCCTCCTGCCCTTGAAGCAGGAATGCATGGGAAAAAAACCTGTTCAAGCACAGCCTGGAGTCCTCTGCAAATGGAACAGAGGAGGCTGTGGGTTCTGGGCAGGGGTTGCAGTGTGTCCTGCCTACGGATCCAGGGTGTGGGGTGTACCCAGTGTGGGTGTATCCCTGTTCAAACACAGCCCTGAGTGCTCTGCAAATGGAACAGAGGAGGCTGTGGGTTCTGGGCAGGGGTTGCAGTGTGTCCTGCCTACGGATCCAGGGTGTGGGGTGTACCCAGTGTGGGTGTATCCCGGCTCTGGGCTGCTGTACTGGAGCAGGATGTCATTCATTCCCCACATTGGCTCCATGTTTTGTACCTGCCCTCTCCTGCTGCCTCCAGCAGCTGCCAAAGAGGAGGTGTTGGGAATGTTGGTGGGGTATCTTGGCCGGACTCAGGTGTGCGTCAGCCCTTGGATGGACTGCCCCTTCCTGCGGGCAGCCGGCTCCAGGGGGATGGCGGAGGGCTGAGGCGGCAGCGCAACAGCCGCTTCCAACGGCCTTGGCCAACTCCTTTGGATCTCCACGGCTGCTCTGTGAGATGGGGAGAACCATGTCGACATACGTGTCCCAGCTGGAGGAGTCGAGAGGATTCAGTCCTGCTTCCAGTTGGTTGTGCGCATCCCATATGCTGTCGCTGCCTCTCCTCACCAGCGCCAGGCAGGCTGAGCTCCTCTACCCCGGCATGGTGGGTGGCCACGCTGGTGAGCAACGCTTCATCAGTGCCTTGTCTCTCCTGGTGGGGCAGGGGCTGTCGTTCCTGGCTCTGCCCGGAGTCAGGAGGAAGTGAGGGGGGCGGGCAGGGGGTTAAAGCCCTTAATGGGGAGCAGAGGGTGGGTGCTGAGGAGAGGACAGCCCTGGGCAGGTGCAGCACTCCTCTGGGCTGGGAGGTTTGGTTTTGATGGGAAAGGGACTTACCTTGCATGCGGAGAGCAGAGTGAGAACTTCTTGCCCTTCAAATGTCAGCAAAATCCCCAGCCCCTTGCTGAGTGTGGAGGCATGTGATGGCTCTGCAGATCTGGGAGTCCCGTGGTGCCGGGGGCAAGAGTGCCCGGGCAGCAGGGCACGGGTGCTGGGCGCCTGTGAGGACCCCCCTGAAGTTCTCGTAGGTCCCCCCTCCCTCCCTCCCCACCACTCCCCTCCTGCAGAGTTTGAGCATGGCAAGGGAAAAAAAGGACATCCCCCTCCCCTCAAATCCCTCGATCTGTGACTGAAATAAATAACTACAACCTCAGGTAGTGAGGAGGCTGCTAATAACGTGCTCTTGACAGGCACGGGATTGCTGGGCTGAGGGATGTCTGACTGAGAGCTCCAGGCTAGGGTGGGGGTGGGGGGCTTCTTTTTTTTTCCTGCCAGCTCTCGCCAGGCAGTAGGGATTTTTTTTTTCCCCTCCCTGATAATAAGGACATCATCAGAAGCAAGATGCAGTGGCTAAGGGATGGATCAGGAATGGTGAGTTCAGGTAGCTATGTCTTTCTCTTTTCCTCTTATTGCAGTACTTTGATGGGGAAATAAGCCTCCGTCCTATCTCCTGACTCCTCCTTTACTCCCTGTCCTTGAGACCATTGATCACTCTGTAGCCATTTTATGGACTCTACATTCCCAAACTGCCGAGCAAAAGAAGGAATTGGAAGGAAGGGAGGAGGGTGTGCATGCCTGGGGGCGTGGGAGGGGGGCAGCGGCGCAGGTGGGGTTCGGCAGGGCGAGCTGGTGGGGGGCTGGGGGGAAGCAAAGGATTTTCCAGCTGCTCACAGCTGGGGGAGAGGACTGGAAGGAGAGGAGTACCGGAGCGGGGATGCTGGCTGGGACCTGTCACATCTGCCCCTTCTGGGGATGAGGAGTTGCGGTGCAGGGGGAGCCTGAATTTGCTGCTGAGCCGGAGCACCCGTGCCTTTGCATCGGGCTGCGAGAGCCTCTCCAGTGTGGAGGCTTCAGGAACACGGTCTGAACAGTGGCAGCTCTGCTTAATGAACAAAAGATAAAATACTGCTCATTTGCAGATGCCCCCACTGTGCCTGGAGTCAGCTCTGAGGGGCTGTGTCTGCCAGGAGGGAAGGCACAGAAGTTCCCCATCTCGGCGAGGGTCTTTATTTCTCGCTCAGAAACTTCCCCGCGAGGAGATGTGGTTGTTACTGAGATCCTCCTCCTCCTCCTCCTCCTCCTGCCCGGCTCTCCCTGCTCCTCCAGCTCTGCTTTGCAATGGCATTTCCCTTTGCTTTCCCCTCTCTGCGCCGGGCTGGGTTTTGCAGGGTTTTTTTTGTTTGCCCTTCCCTGGGTGTGTTCCGTGCTGCGGGAAGCCTCGGGGCATCCCTCCGGGCTGGTCCCCTGGCAGGGACCCTCTGGGTGGCTCAGAGCACCCGGCTGCTGGCGTCACCCGGCTCAGCCCCTGCCTTCTGGCACTGGTGGGGGCACCCGCAGATGTTGCTGGCAGTGGGGATGATTTTGGAGCCGGCACAGAAATCCCTGCCCGTTCTCTCCTGATGCCCAGCTGCCAGCTCCGTGATGCCCTGTGCATCTCCTCCTGCCCTCCATCCCCTCCGAGATACTTACACAAAGAGGAGCAGTGGTTTGTGCTCCTGGCAGACTCCGTGCTGGGAGCGGAGCGGGGGGGTGCGGGCAGCAGCCTGCGGCAGGCAGCACATTGGTTTAGGGTCCTGTTCTAAGGCTTTGTCTCCCACCCAGCAACAGTTTGGGGGTTTTGCTGCCTCCTCCCACCCTCGGAGCATCCAGGCTTGTCCTTGCTCTCTGCCCCCCTCCCCGCACGCCGGCAGCGCAGCGCTGTGCCCCTCTCCGCTGTGTCTAAGCAACACGGAGCGCCTCTCCCCCACTGCCAGGCTGCACTGCCAGAGATCACTGCGCTGAGAGAAAAGTGGGGATGGGAAGCTGGATGTGGCTCTTTCATCCTTCTCCCATTCCTCCCGGGTGACTGCCGAGCTCTGGTGGGGTGGGGATGCAGTGCAGGGCAAGCTGCTTTTCTAGTTGACACAGCACAAGACTTGACATCTTCTCGCCCTCTTATCTTTCCAGCTTCCTTTCTTGCTGCCGGCAGTCAGGGAGACTTTGTTATTTTGTTCTGATTAGTCTAATCTTTGCCTTCTTTTAGAGAGAAATTACAGTGGCTGCTGAATAGGCTGTAATTGAAAATGTTTTTTTGGGGAAAGTGAAACTCCAGTGATTGATTTTTTGAAGCTGGTTCTACCCAGGGATTTCCTAATATTGCTCCTTCTAATAAGGGGAAAATGAAAAGCTGCTATTTTATACAGTAGTTCAGCAACCTCAGCAGCATTTGAAGATAGATACTCCATGTATCTCTAGGTCATCTGAAAATAAGGTAAAAAATGATTAAAAACAAATAAAGCAAAACTGAGCTTGTGAGCGAGGGGCCTGGCTCCCTGGGGACGGGTGGCTCTGCTCCCAGGGCTTTGAGGTCCTGGTGACTCTTGGTCCAGACAAATTCTGCCCTCTTTTTGCAACACAAGGGGCACGCTGGTCCAGATGTGCTGCTTCCATCCAAGGCAGATCTTGCCTGCTGTCCCCCTGGCTAAGTTACTTCAGTTTTTAGTACCTAAAATGTTGGGTCGCAGTGGTGTACTCTGCTACAGAAATGAGTTGTTCCACACCAGGAGCAGCTGCCTTTCAGCAGGTCAGGGTGAATATTATCATCTCAGTCTAGTGGCTAAAATGTGCTCCAGAAGAAGAAAATGGCTTGGTTTACTCCTAAGAGTAAAGGTTGGCTGCTTCACTTACACACATTAAGCTGCTTTCCATATGGTGAAGAGCCTTTGTTTTCATCTAGTGCAGCGCTGGGATGATTTTCTTGGGCACTGAGCCTCTATTATGGATTTTCAGCTGTCTTTCTTTACTCTGATATTATTTTCTGCGTATCTGCTGAAGAACAGCAGTAGAAATTTATTTTGGATAGCATCCCTGCACTTTGTCCTGCCGGGGTCTAGACCTGCAGTTTCGGCTGGTTCCTCAGAAGTTGTGCACAGCACTGATTTACTGTGAGTGCTGTTTCTCAGCGCTGAGTCGGGTTAAAGAACCAGACCCACTCCCTTTCAGAGTTACTCGTGTCTAGGAAGCATGTCACTAATACTCTACAAGTGTTAGTACTTTTTGTTCTCATGGCACGTGGCTCTTTATTTCTAAACCAGCCCCTTAAACCTAGCTATTATTCCATAATAAAGCTGTCGGGGCTTCTTTTTTTTCTCCTTTGTATGTGCTGCTTTCCATTTTTTGAACAATTAATCTTTTGCCAATTATGCTGGCATCCCATGAGAGCATTTTCCATGCTTCATCAGTACTAAGTTGGTAAACTCCTCTAGTATCTATTTCTAACCCAGGAAGATGAAACTAATTGTCATTGGTAGTGATGAGAATAAATCTGTGTGTCTGATAGGCATTGTGAGTACGATGATGATTTGGTTAGGCATTCTTCACAGAGAATATTGATCTGGCTCGATAATCAAATGAGCTGGTTTAAATCATACCCTAACACAGCCTTTTCTGGAAGAGCTTTTAATCTGAAAAGGGCAGAGTGTTTCCCCAAGCCTTTGGCTGTACTACAGGAAAGACGAGCGTGCATCCTCACATACACCCTCACGTAGGGGCTAATTCTGGGGCTAATGCTGTGCCTGTGAAAGCCAAAGTGAGTGCAGTTATTAGCTTCAATAGATACAGTCCCAGTCTTTTTTTTCCCCAGACACATATAGCCATGTTTTACAGCGCACGTTGTTCAAATATTTAAAGTCAATCTGTTGATATTTTGCATTGCTGTCGTGAACAAAAAGTAAGCATTGTAAATCATCCCAACTTAAAATACATTGACAAGGAATTCGGTGGATAAAAGGGCCAAATACTGCGAGTGGTGGAGATGGGCAGGACCAGGGCAGTTCAGCAGCCACAAAACTTCCTTACATTTTTCCTTATGGGTTCTTCTTCACTTGTCAGCCTGCAAATCGTGGGATGTTTAAAGTACAAAGACTGTTTGCACTCCGTAATCCTAGAAAGCTCAATGTGAAGTCAGGAAAAGAGAAGATGAAGAAAGCATTTTCATTTCTGAAAGTTTGGGTGAGCAAATGCAGTCGGTGGTGAGGAGCCAGGCTGGGATGGAATGGAAAAAGGATTTTGCAATATCCAGGCATTAGGGCAAAACGGGACTTCAGAGGCCCAGAGCATCCTGACCTCCCACAGAGATCAAAGGGAACAAAGAGCACTCTGCTTCCAGCTGATCAAGCACATTGCAGTGAAGCACCCGGGGATGTCACAGTAACCTGCGAGCAGTTTGGGTGTCCTGCAGAGGATGCTCCTTGGGCTGTCATCCCCGTGCCCTGCAGCCCCAGCAGGAGAGTGGCTTATTGCAAGTTTGTTCCTGTTCATCCTGGGATCTGCTGTCACTGGAGGCTGATGCTTGGGTTGAATGAGCTCTGTGTGCACTGGAGGATTCTGTGTGTGCTGCAGTGCCATGGAGCTCCTGAAGCCCTGGGTCCGTCCTGCCAGACCCATTTATTGGTGGGATTTCTCTCACCCACATAGTTTGTTCTGTTTCCCATTTCAATCCCGGTTGGGGGCTTCTTTAATAATTCAGTTACAGCTTCCTACTAGTGTTGCTGTAAGAGCACACAGGAAATGTCCAGGATAAGGAAGAGTTGATAATAAAAACCAGTATACTTGGATGGATACTGGGCTATGTGCTGACGATTGCCCTCGTGCCAAACCCAGGAGGAAGCCTGGCTCTCGTCCCGTGGGCAAACCATGGCTCTGTGCCCCTGCTGCTGCCTGCTGGATAACAGACACGCCAGTAACTGCTCCATCCCCTGAGATACGTGTCTTGATGATCCATTGGGGATGTCTGGAAAACCCCTCGAGACTATTGCTTGGAGGGTGCCAGAGAAATGGTCTCAAGTTCCATCAGGGGAAGTTTAGGTTGGAGATTAGGAAGAAGTTCTTTCCTGAGAGGGTGGTTGGGCACTGGAATGGGCTGCCCAGGGAGGTGGTGGAGTCACCGTCCCTGGGGGTGTTCAACAAACGGGTTGATGAGGCACTTGAGGCCATGGTCTGATGGTCTGATGGTCAGGAATATGATGGGATAAAGGTTGGCCTTGATGACCCTGGAGGTCCCTTCCAACCATAATGATTCCATGACTCTCTGAAATGTGAAGCTGTGTTTTGCAGAGCACCGAGCAGGATGCACTCGCTGGGAAGCCGCGTGGCCACAGAGTCCATCTGTCCCTCCTGGCTTCGGGGTTCCGGTGTTTGAGCACAGCAGGCTTGGGTTTTGAACTGCTAAGAACCTGATTTTCTTGTATCTAGTCAAAGGGTTTTTCCTTTTTTTTTTTTTTTAAACACATCTTGAAAAATCTCCGAAATGCTTCAAGCTAACATCTTAATGTATTTGTGACATTAGCTGCTGCTGCTGCTCCAGAACGGTTGCTCTGAATCTCTTTGAGCCTGGCTGTTATTTTGAACATGACTAATTCCCTGGGTGACTAAGCTCTTAGATAATAGGAAAAATTCATCAAGTTATCTCGGTCTCCAATAGTTTCTATTGTTATGAAAAGGCATCTTATGAAAAAAAAATAAATAAAATTGCCTATTATGTAATGTGGGCAGGGAAGGAAAGGCAAGTATTGTTAGGGAATGGCAGGAGAGTCCTGTCTGGGAGCCAGCGGCAGGCTGTGAAATCTCTGCCTTGTTCTAGTAGGAGGGTGTGGGTGAGAAGTCAAACCCAGTTGCTGGTCTGGAGCTCTGGTGAACTCCCACCGAGCCCAAAGAGATGTATTCATGTGCAAAATGCTCTGTTCAGAGGGGATCCCAGCTTCTGTCTCCCCTGCTGATGACAGGACGAGAGGAAATGGCCTCAAGTTCCATCAGGGGAAGTTTAGGTTGGAGATTAGGAAGAAGTTCTTTACTGGGAGGGTGGTTGGGCACTGGAATGGGCTGCCCAGGGAGGGGGTGGAGTCACCGTCCCTGGGGGTGTTCAACAAACGGGTTGATGAGGCACTTGAGGCCATGGTCTGATGGTCTAATGGTTAGGAATGTGATGGGATAAAGGTTGGACTTGATGACCCTGGAGGTCCCTTCGAACCATAATGATTCTATGATTCTATGATCTCTGCAATGTTACAGAATTCCTTGGATTTAGCCCAAAATAACGTTGGGCATGCAGTAAATTATCCTGCACCTCTCTGCTGGGGTTGTTTTCAGGTTGCAGACTGGAGCGCTCGGAGCTCCTGTCCATGCTGTGGGCAGCACAGGGACCCTCAGCCCCATCCCACTGGATTTCTGTGTTGGCATTGCTGATTCTTGGTGCAGAGGTGCAATTTGTGCTTCTCAAAGAAGCCAACACAAGGTCCATCCCTTTGATCCCACCCAGCAAGCGCCCCTTTGGCTCGCCATGGTCAGCAAGAGGGCAGTGCTGGCCCTTCCTGCCAGGTGGCTGCATGGCATCAGATGGGGACCACAGCCTGTGCTGGCCCTCACTGCAGGCCATCCCACTGAGTCGGGGTGGGACAGGAGGTAAAAGCCCACTGGCATTCATTTGCCTCTTTTGGAGAAAGAGGAAAAAAAAAAAAGGCAATTAAAAAGCTAGAAATTTGTTTTTCCTTTTTAGTGCTGATATTATTGCTGATAAAAATGAGCTGTTTATGTTCTGTTAGTACATCTACTGCTACCCTGCTGGAATTCCTACTTCATTAGGTTGTCTTGCATCGTTTTCTTCATTAAAAGAGTGCCAAATTCAATAGGCTGTTCCCTCGCCCTTTTTGGGTGGCAGAGGAAGAGAAAATGATTTGTATGAAATACACCTAATTCTCTAGGTTAATTTGTGTGAAGAACATGACACCCCTGGGTCAGCTTCTTAATACCATGTTATTTTCTTTACTTAGTATCTTGACATGGAGGAATCCAGGGAAGCCAAAGCCCACGGTGTTGCAGAAGGGGTATTAGGAGGGCTGCAGGGAGCTGCAGGCAATTTCATTCCATCCTCATCCTTCTCACATGGAGCAGGGCTGTGGTGCCTGCTCCTCTCTGCCACAGCGCCGGGTCGTGGCTCTCAGGAAGCCGTGGGACTGTGCCTGGGCTCAGCTTTCCAAACATATACCTGGTGGATAATTTCATGTTTCCCTCAGAGTCAGCTCAGGCTGACAGAGCAGCAGTAAGAAGTTGAGTAAGGAGTGCCAAGGAGTGCAGTGCATCAGGATGTTGAAATTCATAAACCTTTGTGCTTCACATGGTGCCCTGGGGCAGGGCCTGCCTTGGCCATGCCCAGGAGTGGAGCTGATGACAATCTGTTTGGTGGGGAGGGGCAGTCCTCGTGCAGGAGAGCTGCTCATTAAGCCCACGCTTTCTCCAAGGTCAGGCAATAAAGGCACAAAGCAGAACCACAAACTTTTTCTTCTCTTCTGCTTTCTCCTGACGTTGCTCTTTAGTATGTGCCTCATGGATCAGGCTGTTGCCATTCCGCCCGGCATCTCGCTCTTGCACTGCTAATTGCTGGACCTCTGCAGGCTAAGGAAGATGAAAATACTCTATTACACTTGAACTGCATAGAAAATGTGATGCGTTGGATTTCAGAGGACCTTCCTGTGTTGTGGCAAACCTGAACCATAGCCTTTTGATTTTCACGGCCAAGAGCTTTCTCTGCTCCGTGTCCGTGCAGCTGTGTTTCTCAGGGACCACGCTGGGAACACTGACCCTGGATGTAGTAAGGTAGTTTCTAGTATGTGATCTTTTGTGATGTGTTGATGTGAAGAACTCTGCAATTTAATGTCAGACTCAAGAGCCGAAGCACTGGAGTTGCTGTAAGAGTGCCTGGAGGGAACAGGGCAAGGAAGGGACTTGCATTTTTCTGCAACTTGGGCTCTGCTTTTTTACCTTGTTTCCAGGCTCAACTGCAAGCTCAGGAGCCTGAGGAGTAAAAGTAAGATGTAAATATCAATGTATTTTTTAGGCCATTTTTTTTTCAGACAAAAGAGCTTACGTAAGATTTAAAATGAGCATCTGAATTTGATGGGTCATCTTTCAAACTGAACGTTCTCGGTCTGTGAAGTCTTTCTCCATGGCCAGGGTGATTGGTGCTAGCACATCTGATTTCTGCTGGTCTTGAGGTTTTTTTTCTTTTCTTTTCCAAGACTTGGAAGTCTGAGGTTGCTTCTAGAGTACAAGCCAGGGTGTGGAGCAGATGCGAGGAGAAGAAAGCACTTGCAACATGATTGCCTGGGGCATGAGATTTTAGTCTTTCTTCATGTTTTAAGATCAAATAAACTTAAGAATAGAAGTTTTGTTGTTCTCCCTGCAATCCAGACGAGCACAATGGAACCAACCCCTTGACAGAGTCTCACCCTGTGCCATTTCAGCATGGTTTTTACAGTGCTACAAACACTGTGAGAAATGAGGAGATCAGCACGTGACTCCTTGTGGTGCCCCACTGTGGGGGAGAGCCTTGTGGCTGTGTGTGTGTGGCAGGATGGGAGCAGGGATGCTCTAAGCCACACCAGGATGCAGGTGACACCTGGTGAAGGTGCTCTGGAAGAAGCATCTGGGCACCTTATGAGACAACAGTGGCAAGGCTTTGACTTTATTTCCCCCCTTGCAGCATTGTGCAAGTGCTTTACTTTTACAACAGAGGAAAGAGCACCATCTGCTGAGATGCTGGCTCTGTTTGTGGAAAGAATCAGGATTAATGGAGGTCTCCAGATATGGTCCAAGGCCAGCCTTGACTTGTATCTGATGTGCCACTGCTGCCCTCCTCTCAAGGGGTTAAGAGCTGTTCATCTGGAACATGGGTAGTTTTCAAGAGGGTGGTTAACCAGGGCTGGTGTGTGAGTCTGTCACAACCTCCCTGGCTTGCCTTTGATTGTTGTCTGGCTGTTATTATTAAATGAAATGGTTATAAATAAATTGGTAGAGACCACACAGGGGACATAATTCTGTTGTGTATCACTTCTTGTCTTCAGAGGTAAAATTAGAACTGGTGAAGAATGGGAGAGTTCACCTGCTACAGCTTGCCTGAGCTCCATGTGGCTGTGTGTGTAGTACATCTAACAAGGGTCAAGCTGTGGAGATCAGTGTGATGCTGCTCGTCTTTTGGTGAAATTATTGTTTTTCTTTTAGTGGAATACTTAGAGCAGTGAGCCAGAGATGCTCCAGTCTGTCCCCTTAGCCTCTGAGCTTTGGATAATGCTCTCAGCCAGTTGGTCGTGCAGGTTAAGCAGTGTGGCCAACTCAACCTCTGGCAGTGCTCTGTGTTCTCTGAACAGTGCAACAGTGGGCTTAAAAACGTAACTTATTCCCTCTTCCAGCACTCTCAGCCTTGCTACAAGAGCAGCTTGCTTCCTGGGATCTTGTTCTGCTCTTTTCCCATCCACCTTGTCTCCCATTTCACTGCTTTGCAGGCTCTCAGAAGCCTTTCCTTACGCAGTTCTTCCTCTGAAGTCCATTTGTGCCTCCCCAGCTTTTGCGATCATCAGCTTCTCCTTGCCCACCTCTCCTTTTTCCTCCTTTGTCTTTCTGTAATTGTATTTTATACTGGTTCTGAAAATGAGTTATTTGCTTGCCTGGCCATGCTGTGACTTTGCTGAAACATGTTGTGTGGTTGCTGTGGAAGGCGCTGGAGGAGCTGCTCCTGTTTGGCCACCCCACTGCTTTGTTTGATCGTTTGTGTCTCTGGTGGAGGACCCTTGAGCTGCTGTGGGAGGTGGGGCTTGGCCAGAGGGGGAGGTGAGAGAAAAGCTGCTAAGGGAGAGATGTGGAGCAAGGAAAAGGAAGAAGGACAAAAGAAGGAGGTAAAGGAATTTGCTGGAAGAAAGTCCCAACTTCATGTGGATAATGAGGCAACTTTGCATTGGAAGGATGGAGTGGACAGGCAAGGAGCAGCAGGTGACTGACAAGATGATTTTTAACTGCTGAAATCAGCCCCGGGTCCGAGTCTGTGCAGGTATTGCTCCACTTGGAATGCTCCTGGTTTGGGGAAGGAGTTTTAGGCATTTGGGGCTGTTCAAAGCTTCCTGTAAAGCCAGCCCATAAGTGTACGAGATTGCAGAGATTCTCAAGGAGGAAACTGCCCCTTGCAGCAGCTCTGCAGCTCCTAGGCTGGTACCTCCCCTCTGGCCACAGCTGGGAGGAGAGGGCTCTGTGTCAGACCCACTGTGAGGAGCGAGGAGAAAGGCAACTCTCAGTTTAAGAAAATCCTCCTTTTTGGAAACTTAATGAATCATAATCCCACTGACCTTTAATCTCTGAAAGCCTGAGCTTAATTCCTGGCTACATTTAGAAAAAAATAATTAAGTTGATGGTCTTCTCATAATCTGGGATGGAGTCTGTGGCCCAGCCCACCCGTTGGTGCCTGGCGTTGTGGGCAGTGGGCAGGGAGTGCCCGGCAGAGGGGACTGGGAATGGCAGAGCAGTCACCTGTCTCCTGCCCGCACGTCCCTGCGTGTCCACCCTTGCTGGTGGTTCCTCTTTGGGGGCAGTGTTAACTCCAATGGAAAGTTTAAACTTCTCAGATCTGAGATGGGGCTTGTCCTCAAAGGGGGAGCACAGAAGAACCAAAGCAGTTCAGGACTGGCCCTCGCTGGCAGCTGTTTTCATCCATGGGTTTCATCCAGTTCAGACCAACATGGCCATGGTTTTATTCCCGCTCAGAATCACAAATCACCATGGGATTTATTTGAAACTTTTCCAAATTCACCAAAATTTTTACTTCTTTGGCTGATTGAGGAGAAGCTTCCTGGCCTGGCAGAGCTGGGGTCTTCACACTGAACCCCTGAGCTTGGCCACCCCGTGTCCTACAGCAGTGTGACAGCGCCCGCTGGGCTGTGGTGGGGTTATGTGTTCTGAGTGGGATGTGTTAATGGGAGATGGAGCTGATGTGTTGGGAAACCAGAGATGCCTCTGCGTGTCCAAGGGATTGCTGCCACGGAGGTTGTTAATCTGCACGGGGGATCTGTGGCAGAACAGGGGGTTGGAGCTGGAAACCTGCACTGCCACGTGCCCCTGGGCTGTGCTGCCAGCCCACGAGGGGACAGCGTGCCTGCCCGGGGGAGTGCAGTGTGGGACCTTCAGACATTCCAACTGTAAATCCTGTGTTTGTTCAGCTGGCAGTGGTGGGCTGTGCTAATTGCAGGAGAGATCCATTGGAGGGAGTCGTGGTCACATGGCGGAGCCGCTGTGTTAGCACATAAGGGATGAAGGCTTCTGCTCGTTACCGTGTTGTAATTAATGTTATTGTGGGGGCCCTTGGGAGTCCAGAATACACTCTTTCTCTATGTGAATATACATGCAGATGTATGGATGTGATGTGCTGGTGGAAGCCCTGCCTCCTTCCTCCTTGCTGTGCCCGCTGGAGAGGTGCTGCAGCTCCGAGCTGCTCTTCATACAGAGGAGCTGTCGCTGATCTGGCATTGCAAATTGTGCTCCTGAAAGCCACTGTGCATGTGCTGTGCTCTAAGGGGAGGTGCTTTTTTATGTAACTATTGCAAATCTTTCCTTCTTGCTCCTCAGCTGGGCTCTGTGCAGGTTGGAGTGAACTCTTCAGAAAGCTTCACATGAGGTTGAACTCGCGGTGGTTTGATATAAAGCCCTGCTGTGTAGGTGCTGTTCTTCAGCAAGGCTTCCAAGAGAAAGTGCCATCCGTTTTTGCCATCTGAAAGTGCCATCAGAGCACTGGACCAGGCTGCCCAGAGAGGCTGTGGAGTCTCCTTGGCTGGAGACATTCAAACCCCGCCTGGATGCGTTCCTGTGTGATGGACTCTAGGTGACCCTGCTCTGGCAGGGGGGTTGGACTGGATGAGCTTTCGAGGTCCCTTCCAACCCCTAGGATTCTGGGATTCTGTGATTTTGTAATAAAATGCACATTTAGTGCATGCAGAAGGCACAGGAAATTATATAAAGCAGTGAGTACTACTGGGAATACTGGGGATGGGATTTAAACAGGGGCTGTTGTGCAGTCAGTGTGTTTGTGCTGCTCTCAGTAGCTGTTACACACGGAGCTCTCACAGCTGGACACATGGGACACCCGGTGCTTCCCTGCCTCTGCTCTGGGGGTGTTTGCTCTGGAGGGTGCCCCGGGCAGGACGGGTGCTGCAGCAGCACCGTGTGCCCCTGCCAGCCCCAGCCCCTCCTGGGGAGCGCCTGCCCTGCGCGCTGCAGCTGCTGGTGACGCAGGAGCTGTGGGTGGTGAGCGGGGCAGTGGGGGACCTCCTGCCTGCAGCTGGCAGGGGGCTGGCTTCATCGCCTCTATTTATAATCCCTGCCCTCCCCTGTGCTGTGACTGGCTCAGCTCCTGCAGAATGACTGCCCGGGACCTGCCAGTGCATCACTCGTCACCAAGCCCTCCGTTTCAGCTACGGAAGTGTCTACTGAGCATGTGTGGTAGCTACTGCACCTTTTTTCTGGATATTTCTTAGGCCTCTGCTGCTTCTACCTGCCCAATTTTTGCTCCCTCTGTCTATATGCCAAGGCCCAGAGGAGTCTGCCGTGAAACCCTGCCGGTCGCTTCCCATCCTTGGCGTTGAGAGGACACACACGGCACAGGAGAAGGCGAGGGATGGGCTGTGGAGGTGTCTGCAGGCCCTCAGGGCTGCTGTGGACAGGTAGAACATCTCCGCTGTGCTTCCTGTGAAAGTAAGGCTGAACCCAAGGCTGGGGTCTGGGCCTCTGTGCTTGGTGCTGTTTAGAGGAAAAGATGAACTGGCTGTAAAGATGCCTCTAGGTTTGGGTCTGCTGTGTGTTTTGGAGAGGTCACTGTTATTCCTGAGGCTGAAACTGGAATTTCCTGGGTGTTTGTGAGAGTTCAGGCTTGGGTTTTGGAAATTTGCGTATGTTGTTTAGGAAAAGGATGGTAACAATAGCAAATACTCCACATCTCTTACATGTTTGCTATTCTGATTAGTCTAAAATTGCATCAGACAGACTCAGTGTCCTAAAAATGTGTGCGTGCTGGGAGGTGCAGGTCTGGCAGCTGGTGACCAGGCAGATCCATCACTTGGGCACAGCCTGGCACGTGTGTTCATGGGGCAGCCAGGCTGCCTGCCTGGGGTGGGTTTAAAGCAGCTTCTTGTAAATATGCAGGTGAAAAAGTCCTCCTGAATGAGAAGTTCTCTGCTTGGACAGAGCAGGGGGTCCCAGTGCCTGGAGGCAGCCTCTGGCTTTTGGTTACTGCACAGTAGAAAAAGGAAAGGAAAAAACCCCACTTGATTAACCCAAACTGCTCTGATTTCTAACACTGCTCAACCCAACCTGCCCTCTGTCTGTGAACACATCCTGGCCCACACTTGCTACGAAGCTGGTCAGAAATGAGGAGGATGGTGTGTTGGGTGGTCACTGGTCTTGGTGGAGACCGTGGAGGGAGGACACTGGAGACTCAGTCCTCACCCACCCAACACAGCCTCTCCTTTGGTGGTGCTTGGGGGCAGGTGTGGAGGAAGCCTGTTCCTTTTGAGGGACCCCTCTGGCAGCCCAAATAGCAAAGGAAGAGAAGAAAAGAAGTCTTGCAGTAAAGAGCTGGGTTTAGTGTTGGTTTGAATGGTGAGGTGGGGTGGGAGCATAATCCCACCTGTCCCTTCCCCAAATGATGGGGGGAGGCTGCATCTCGCTGGTGTGAGCAGCCCCAGCCCTGGCTGTTCAAGTTTAAACGTTAAAATCCTCCTGGACTCTTGTTGTTTGCTACTGGAGACCAGGATAAGTGCTGGTGTGGTGTGTGTTAGCCTGGTGCCAGGGTGGGAGTGTCCCGGGTCTGCTCGGCGGAGCAGCTTTGCAGCTTTCCTGGAAGGTGCTGGTGCCCAGCCCCCGAGTGCACGTTGTGGTGTGTGATGCATGTGCTTTGGCAATGGGTCTGTATCCATCTCTGGGAAATTGCTTTTTCCAGCTGAGCACATCTTTTTTTATGTTTGTGTGTGATGCCTCTTTAAGGTAACTGCTGGTTCTGGGAGCCAAGGATGAGATTTGGGATAGCAACTGGCACCTGGACCATAAACCTTGAGCAACTCTGTGAATTTAATGTAGGAATGAGCTTTTCTGGGAGCTGTAGAAGGAATAAAGATCCTCTATCCTGTCCTCCACCCCCTCCCCCTTTGTACATCTCTATGTGTAGAATCGGGATGCAGTTTAACCCTTGCCATGGAGGAGCCCAGTGTGATGGATTTATGATGGGATGATGTGCACAGTGATGTGCAGAGCTAGGAAGTGATTCCTCCTCCCAGATTCCCACGTTACGGGCTCACAGTGAATCGCCAGGTTACCAAGGGTTGCCCTTCTGTTATTTTAGCTGCTTTTCTTCCCCGCTCTTGCTCCTGCTCCCCTACCTGTTCTGAGCAGGCTCGGAGCAGCACTGGCTCTTTTAGCGGCGTTGGGTGCGTTCCACGCGGAGCTGAGCGCAGGCGGTGCAGCCGGGGCAGCGGTGGCCCCGCCGCACCAGGGCGGTGAGGAGCGGGATCTGCGTGGCACAGCGAGCCCGGAGACGCCTCCCTGGAGCTCAGCCTTGGCATCCGACCGTGCCGCCGGCCCCTCCGCACGGCTCCACTTCCCGAACGGCCGCGGAACAGAGGGAGAACCATGCCTGCATGGCGCTCGCTGCCACGGCGGGCGGAAGCCTCGCGTATTTATGGAGCCAGCGCTTCCTTTGGCGTGTGACTGACAGCCAGGATCCCGTCCTGCCTGGTCACTGGAGCTGATTAGTATGCGCCAGGGTCCGCCTCGCACCGAGAGATGCAGCCGCAGCAGCTTGCAGAGCTGTCACACTCACACAGGCTCCTTATCTGCACTGGCTTGACGAATTAAAAAGCAAGCCAGCCAGCGAGAGAGACCGGGAGAGAGGGGGGAAGAGAGAGAGAGAAGCTTGCAGACAGCGCTCGCTGGCTTTTCCTAAAGGAAGGATTTTGCATCTTAAGTGCTCACTGGTTGTGATGATGCTTCACTTAGCGGGCTCCAGCGTGAGCTAGAGACAGCAGATAGGGGGAGAAACTAAAAGCAGACCACAAAGCATTACGAACCAAACCAAACGAGGAACAGTTTTCTCCTCTATTCTAGCATGGTGGATGTATGGACAGTCTTACAGAGCAGAGGTTGACTTCTCCAAATCTGCCAGCCCCACATCTTGAACACTACAGTGTTCTGCATTGCACCATGACCTTGGATGTCCAAACGGTGGTCGTTTTTGCAGTGATCGTGGTGCTATTGCTTGTGAATGTCATACTCATGTTCTTCCTGGGCACTCGTTAAATGGATTTTTTCTCCTGAGCTGTTGGGGGCTACTACTACCACTAGCAATTCAACAAGAGAGCAGAGCGAGCGAAAGAGAGAGAGAGAGAGAGAAAGAGAGAGAGATATTTCTTACTGAGGGGGGAACGCGTTGAGCTTCAACATGGCCTCGCTGTGATATGTATGACGTTGGTATATTATCTCTCCCTAAATCTTTTGTCATGTCTTGTCTTTTGAGTATGCCTGTAAGTGTAGCTGCTTTTGCCTGGGTTTTAAATGTGATAAATAACAGCAATCCATTCATGTGTCGTGCGGTGCTAGCGAGACGGGGCTGGACATGTTTAGTTAGAAGCCGAGTGAAAATCTCTTTCCGTGGTAAGCACTGGCTGTGTTATTTTGCTTCCTTTAAAATAGAGGCTCGAGTTGGTAATAAGTCATTTTGTGTGAGATTTCTAGCAAGCAGTTAATGTGCGATGGCTGGGAGTAACCATGTAGCTGCCAGGTGAGAGGTGGTGGGGTGTGCAGTTGAATCGAGCTCTGGACGTCTGTAAGGGGGGATGAGAAATCCTATCAAAGGATTGAATCTCTGCTAGAATAACATTCAGCCACGAAAAAGGGAGATAATTTCTACTTACTTGATTTATCTGTGTTGCCTTGATGATCTGACTTGATTTCTCAATATTCAACCCCAAAGCTTCCAAATGCTGTGTCCACACTGATGTATCCTACTCCTTTCTCTAGAGATGCGAGAGGAACCAAAACATAACCTGCTGGGCTTTTCTTCTGTTTGTTTGTGGTTTATATCTGCAAATTGGGAAGGAGGGATCAAAGAGGAGAAGGGGAATGCATGCTTTGTTTTCCTTTGCTAGAGCAACTGCTACAGAGGGGTTGGGTTTTGCTTTGATTTCTCTAGAAATTGTGTTTTGGCTTTCTTTGATGGGTTTATGTGTGTGTATGCATATATAGAGAGATATCAAATTTTGGGTGATGTATGTAAGAGGAATCTCTGCCCACCTCCAGGATAACAGGATTTTGCGATGCGTTGTTTTACGTGACTTTATTGACATTGATTTCCTTGAAAATGAAGTGTTTGGTTGTATATTATGGGCTTGCTGAAAAGGTGTCCAGTAGTTAGAGGTCTTTCTGCTGGGAGATGTCTGGGGCAAAGCTGCAATGTTTACAGCTGGGAAGCAGAGCTGGCTGGGGGTTCCTGTGGCACTGCACGAAGTTGAGAGTGAATATGAAGGGAATGTCTGAAAAGAGTGACAGCTTCTCCTCTCGAAAATACCTCCCTGCACTCTGGTTCTGGTGGAAACCCTAAGGATTTTTCCTTTATTTCCTCTCTGGAAAAAAACAGAACGGCTCAAAACAAATTCACAGTTTGGAAATGTTTGCATCTCTTGCTGATGTTCACTGGAATTACGTTGCAGTGAGAATTTAAATAGTTTGAGCTAATTCCAGCTGTCTGTCATTTACTGGCTGTCCTCTGCTAATTGGGAAAAAAATAATAACTCATGGAACTGATGGGTGAAGACATAACTGGAGCTTGCCGATGGAGATGTGCAGCTATTTCGCTGTGAGGGTCTGTCTGCTCCAAGTTAAAGGCATAGCTGGGCTGAGCTGTTTTTTTTCTGCTGGTGGCATGATTGGAATTGAGTTAAAAGCTGTGAATCTGGCACTTTCAAAGTGGCTTTGGCTTTGAAAGAAATAAAAAAAATCTTCCCTGGGTGCTGGGGTGGTAACAGTCACCCCCAGCTGACAAGAAGTGTTCAGTGGCAGTAGCCCATTGTACTGGGTAGAAAACCCAAAGCCCAGTGATACCAGCCCAGTGAAGGTGCTCCAGTGCCTGCTGGCTCTGTCCCCCCCTTCACTTGTAGCTCTGTGCCAGAGGGATCGGCTTCACCTCGGGAGAGACGGAGCGGATCTGCTTTAAACAAAATAAATGTCATTCTGATGCTGAGGATGGTTTGGGTTGTTAAACAGCTCAAATTTGCTTCATTTTCCTGTTAGCTGTCATATGTCATTAGGTGTTGTAGGTTGCAGAAATACAATAAATGAGCAAAGATCAGCACGGAGAAGGAATCAATCGGCCACGATAATCCTGCCAGTGACATAGAGATTTGGAGGAGTAAGGGTGGAAAAATGAGAAAAACCAAAGCAAAGCAAAGCAGGGAGTTAAAAACGGGATGCAGCTGTATCTGGGGGTTCGTTTCCCTCCAGGTCAGCTCTCTGGTTTACCTTCCACTCACATTTCTGCGAGGAGTGTGTGGTCCCTAACATGGATTTCTGGTGCGTGCAGAGTGCATTCCTGGACCTGGGAGGTGTGTGTGCACCTCAGTGTGTGTGCACCTCGGTGTGTGCACCCGTGGGTGCTGGGAGCTGCAGTGGCCCATGGCCCAGTCCTGGGAGCCCCGTTGGTGGGGTTGGGTGCTGCTGGGGGACCTCGGGTTGCTGGGTGCATGGGGAGGGCGAGGGTGTCGTGCACGCTGGGATCACTGGGAGCTTATTTTTTTTCCATCGTGGGAAGATGGAAAAGAGATTTAATGTGATTTTATTACAACTTTCTCACCCGTTGTCCTCCCAAAGGCTGGTGGAGTCAGAGCAAGCAGGTTTGTGCCAAGCAATATGAAAGCTGAGAGCAGAAAACTTTGTTATTGTAGCAACCCCTTTGCTGTTCCATCAGGCTTCCTGTGGGACTTTTTTGGGAAAGGAAGGAAATAAGCCTAGAAAGTGAGCAAGGGCTGAGGTTTCTGCTTGTTTAATGCCATCCCTGTTTCCC
The DNA here is from genome assembly GCA_013398125.1 of Aegotheles bennettii. Classification (NCBI taxonomy): domain Eukaryota; kingdom Metazoa; phylum Chordata; class Aves; order Caprimulgiformes; family Aegothelidae; genus Aegotheles; species Aegotheles bennettii. The sequence continues at coordinate 102,294 of VZRW01004366.1, read as the reverse complement.
ACCCCCAGCCCTCGGTTGGCACCGTTTCAAACAGGCCTGGAGCCACCTGCCCCCACCTCATTTTTGTGGTTTTGCACCTGCAATTTGGCGTTTTCCAAGCCTGCAGTGGAGCCTCAGGCTGCCTGGTGTGCTGGAGCAATTGGCTCATCAAACACCCCTGTCCTGCCGTGCTTTCCAGGAGCAGCTCAATCCGAGAGGCTGTGCCAGCAGCTTTTGGGGCAGCAGCACTCCCAGTTGCTCGCAGGAGACCCCCTGGACTCGTGAGTGGCTGTGCTTGCAGAACTCGGGCTGTAATTTGCACGCTGTACAGTATCTACATGTAGTGGAGCTTTCCTTCTCCCTCCCTGAGCTCCGTGGGATGCTCCGGGTCACGCGTGCCACGGTTGGGTTCCTGGGGGCAGTTTGGCCCCGTCACTCCCCTCCCTGTTTGTGGATGTTGAGTTCTTCCCGTTTGTGGGGATGCTCAAGCCCAAGGGCTGGGGAGGAGGGATCATTCCTTTAAATAAATCAAAGCACCAACCCTCTGGAAAATACGGCCCAAAGAAAAACTATTAATTGGTATGCAAATAGCTCATTTCTGATGCGTACGATCGCTTTCACTGATTGCTCCTGTGTGTTTGCTGAGGCTGGCTGATGGGAGACCCGCCCTGCTGTTTGTCTGCTTAAGCAGGATTCGGTGTTATTTGCCACAGGATTCATGAAAATGCCTCTGACTGTATCATAGCAACCCTGCTCCACACGGTCCGGGCAAAGTCCGTTCCTCCGGAGCGGCGATCGCTGCCTTACAGACTCGGGCCCCTCCTCGCCGCGGGCAGGGGCATCCTCCTGCTCGGCTGCCTGGGAAGTGGTGGCTGTCAGCATGGTCCCTGCCAGCCCTGCCTTCACTGGGATTGGGATGCTCTCCTTAAGGCTGACCAGAGGGCTTCCTTTTGGTTTTTTTAGAGGCTGCCTCTCCCACCCTGGATGTTTCCCACCTCTGTTTTAAACCTGGCATGGCAAGTTCAGGGGGCACGGGACAGCTCGGAGGTCTCTGACGTGCTGGCTCTGTCCTGCCCTGCCATTTGGGTTGTCCCCCTGGATGGCAGCAGCACAGCTCTTGCTTGGGCTGGGTGGTGACTGAGGATCTGCCCCAACTCAAGCCCTGCTGGGGGAACACAGAGGTGCTCTCTCCCCCCATAGGTGGGTGTTGTTAGGAGCTGCATGTTCACCCGACTCCTGCCCCATCTCTTTCCATGATGTGCTCATATCTCCTTTGGCTCAGGTATTCAGTGCACAGCCCAGCTGCTGTGTGTAATGCCTGAAGGACAATTGCCAAAAATCCGTGTAAGTTTGTTTTTTTTTTGTTTTGCTTGCTTTTAACTGGTGCCTGGAGCCCTTGTGTGTTGTTCACTTCATTTTGTGCTCACCCTTTGCTTTCTGTGTTTCAGGAACGCTGGTGTGCTGGGAGGTCCCGTGCTCTGGGCACGGTGCACGGGTGTGTGGTTGTGCTGACTGTACCTGTGTGTGCTGTGGGTTGTTAATGGTCCATCTGTGTTGGCTGGGGGGTGCTGTGTGTCTGTCTGTGTCTCCTCAGCTGGCTGCCAGAGCGGTGCTCAGGGGGTCTCCCAGTGAGGTGGGGTGAGGGCAATTCTGATGAATGCAGGGATTTGTCTCTTATGTGCAGAATCTCTAAGGAACAGAAGTTAGGAAGCTTGAGGAAAACTCCCTAGTGGTGTTAGTAATTGTGTAGTACTGGTCCCGTGGTGCCGAGGGGTCCCGTTGTGATGAGGATCCCGTTGTGATGAGGATCCCATTGCTCAGGGCTGACAATGGTGGCAGAGGAGAGTCCTGCTGGGTCCTGGTTTTGCCACCAATTCACTGTGTGGCCTTGGGCACTTGCCTTCCCTGCCTCGTGACTCCCCTTTCCTGGCTGTGGAGGAGGAACATCACCCATTACGGAGCTGGATCAGCTCCTGGTTGTTCCCTCTGTGCACCCCCCGTAGGTGCAGCCGGGTGTTGTCCTGGCTGAGGGTCGGGCATGGCAATGCAGGCAGGGATGTGCGTGTGCCCGTGGTGGCACAAGTCCTGTGTAGCTGGGTGTTGCCCGTTGGAGCTGTTGTAGATGGCAAACTGTAGTGATTTATACTTCTCTCTAAAAATAGCTACTGCTGAAGGAAGAGCTGCTGGAGGAACCATGATTTATTCTTCTTTATTTTATTGGTTGTGGTTGCGTTTCTCTCCTGAGTGGAAATGAGTGTTAATCTGGAAGAGCCCACAGCTGGTTGTCTGACCCCACTGTCCTCCTCACCACCACAGGACCGTGCAGCCTCGAGTGCTTATTTCCAGGTTGTGTGGAGCATTGCTCCTGTGTTGTCAGGAACACCACACTGATGTCCTGTTTCCTGGGACATCTGAGCTCGGGGCAAGGCGCCCTGGGAGCTCTCCTGTTGATGAACGTGTTGGGCAGGCTTGAGAGCTTTACTACCCCAGTTAAAGAGGGCCTTAGGGGCTGGAGGAATACTTGCATGAAGGTATTTGAAGAATCAGGTCTGGATTTCAACTAACTCTGGTTTATTCATGTGGAAAATTTCGTGGGGGTGTGCTGCTTTGGGGAGCTACCCCTGCTCCCATCACAGAGCGGGGGAAACTGAGGCACGCGGTGGTCAGAGAGCAGCGTGGGGTGGGGGTTTGTAGCAGAGCTGGGAGCAGGAGCAAAGCTCGGGGCCTGGCCATGCTCCCTCCTGTTGATCCTCAGGGAAGCAGGGGTGTCCCTTGGCTTTGTGTGACCCTGGCTGTTGGGACGTGCCGGCTGGGAGCCGTGGGGCGAGCTGTGGGATCCTGTTGGATTGTCTCGTTCAGGGGATTTTGGGGCAGCAGCCAGGGCTGCTCATGCCCGTGTGGAAGGTCCCGTGTGGTTCAGTGCCTGCCCCTTCTTTCCCATCAGCCCAGACATGTATAACATAATGCACAGGCTGCTGGCGACGGCAGCGTTGCTATTTTGGGCAGCATCTCCAGCTGAGTAAAGCCGGGGCTGCGCTGGAAGCCGCACAGCTCTGTGCTCCTGGGTGAGTCTCCGAGGGATGAAACGTTCCTCTAGCCGTGTTGCTGCCTTCTAGGACATGACCAGGACCTGCAGGCAGGTGTTGTAGCCCCACTGAGTGCTTGGGTGGGAGCAGGCAGCCCTGCTGTGGCATTGCCCCAACACCACAGCATGGGCAAGGGCAGTCCCTTTTTTTAAAAACAATTTTTTTGGGGTAAAACCCAAAGTTAATTCCACAAACACAAGCGGCTCCGTGCTCTGGCATCCCTTCCTTCTCCTTGCTGCTGTGCCACGCTGTGCTCCAGGGCTCAGTGGGGGCTGCAGGTGGAGTGCTCCTTCCCTCTCTGGCTCGGCAGGGACAGAGTGTGCCTGACCCTCCCCTCGCCTCGAGACCACGGGCTCTGTCCCCACTCTGCTCCCCCGCCTGCCTCCCGGGGTGACCTGTGCAGAGCCTGCCTTGCCTGGAATGATGAGGGTAATTGTCATGGGGTTTGCAATGTGGGCAAGGATGTGCCTGAGCATCCTGGCCGTGCCCCAGTGTGCCCAGTGCCACCAGGGAGCTGCCCCAGTCCAACCAGTCCAGCAAGTAAAATTCCCTGGATGGTGCTGATGGGGTTTGTTTGCCTCGGTTCCCTCTCGGTACTCGGGACGTTTGCCCCTGGAGTCTGTTTCTAAAGGGTTGAGCTTCTCCTGGGCCAGCTTTGGGTCCATGAGCTGCTCTGAGGGAGTCAGAGCTGGTGGCTGTGGCAGCAGTCACAGCTCACACTCCAAAGGTGCCAGGAGAGGACTCACTGGAAGCACAAGGGTGGTGAGAGTGGTCTCTTAGCACTGTGAGAATGCAAACAGAGTCCAGAGAACACCCTGAGGGTCAATCTGTTACCCTGATAAGCAGTGGGCTGATCTGCTGGGCGTAGCTGTAGAAAAGTTTTGTCAAGTAAAATTGTTTCATTTAAAAAAAAAAGGATCAGGCTCTGGCTGGCATTGCCAGCAAACAGGTTTGTGTGAGGGATTTCTGTGGCCCACATGGCCCGTGCTATTTCTGGTGCTCCCACTCTCCCCTATTGTGCTCAGTGTATCTGACAAGGTTTCCTTAATAGGCTGTGCACTGAAGTTTCTGTTCCGATAGCAGATTTAGGGAAGGCTCGTTATCTGAAACCCTTTCTTCCTGCCTTGATAAGGTGCTGATTAATTTTATGCAACTCCCTTTCCTTATCTAGCTGAGCTTCAGTCAGTTTTAGTGTGATCTTGGAGAAGTGCGATCGGGCTTTAATGGTTGTGTTTAAGGCTGGTTCCAAAGCTTTCTGTGCACGCTGGATGTTTGGGGAAGGTCTGGGAGCAGGAAGTTAAAGAGAAACAATTACAGAACAGGTTTGGAGTCCAGATGAAGCGATTTGAAGTTTCTGTGAAAGGAGAAGGAGCATCCTTTAAACAGCATTGGCTCTGATGTACTTTTAGATATTGAATTAGGATTGGATTGCTCCAGTGATGCACATGAGCAGAGCTGGCTGTGTGGGACAGTGAATACCAATGGTGCCCGTGTATAGGAAAGCGTGTGTGTGCCAATCTGATGGGAATGAAGGAGAGGGGCTGCTCCCTCTCCATGGGTATGGGGTGTGGAGGTTTGGGGCAGCTTCACGTCTCTGCCCTGCACCCCCAAGCAGGGCTGTGGGGACACGGGATGCTCTGCTGGGAGACCACCCCCTGCTCCTGCTGAGCACACGGGCAGGAGGAGGAGGTGGTGGGGGAAGGTGGTTGTGTCTGTTGGGTGCAGCCCTCTCGCTGGGACTGTGGGGCACCCGTGCTGGGGTGGTGAGGGGAGGCAGCTGGTGGTGCTGCAGGGTGTCTGCCTTGGTTTTGTGAGCAGGAGTTGACATCTGGATAGATTTTCAGTCTCCTCTGGTCCGGGGTGGGTGAATCTCTCATCGATGCCCAGCAGCAGATCGATCCCATCTCCTGGAGGCTGAGGGTTTGCAGAAGTGTCTGAAAGTCTTTCCTAAAGAATGGAAAGTGCACTCGTGCATGGAGCAGAGGAACTAAACCCACTGGGAGTGAATGTGCTGAAGGGTAACCGGCTGCCTTTGGGTTCTGAGTCTCCAGCCAGGAGGAGCCTGGTTTCCTCAGTGCATACCTAGAGCCTGGGGAGTGCATTCACAGCCATCAGCAGGATGGAGACCCTGGTTTATGGAGTTCAGAAAGCCCTGGCCCTCTGCCCCTGCTGCCCCCCACACCCCGCGGCAGGAGTGGGTGCTGCTGAGCTGCTGTGGGGTGGCATCGAGTTGGGGTGGCACCTTCAGCCCACTGCCATGTGCCGATTGTCCCAGGGCCCCCGACTGTCACAAAAGCCATTTTTCCAGCTCGATGTGAGCTCGGTGCCTGGTCCCCAGAGCCCAGGCTTGGCTGGAGGTTGTCAGCAGCGCGTTCCCAGTGTTTCTTATTTTGCCGTCTCCCCCGTAGCTCCCCGGTTCTCGTTCTCCTCCCACACTCCCTGTTAAACAGTCGCTGTGTTTTGCCCCAGAAAATGGTGCTGGTTTGGTCGATCCCCAGCGTGTGTTTCCAGGGCAGGGGCTGGGCTGTCCCCCTCACCCTGGCACACAGCAGCATGCAGGCATCTGTGCATCCCCGTGTCCATTTTCCATATGCAGGGGAGCAGATAGCACAGAACACATGTGCGTGTGTTTTCCTTCCCAGATATATTTTGGAAAATATGAGTCAGCAGCAGGCAGGAACATGTTACATAATCTCGGGAGCGAGGGGAGCTCTGTGCTTTCTGTGAGCAGGGCTCTTGGACATGGTTTTGTCAGCACACTGGTGTGTGCCTCTCAGGCCAGTGGCCCCATTCCCCTCACACACAGCTGTGGCCGGTGCTGTCCCAGGAGCTTTGGGTTTTGTTGGATTTTTAAACCCCAGAGTAACAACAGCCAAGTCGCAGGCTGTGATGGCGATAAGGACTTTCCTGCTCTTCCTTAGCGTGCTTTCCTGCAAGGGCTGTGATTTTCCTTTTTGGTTCCCCCCACTCCCCACCTCCTGCTGTTCTCTATCAAATCTCAGCACCGAGAGAACTCGCACATGGGTGCAGCTGGAAATAAACGCTGCCCCCTCCGCCTCCGCTCTGCTCGCGGCCACCCACCTCCACTGCCTCCACCCAACTGGGACAGTGAAGTCAACAGCCACTTTTAGCCCTCGGCTCCTGCTCTGGCAATGCTCTCCCCACGAGCTCGGCTCCAGCCCCTGGCAGAGCAGGGTGGCTGTGCCTGCCCCACGCAGGGGCGAAGCTCGGGGAGCAGTGAGCACCGTGTTATGGAACCATAGAATCATCCTGGTTGGAAGTGACCTCCAGGGTCATCAAGTCCAACCTTTATCCTATCATATTCCTAACCATTAGACCATCAGACCATGGCTTCTGTGGCTGTAGAAGCACTCACCTGGTCCCGTCGGCAGCCACGCTGCCTTGTGCCTGGACACAAGGGGACAAGAGAGGACACTGAGCCTCGCAGGGAGGAGGGAGCTTCAGGAATTGCAGAGACAGAGGGGCACAGGCAGAAAAATGGAATAAGGTGGATCTGGTTCAGGTTGGACAGGAGGAGTTTGAACCCTGCATCCTGCATTGAGGCCATGGTCTAATGGTCTAATGGTCAGGAATATGATGAGATAAAGGTTGGACTTAATGACCCTGGAGGTCCCTTCCAACCATAATGATTCTATGATTCTATGGTTCGTTCCTGGGCTGGAGGAGCAGAGCGTGGTGGCTCTGTGCTCTCACCCTCTTGCCAGTGCCATACCTCAGATTTCCTGTTCCTAATGCCAGGCTTGCTTCCAGGCTGTTCAGTTGAATCCCTGCATCTCTGAAGGATGCTTCGAAAGCCTGGGAGGGGAACAGGCTCTAGCAGAGTTAAACAAACAAGTCCTTTGCTTCTTTCCCTTTATTTTTAATTTGCTCAATAAAAACGAAAGGTTCTGAACTGCTGCTTTCATCTCCCAGGGCACTACAAATACTTCTGCTGTGGCTAAGCTCGTGGTTGCCTTTCAAGCAAAGGGAAAGCTCTGATGTGGTTTTAGAATATCAAAGCCTTCCCAAGGAGGCAGTAAATTGCCATGCTGGCTGAGACCAGGAGTGAGAGTGGCTCCGTGCCCTGTCTGGGACAGTGTCTGAGACACGCGCCGTGGAGAGGATTGGGAGAGACAGGGTAATTGATGGTGACAGAGTAACCTGTTTATCCAGAGCATGCTGTCTTCACCCCCATTAGCTCGTGGGTTTCTGATGCTTGGAGACAAGAGAATTTAAATCTTCTGTGCTTTTAAAACCACAAAAATCTCTGCTGTAACCAGGAAATTCTCGTGAGCTCAGCACAGGGGATGTGCTCTGCCCATCCTTTGGGGCTCTGTGTTCTGCTCCCAAACTCTGAGCTGTGCCTGGCCCCGTGGTGTTTGGGGCAGCTGGGATGTGAGAGGGTGCTCCCAGGGCTGGGGGGGAGACATTTCCAGTCTCTGCAGCCCCGTGGGTGATGCTGCAGAGGCCATTTCAGCCTTCTGCATCTTTGTTCCTCTTTCTGTAAAGCGTGCAGAAGGAAATTGCCCTTTCCTGGTAAATGGCTCCACAGCTGGGGATGGGAAGTACTGTGTTGGGGCCAATGGGATTGTGGCAGCCCCAGGATTGCTGAAAAATGCTGCTCTGCCCCTGGAGGCAGAGGGGAGATGGGAGATGGGCTTTGCCGGGGCTCTGATAGACCCAGGCTGCTCCCTTCTTTAGTTAAAAGCCACATCTTGAATTCCACCTGAGCTCCCCGTGGTGATGAGGTGCCAAATGATGTCAGCAGGGTTCCACCAAAGATTAATTTGGCCTCAGATATTTTGCATGTGCAGCATCAGATTGCGTCCTTATTATTTTCACTGCTTTCAGCAGCATTCAGCTAGGGAAGGTCTCCGTGCCTCTTCAGAGCCTTCAGTCCTTACTCATTAATAATACAGTCCCGGTTATTAATTGATCCAAATTAGGCTTTTTTGTTTCTCTAAGCCTTTTGTGATATTTCTGTGCGGGTAAGAAATTAATCTGCATTAAGTAGAGATACCCAAGTAAAAATAGTAGCTTCGGAGTAGGAGCTTTCCAGCCTCTCACAGTGTGAGCTCCAGTGCAGGACTGTTCAGGTAGCCAGCAAGCCTCACCTCATAGAATCATAGAATCATTCTGGTTGGAAGCGACCTCCACGGTCATCAAGTCCAACCTTTATCCCATCATATTCCTGACCATCAGACCATGGCCTCAAGTGCCTCATCAATCCCTTTTTTGAACACCCCCAGGGACGGTGACTCCACCACCTCCCTGGGCAGCCCATTCCAGTGCCCAACCACCCTCCCAGTAAAGAACTTCTTCCTAATCTCCAACCTAAACTTCCCCTGATGGAACTTGAGGCCATTTCCTGTCGTCCTGTCATCAGCAACTGGGGAGAAGAGACCAACACCAGCCTCACTGCAACCTCCCTTTAGCCAGGAGGTCTCGTAGCCAGGAGAGGCTGAGAGTGCACAAATGGATGGCACAGAAGCCACCCAAGGCCACCCAGCCCGCTCTGGCTGGTGGGATCCCCTGGAAGTGCTGTCTTCTGGAGACACACCGGCTCCCTGACAGTGACAGGAGCTCCTGTCTTACTTCCCATTCTTTCCTTTCAGAGCTGCTGTGCTTGGCCATCCTCTCCCCAGAAGGAAGGCTGTTCCCTGGGGCGTGTTCCCTCCTGTTTAGTCAAACCTTGAAGGACATGTCTGTAGTGGTTAGGCTCAGATGGCCATGAAAGACTTCCACTCCTTCCTTTGAACAGTTCTCCACGGCTGAAAACATCTCACCCCACCAGCAGTGGGTTTAGGTTTCTTTTATTGCCCTTTTCCCCTTCTGTTCCTGCTGCAGACAGCTTTACCTTTGTGGGTATTTTCTACCTCAGGTTGAAATTCAAGCAATAATAATACTACTTGACATTCTTCGTGCCAGCATCTTAAAAGTGTTTTCTCAGGTGGGGTTACTTAAAAGCCTTTGTGCTGCATAAATACTCAAGTACTTTTTCTCTTTTAAAATGGAAATGGGTGCCCTCAGAAGTCAAAGGAAGATCAAAAGCTTGGGACTGCCAGCAGTTTCCTGGTTATCCACAGGAGCTCAGGACTGAGGTTGTGTAAGTGCAAAGGGGCAGCTATGCTGGTAAGAGCCCAATGCATCTGTGAAACTCAACCCAGGATGCTCTTGAGGGCTGGGCTTGGTGTCTGATGTGCCTCCTGCTGGAAATGCCATGGTTTACCACCTGGTTTTCATGTCCATCCCTCTGCAACAACAGCCAGCAAATGGCTGGAGTGGGGCTAATGGGCACACTGCCCTTCTCAGTGGGAGCTGAACTTGCTTTACAAGGTTCTCAGACAAGCAGAACTGCTTTCTGTAGTCCATCCTTCCTCAGCTCCTGTGGTGTGAGCAGGGCTCAGGACAATAGATGGAGATTTATGTCGTGGAGGTGTGTGCCAAGGGTGCCCTGGGAGAGTTCAGGGCAGCTCACAGAGAACCTCTGAGAAATGCTCAGAGGTTTCAGTGAGTTTTCTCAGCAGCAATGCAATGCTCACAGTGGGTATTTCCACCATGGACCAGCCATTCACTGGGAAACGTTACAAGACTGTGCAAGCCACCAGCAGCATAATCCGTGTAGTAATGAAACATTTGGGGGGTTGGACTGGATGATCCTTCGAGGTCCCTTCCAACCCCTAGAGTTCTGTGATTCTGAGATAAAACTGAATGCAGAGTGATTTGGCCATAGAAGAGTGGAAAGCAAAAGACAGTTAAACTCCAAGGAGCGGCTGTGGGAATGCAAAAGGATCTAGAAAGCAAAGATGCAAAAATAAAATGTGAGCCGGAAACGAGAACCATTTCCCCAGCATTGTGTAACTGGGTGTAATTGCAATCCCTCCAGAAATCTATTTGAGGCAAGGAATCAATTCAGAATTGTAGAGCAAAGCACTGGTCTTCCAGATGTCCCCGGCTTTCTGGATCGTTATTTTCAGCTTCCTCCCACAGTTTATTTGAATCCCTTCTTCCTTAAAGTGGCTGTGGAAGAGCTGCCCCAGGGTTGTGGTGCAGGTGTCGGTGAGGTGCCCAGGGTTGTCTGCTCTGGTCACCTCTGGAGAATCGCCGTGGGGTGGTGGTACTGGTGAGTATGATGGGTTGGAAGGTGGAAGCCCCAGGGCTTCTATAGGATAACCCTGCTTTGGAGAGGACCATGCTGTATCTTCTGGGCTAACTTGAGGTGGTCAGGATGGACTGTTGCCCACAGCCAGGGAGCTCCTGTTTTCCCTAGACAATGAATGATGGAGCTGGGGCCGTGCTGTGCTATTTACTCTGATCACCTCTTCTAGATACATTGGATCAGGTTGTGCAGCACAGGCGTTCCAGCTGCCTAGTCATTTGGTATTTATCTTCCACCCTAGATGTTCTCAGCCTGCTGAAGAGCCTGGGTGAAGTCTGTCAGTGTTAAAGGCTTCTGGTATCTGTACGTTTGTCTTGGCAGAATTAAGTCCTGAATCTAACGGATGTCGTCAGTGCCATTCCCAGCAGTCTCCTGAAAGGCCAGCCTGGTGCTCCTGACATTTCTCTTGTATTTGGTGGCATTTGTGAAGGAGGCTTTATCTTGTTTCTTGTCCATCTCGAGCATTCAGGGCTGCTGATTTGCATGGAATCCAGTTCCTGGCGAGTGCTGTGCAGGGACTGCAGCAGCGCCGTGGCCAGGCAGAGCTCAGCTCTGCTGCCAGGCCACCCTGGCACATGGGACAAGTGTCCCACTCCTCCTGGGACACAGGCTCTGCTTCACCTTGCCTGTCGTGGGCTTTTATGAGCTGTTGCTACCCAGTCTCACAGTTTGACTCTGGGTTGTGCAAGGTTGCTCACTAAGTGCCTCTGCTTTGTGTGTCAGGGTCTTGAGGAGCCAACTGCTCCCTGGCTGCTTCCAGAGTGTCCCTTCAGACCTGGTCTTCTCCTGCCTGGGGTGCAGTCCTGGGAGAGGGACGCAAGTGGCAAAGCAAGAAGCAAACAACCCAGGAGGCAAACCAGGCTCCTCCAGGTCAGGAATCTGTTTGGAAATCAGGGTTACAGAAAGTGAGGGGTTGAGACACAGATCCAGGGAAAGAGGAGACTTTCTTGTCAGCCAGATTTCCCAGCAGGAGGGCCCAAACCAGAAGCAGTCGACTCCAGATATGCAGTATCTCCTCTGACCTCCCTCCACGCTTCCAGGTGTCCCCCTTGTCTAGGTGTCCCCCTTGTCCAGGTGTGTCCCCCTTGCCTTGTCTCCCTGGGAGCGACCTTTCATGTGCAGTGGAATCGTACCTGTCACCACTCCACCCTATCTGGGGGATGATGGTGTTACAGGCTCTTCTGGGCAGGAGCTGTGCTGACTTCCCTGCTTGGGCAAGGAGGACACTTCCCTCGTGGGACAGCACGGTGTGGTTTGGCCAGTGAGTCTTCACAGTGACAATAAGTGCAGTCTCTGGTCCTTGTTTCTGCTGACAGGGTGTTAAATACATTTATGTTTGAATTACTTAGAGTAGCAGCAAGAAATAGAAAGAAGGTTTGCTGTAGCCTCACCAAGTTGGGATGGATGTGAGAAGTTTGTATGGCAGAGACACTGTCCATGCCCTGAGAAGGAGGGGAGGGGAGCTGCAGCTTTCCACAGCAGGAGAACGCAGGTGAGAGGGACAAGGGTACAATGCAGGAGGTAAAGCTAAGTATAGAGGAATGGTGTTATCCAGGGAAAACTGGGGCTGGAGATCAAGGGAAATTAGAACAGGCAGAAAATGTAATCCACTAGGCCATGGATTTGTATTTCTGGAAAATCACTGGAGTGCCTTCACGTGGGCCAGTTCTCGTGAGGTTGGAGACAATACCAGGAGCAGGTACACAAGGGGACAGTCTGCCTTTGGCTTGAAGCAAACCAGGTGATTCACATAGGTTTTTTCGAGTGCAGAGCCCCCTGAATCACAGGGAGAACTGGGTTTCCTCACGGGCAGGCAGGTCTGGGCAGCACCAGCAGGGTTTGTACAAACCAGAGTTCATTCTAATGAAAATTCAGAGAGGAACAGGAAACCTCCCAAGGACAGATGAATTCACGAGCAGAAAGGCTCAAGAAATGGGCTGTTGGTGACAGTGGAGCAGGGAGGGAGGGAGTGTTTTATTATTATTACCTGGAGTGGATTCAAGCCTTAAGCAGATGGCAGGAGTTGTTGCTTTGGTGTAGAAATCTGGGTGATGGAGACTCACGGGCTGGGCAGTCCCATCCATCACTCTGACTGCAGGGTCCCGTGTCCACTGGTGCTCTGTGAACCTGGAAAGGCTGATTCAGTAGAAGGCCAAGGTTTGGCTTGGTGGCGACGCTGGTGTAGGCTATGGTTGTAGGTGCTAGGAGCTTACCCTGTGAGTAAGTCTGGATTTTGGCACTGGTCCTAAAGAAGAAGAAACAAAGCAGCGAGATATTCCATATGCTGGGATCAGTGTTTTGACTACTGCTTTTGAGAGATTGATAGAGGTGGATTTGGCTGTAAGGAAAGGATTTATCTTGGCTATTCAATAGCCTGTTCCAAACCTTCCTGATCTCTATAGTGCAGTCAGAAGTCCACTGGATTTATGGGTGACCCTAGGAAGCACAGGCAGTGTTTGGTCAGCCAGGGTGCTCGAGACAGGGCTATAGAGTCTTATCTGTGTCCAGCAGCCTCAATAGCTTCTTTTGAAAAAGGCTCCTATATTCATTACTGAGAGAATTGTGTTCTTCAAACACAAAAAAAGCCTTAATTCTTAAATAACTCTGTCCCATCCTGTGCTATTTATTCATAGACTCTCCCTACTTGATGCATAAATGCAGAAGAGCCTTCTTTCCCCATTTGCTTCACCCGCAGGAGCACCAGCCATTTTAGAACTGTGAGCTGAAACTCCAGACTTCTTGCTAATCCTCATGGACCTAATGGGGGAGAACGCCAGGGAGGGATTCTGGGAGTCTGGAAGTGAGCCCAAGACCTTCGAAACCGAAACAGATTCTCCATCAGCTAAGGCTTCCCAGCTTGCCTACTGTGTTAGGGAGTCACAAGATTCTCAGGCTATCAGATTTTATGTTTTCATCTTAGACTGTCGTGTGTTGAAATAAGATCTCAATAATTTCAACTTATCCACTCTGCTTTCAGGAGAATCTTTTTTAAATAATAGTAAATGGTCTAATGGTCTAATGGTTAGGAATATGATGGGATAAAGGTTGGACTTGATGACCGTGGAGGTCCCTTCCAACCATAATGATTCTGTGATTCTATGATCCTAAATATGCTCCCAGGTTCTGAAGAAAATACGAGGGTTTGGTCTCTTTGGAGCTTGTACTCATGAGCATGGCCAGGCGTTTGCCTCTTACCAGGGCATTTGTGAGGTGCTTTCGACACACACTCACTACCCATCCGACCCCAGGAAAAGGTGGTTTTTACTACCTGGTGTGATTCCAAGCAAAGAACACAAAATGCTTCTTGGCTGTTGCGTGCTCAGCAGCACATGGGATGTGCAGTGGGACGTTGTGTCTGCACACGTCGGGGGTGAGCTGCACACACTTGTCCAGGTGTCGTAGGTGTTTGGACAGGCAGTCCTGCAGCTGCAGAGCAATGTGAAGGCGACCCTGTGTGCACACCAGAAATCTTGAGTTGTGTGCAGCTCCAGAGAACCAGATCCATCCCCGTTACCGGGCAGGAACTTGGGCATGCGGGATCCTTGCACAGTTTGTTATGTGTGTGGTTATTGCGTGCACAGCCAGACCTCTGCTGCTCACACATTTACATGGAGACGCCTGCCCACTCTGACTCAGATCCAGGGTATTTTATTGTTGCTTTGAAGACTCTAAAAATTCCCTGGCGTTTATCCAAGGAGAGTGCCAGTAGCCTTAAACTGAACTCATTTCCCTTACATCAAATCACGAAGCTCATCAATAGCAATCTCGGCCTCCAGCAGGGAGCACAAAGGCGTTTTGGCTTTGACACCCTCAATAGCCTTGTGGTAAATAGTTCATTACTAATACAATAGCAGTAATAAACCACGGGGTGTGAATTTAGGGAGTTAGAAATGATGGTGTTTGTGGTCCTTCTTCCATAGCAGATATTTATTCCTAGTGCCAGAAGAATGACTTGGGTAATATTTGCTTGTTACTTTATGGAATCAATGAACAGCGTCTTATCATAGGGTTGTGTCTGGGGACTGACAAATGCAAAAGCACCTCTGTGGTTACTTTTATTAACTAATGTGAGCTTAAAAGACAAGGTGAAGCCCAGAAGATCACTGTTGCTCGTCCTGTTGCTGCAGGCTGGAGCTCTAACCAGTTCGTTGGAGCCTTCTCCCAGCAAGTTGCTCTCAAAGCTTTGGTTTTTCCAGCAGGGATGTCACATATGATAGAGGGACTCGAAGGGGTCAGATTTACCTTTAAAGTCTAGGTTTAATTTTCTTCTGTTAAAAAAGATGTGTTTGGACAGTTTGTCACATCGACTTAGGCTGCCACGTCGTGGGCAGTGGAGTGTTAGGAAGGAGAAGCAAGAAGTGTTTTGATGAAGGATCAAGTCAACTCACTAATGTTTTCTGAACATCTCCTGTGTTGACCTCGGTCCCCACAGACACACGTGGGCTCCTCTGGCTCTCCTGTCTCTGGGGGAGCTTCGGGAGGTGCTAAGGGAATTGCCAGGCAGGATCAGGGAGGTGGGGGGTAAAGTTTTGCAGGGGGTTTGCTGGAGGTTTGTGCTTTGCAGCAGAGACATTTTGCCGGCGTCTCCTGAGTTGAAGTCTCCCTCATGTGTTTATTTTTGAACTGAGGAGGAGGAGGGAGGGAGGCAGCATCATCAGGCATTTTTATAGCTATGGAGAGTGGGGAGGGCGAAGTCTTGGTATCACAAGAGCCCCTAAATCTCCGTGCTCGGGTTCAGGAAAGGCACAAAGCCAGCCTCTCTTGTGGGCTTTCTACTTCACTAGACAAACATTTAATTATTTTACCTTCATAATGCTGATGAATCAACTGAGAGAACTACAAAAGATAATGTACTTCTATTTTTATATCTTACCCTAATGAAGCTCAGGCTAGAATTTTCCCCTGTATGATTGGCTAAAACAAGGTAGGAAAGATTCAGAAGGAGAGGGAGAGGAGGAGGGAGCGAGACGCTGAGCATTCGGCAGCGTGCGCGGCTGAGGCTGGGGGGGATTGTGCAGTGCTTTAGCGAAACAGAGTGCTGGGAGAACAAGGAGAGAAACGTTTTATTCATACAAAATGATCCCTAAGGGGTGGGCTTCTCTGGGAGGAGCTGTGGCACAGGTTGGATGGAGGCAGTGGTGGTGGCAGCTGCTGAGCTGAGCGGCCAGGCTGAGCACCGGCACTGGGCTGCAGCCCCCGGCCACCGCCATGGTCTCACTCGCTGTCGGTGAAGCATCTCCTTGAACTTGGCAGGGTTCAGGCACTCCATCAAAAGTTCATTAATATGTTCAGTTAGAGACACACGGCTGCATCCAGCCTGCTGGCTGGGACTGAGGAGAGGAGTGTAATGGTCCAGACGAGATCAAAGAGGGCAAGAAATGTCTAGTGCCTTTGCTATTAGTGGGGAAATGGCTGTGGAGGAGAGCAGGGGAGCAGTGTGGGGGCTTAGGGCTGACCTGTGTCGACATGTTAATCTTAACCGAGGCACTGCAGTGATTGATCCCTCCTAAAGCCCTGGCCTGGATGGCTGCTAGATAGCACGGTGCCAGCCGAGGGCTCCCTGCTTGGGCTTAGCTGAGGTTCAGCATCAAGATGAAAATCAAGCCTAAAGGCTCTGTATCTGATACCACGTTCTCAGCAATCTCAGTCCCAGCCAGCAGGGATTCACCTCCAGTGCTTGAAACTGGGCTGTGTTGGGAGTCAGCCTGGTAGGGTTTGGTTTGCAGCTGGGATGGAATCGGGGGTTAGAGCTGGGGTTGTGTGTGGAGCAGCCCATGTGAGCTGGGTGTGTCAGAAACTGCTCCTGAACTGCTCAAACACTTCGGAAAGATTCAAATTAAAGGTCTGAGCACTTGGCATTTTCTTTCGTAATAGAGGAGAGGGAGTAATCAATGTACAGAGCCAGTGAGTGATCTTGTTAATTTGCTGAGCTGCAGGGCTGTCATTCCGTGGAGGGCAAGACACTGGTTTTCGGTTGTGAAACATAAGTGGGGAAAGTGAAGAATAAATCACAACAAGCAGCGACCGCTTCGGCTTTCCAGCAGCTGATCTGAGCTACCCCAGGGGACCTGAAGGCCACGGGTCCTCAGCATCCTTGCTTACATTTTGGGAGTAATAATGTGCAATATATGCACCAAAGAGGAACCAGCTGCGAGATCTCAGTACGTGGCTGGTTGTGTCGTTGCTTTGACCTCCTTTGGAGGGGACAAAGAGGGATAACACAAGGTCTGTGTAGAAATTTATCCTCTCACAAGGGGCCTGAATGGGGAACAGGGCTTTATAGTGCCTGTAAAAAGAGCTGTTAATAAAATTAATGTGGAAGAGGAAGGCAGCATGGAAAGAAAGATGGAATTTTACAGCTCTGCCATGCAGTAGATGAAAAGTGTAAATGCAGCCTGGCTGACAGTGGCTGGGAAGCATTACTGTCTGACCCCCAGTGATGTGGCAACCTCAGTCCAACTGGACAGATACCCACACCATCAGCACCAGTACTGTAGTTCATGTCCCAGTTTGAAGATAGAGTTGTCAAGGCCAAAGACTGAATGGCCCTGAGCCCAAGGGGCTGCCTGGTGTGTCTGTCAGTGAACTGATGTGGCACCACCTCGGGCTGCTGTGGGACAGCGTGGGTGGATCGCAGGGCTTTAATCTGTCAGCAGAACAACAGCAGGTCTGTAAGGGCAGGGAGAGGGAGGGAAAGGAAAGGCTGACCCACTTGGATCAATTCGGAGCATGCTTTAAGGGAAATGGGAACCTAGACTTATGGAAAAAGAGAAGGGGAGGTGGGCAGCAGGCCCACGTGGGACATTGGGGTTGGTCATCTGGTGCCATAAGGGTCCCGTGACACATCATTTTAGCTTTTCAGGAGAAGTTTCATCTCAATGCAGAGAGTTCAGAACATTACAGAAGCAGAAAAAAGGCAATGGCACCAAGTTTATACGGGCAACAGTGGACTCTTGGGCATAGGAAACACAGAACCTGCATGCTGGGGAGGATGGCCGGGTCTCTGGTTATGGCTGGGGCTTCCCAGGATCACAGGAGCTGCGCTAGTGCTTTGGGCCTTGGAGAAACTGCAGCTTGAAGATCTGTGAGAAATAGACTTTTTATTTGCTTAGTGTTTTGGACCTATAAAACTGAAAGTCATAATACCCTGTAAAACATGTGAGGTGATTTGGGAATACAGCATTCCTTATTAAACTCGGTGGCTTTTAGCGACTCCTTGCGTTCTCATAGCAGCGGGGGGATCGACCTCTCCAATGTTCAACAGGATACTTGAAAAACTGAGACCAATTGAACAAGAATAGCTGCTGCCTTGGTGCTCCGGCTCTTCCAGTTCTTTTCTGGCTGCAGTTAAGTTCAAAATGTTTGAAACGGAACCTTTTAGTTGCTAAAGGAGAGGTGGTTGTGGTCTGGGCATAAGGGATTAGTTTGTGATGGATACTTCAGCTGAACTGCTTGCCCGTGGCTGGAATACCAATGTGAAAGATCATAACTGCAATATTGTGAAGAAGGTCAGAATTTGTCAGTCTTTGCATATTTTCAAGGTTATTTTTGGCCATTATAATGAAACACATTGTTATTTGGGAGCTGGGGGGATACAAACCCCTGTGGATGAAGAGGAGGTGTACCAGCCGTTTGTCAGCTGGTGTTACCTGACATCTCAGGGGCTTTTCACCAGACCTAGAGTGAAGACCCAAGTCCAGAGCATGTCGGCTGCAAGCCTGAAATCCAGCAAGAGAGATGTCTGTCTGTAGCTGGAAGTTTGAATGTTAGATGTCTGAAAATCAGCAGAACTGATTTGTTTCAGATAGGGAATGGTGCGCGTCAGAGTTCTGGGACACTGAGTTTGTCTTTTATCTTGTTTTCTCTTTGTTTCTAAATTAAATTTGGCCTGTTTGCTGCACCAGGCAGATGATGCTGGTACTATGCACCTGCAAGTGGCATACTCCATCTCCTGCCCTCCTGCCTGCTTTGGGCACGTTGCTGCTAAAGCTCTGTGTGTTTGCAGGATGGGCATCAGTCCCCGTGCATCTCTCCGTGGCACTTTGGAAGAGCAGCCAGTATAAATATTATTGTAGTTCTTTAACACATGGTGTTTCCTAAGGTGAAATAAGAACGTGACTGCCCTTCTCCTGCAAGAAGCTCCAGTGAGCTTCTAGAGAGGCTGGAGGGTAGTACGCTACCGGAGCTTCCTGTCTTTTAACCTTTCTTTAATTGATGAGTAATTCTTTGCTGTTCAGTGCAGAACAGTGAGTTTCTTTAGGGGTCAAATAACACTGACGAGTTGAGTCTGAACAGAGGATTAATTACTCTAATGCTTTCTTCCTCCAAACCCTCCATCCCTAGGGCTGGCCCCTTGCAAAGCCAGAGAGCGGGCAGCCTTCAGCCTCTAGTAGTGACCACTCAGGACCTGGTGCATGTTTAAACCAAAGAAACTGAAGAGGTATCTTGATATGCATAAGGATGGAGAGTGATTTCCACCTCAGGTCTGGCATGTGGTTATCTTGAAGCCACAGCTGCTTGGATGGTAGCAGTGCTCTCAGTGATGCTGGGAGGCCACCTGCAGCAGGATGTAGGTAGGAAATGCAGTGACACTGCTTGTGTTGCCCACAGGTTAAGACAACATCCTCTCCTGACATCCATGATCCTTTGTACCAAGGTGTTTGGAAGGCAGCCTCAAAAGAAGGGGCTTGTTCTGAAGCCTGTGTAGTGCACAAATGGTTTCCTGAGAGAAGAGGATCTGTCGGGCTGGGAGGGGACGCTGGCACTGTTGCACCCCCCAGTGCTGTTCCTTGGCAATGGGTTAACTCATCTGTGCTGGCTGTGGGATTTGTCTATGTGCTCTGGAGCCAGTGGCACAATCCCAGGTTGTCCCGGGGAGCTGTGCTCCTGCAGGGTAATCTTGGTTTGAAAGCAGGGGTTAAAGGACTCTTTTTAAAAACCCCAACCAACCAAGTGGGATCTGCAGGCTGGGTTGTTTGGGGGGCGAAGGAGCAGCCGGGAGGGTTGCTCTTCCCGTGGCAAACCACACTGTGAGATCTTGTGGGTGATGGAGAACAGGTAAGCTCCATCTTAGACAGCCCTTAGCCCTGATCCTGGTGCTTTGTGTTCATCTCTCCCTGCAGATGTGTGCTCCTGGCTGGCACATCACCTGCCAGAGCCATGGCTGCACTAACACTGGGGCAGGCAACCAAGCCGACTGTCACCCCAATTTTCTCCTTGTCCCTCCTCCTCCCAGAGCTGAGTCTGAGCTTGGCTTGCTCTGGGTTCATTAACATGCTGATCCTCCTGCCAGGCTGCACTGGTCCCCACTCACCATGCTGGTGGCCACCATCTGCAGTCGCTGCAGAAGAAAGGGAGTTGCCTTTCTGTGTCACCAGCACAGCGAAAGGAACCGACTGGGGGAGTTTGATCTCCATGGCAGAGAGGGTTTGGAGGTGTGCACTGTTTCTTTGGGGCCTTCATTATATTCTGTGTACAACTCTGGAATAGTGAATGGATGAGGGCTGAGTAGTTACTGTCCTGGTGCTTTCATCCTTCCAGAAGGAAGGCAGACACGCGTGTGCCCACGTACGCACATACACACACAAACCCTCCATATCAGTGTCTGTAAGTTAATGAAATCAAAAGAAGCTTAAAAGATCACAGCAAAGCTGTGTTGCTGATTTTCCAGAAACACCACTGAAAAAAAAAGAGAATTTCATGCAGGACACTAAAAAAAAACCCACTCAAAAAAAGCAAAGAAGGAGGAATTTCCCTCCAGGTTTCAGTTCAAGAATTACCCCGATGCATCGGCTGCCCACGGTTTTCTCTGCAAAATATCCCTTGGGTCTCTCCCAGTCTGGTGTTATTTCCAGCCCCGGGGATGGAAGTGGTGATGCAGCAAACGAGGCCCCTTGTCGGGAGGAGCCGTTGCCGCAGGAGCCGGGCGGCGCTGGGGGCAGGCACAGCTCCCGCACCTTCCCGCTGCTGGGCAGCCCCCAGCTCTGCAGCTCCTTTGGGTGTTGGGTTGTAATCGTTAAGGTATTGAGCAGCAGCGTTTAAAAATAACAGAAAGAAATCTCCCTTCTACCAGGCACAAATGAAAAGAGGATGGTTGAGGTAACAGTAATTTAAAAACTCCTTTTGCTGCCGGGGGCGCTGCGGTGGGAGGAATTGCCCGTGCAGAGCAGCTCCCCATGGACAGCAGGTGCTTTCCTTCTTGTCCAGCTGGAGGAATCCAGTTTTCATTTTCATTTTTCTTTAGTTTCTTTAGTTTTTCTTCAGTTTCTGTATTTTTCTTTGGCATTCTTAGGATCTCCCTGTGCTCCTGTGCCCTGCTGTACATTTACAGCATGAGACGAGCCAGTGAGGGGGTGGTGGGGAGGTTGTGTTGTGTCGTGCTGAATTTGTGTTTAAATTCCATGCTGTTGGAGAAAAGGAGGTTCTGTCCTGGTTGAAGCAAGGGATTTGGGATGAGATGCTGTGAAGCACTTAGAAGCTTTAAATGCACTGCCAGTAGCAGTGCATATGATGAGCTGTGTACAGACCCCTGTAACACCTTTTAGGCAGCGCAGAAATATTTGGGGGGGAAAATGCAGATGGGTGATGGTGAGTGATGCTTTGCAGCCCTGCTCTGAGCTGCCCCAGGGAGGCTGAGCTCAGCCAAGGTGCTGCTGCCTCGGGGCTTAGTGCTGGGGCGTTTGCTTCGAGACTGCAGGATCTCTGGGATGGATGTACTGTTTTACACGTGCTTTCATCAAGGTGAGAGGAGCATTGCACAAACCCTGGTACATTAGGGACTGAGGAGCTGATGGAGTTTAGATCCTCCACGATGAGATTTTCAGAGCAGCCTTGTGAAGCGAACTCCCAGCTAAGTCCGGAGCAAGTTCCTGCACACTCAACTCATTTGCATGCATAAGCATAAATCTGTGCTTCCCAATAAAGCACTGTCAATAAGAGGACCACATCTTGTGGTGCAAGGCAGTGCTGAAATTAAAGCTGCTGGAGAAAAGGCTCGTAGGAAGAGCACTAAGCAGAGAGGGGAGATAAGGAGAGGGCTGAGCTGCAGAGCTGTTGGCACTCAATTGATCTGCAGCTCCGAGCTTGGGTGGCATCACGTCTGTGCTCTGCCTGAGCCTGCCCAGACTGGGGGCTTTGAGAGGAGAATAAACTGGCAGAGCAGCCAGTCTGGCCAAAAGAAAGGGATCAAATCCTGGTGCAAGGATCAGGAGGATTTTTCATCTCTTACCCAGGAGGTTTGCAGCGCAGGCACCTGGAGGTTGAGGCACACTCCATAACCCCACAAGAGACACAGGAGCAGGAGGAATGGCTAAGGCAGTGCTGGGGGGGCTGAAGGGATGGCATTTGGGGTACACGGCTGGGTTTGCTGCCCTGTGTTACCTCCATCTGTGTTTTGGTGCTCTCTGCCCAGGCCTGTTCTGTATCTCCCAGGGCTGGTTAGTCCTGGGGGTGTTCAATGTTTCCAGGTCAGACACATGGACAAAAATTGCTCCTCTAGAGGAGAAGGACAGGTTGTGGGTCCTTCCCCCATTTCAGCGTGTTGCAGAGCTACAAGCTGCTCTGAAAACAAGCACTCATCAACTGCCCAGCTTTGCCTTGGTGACACCAGGGCAGGGGATTTCTCTTTGGCTACAGATCCTCAGATCCCTGCTGAGAAACCAAAGCAGCTGCGTGTGTCGGGTCACTGGGGCTGAAGGATGCTGAACTGCAGCTGAAGGCCCCTCAAGCTCCATTTTGTTTCTCTGCTTTAACCTTTGCCTCCCTTTCCCTGTCACCTCCTTTGGGCCGGGTCCTGGCCTCAATCACAGAGCTAAATGTGGGGTCACAGCTCTGTGGGTGTCCCAGAACGGGCTCTGCAGGAGGCACTGGAGTACGTCTGGAGCAGAGTTGTGCTGGTGCCCACTGTCAGCCCCTGGGTTAATGAGTCCAGTGTTGGAACTGAGAGGCAGAACCATGCACCTGCACCAACCACTGAGCAGTTACAGGACTTTATAGAAGTTTGTTGGTACTTGCTGTGCAAAAGATGTATTAGAAAGTCCATAAGCACCACTTTGTTTAGGAAAGTGCTGCAGTCTAAGGCATCTGGACACAGCTGGCTGCACGTGTGTGTCTGTGTGTCGGGTTTGTAGTGCATGTGTGTGGACCTTTGTGTGTGTGCATGTTCAGTATTTATTGCTGTTTCTCTCAGTGTGGAATACTGCATGTGGCTTTTATTCTTTTATTTTCACTAAGGGGAGAATCAAATTTGATTTGGATACTCACAGAAATGTCTGGGAATTATCCAAGAATGATCTGTGCCTTTTCTCAAGTTTGGATGACCTGTCTTCCTTCCTTCCCTTAATTCTTAGTCTCCCCCTGATATTCTTCTCTTTACCAGAAATCCAGGAGTGGGTAACCCAGTCCTGCCCTGGGACGCCTGAATCCCAATCTCATTCACACTCGAATAAACCAAAAATAACTCCTATTGGAAACTGGGAAATCCAGCACATTGGCATTGATTTCCCAGCTCTGCTGGTGGTTTCTGGATTCCTGTCTGCTTGAAACTGGACTGAGAGCTATTAATTCAGGAAACAGCAATTTGAGCTTGACGGGGATCTATTGACCTTAATCCTTCCTTAATATAAAATCAGCTCAGTGCCGTCGCTTGGAGGAAGGCTCCTCCACTTTGACTACACGACATGAAAGCTTCGTGTTCTGACTTCAGGTACTGGCACTGGGGCTTGGGTGATCCTGTTGACTGTTTCTTCTGACAAAAGATTGTCCTTCTGGAAGCTGAGTCCTTTTTTTCAGGTTGTCCATTCACTTGGGCTTTGGAGACCAGCCTTGGTTTAGCATTTCTGTTTCTCCCTCTGTTTGTGCCTTCGTGGGGCGCCGGGGTTATCTAACAGGACAGTGAGTTGTTGAAGAAACATCAACCTGGGCAAGGAAGTTTCTGGAGCTTTTAGCAAAAGCCATGGATGTTTCTCCTCAGAGTTTGAGGGGTATTTTGAGGAGAAACTGGAGCTTGATGGGGATGCCAGAGAAAGTTTGAAAGTATGGAAAATGTTTCTGTCTTTCCTTAAGTGCAGAAATAACGATTTATTCAAGATGAGAAAAAAATCCTGCGGGTGGATTGCTAAAATGATGGGGAGGGATGGAGAAACTTGGCAGCGGTATCTTTCTCAGCCTGATTTCTTCAATGGTCTTGTCAAATTCAGTTTTCTTAATGTGGATACTTCTGGAGAGGCTGAACTTCCTCACATGCTCTTGTGGACCTTGAACGTTCCTTTCTTTTTTTTAAATCCAAAGTTGGTGGAGGTTAGCACTTGTTGCACAGATGTGCTGAGCTGCAGCAACCGCTGAAGCTGAGGGGAGAGTAGAAAAGGGTCTGCTGGTCTGGGAAGAAATCCTGTCCTGGAATAAGAGGAGGAGTTTTGAGGTGGGATTGTTGTGCAGTGCTAGTGGGAAACCACTGCTCTGGTGCATCTCTTATTGCTCCTGCGTGAAGCAAGAGGGCTTTCTGTAGGAGCAGGTTCAGGGCCCCTGTTCAGGCAGCTTTGACATGGGCCATTTGCATCCCTCTGGAGCAAAAGAAGGTGAAAAGGGTTAAAAACCCCAACCTTCTCTGGCTCCTGCCTTTCTGGTGCAATACTTGTATGTGCTGTAGGACGGTGGCTGCTCTCAGCCTGTGAGCGTCGGGCTCTGCCTGGCCTCTGGGATTTCAGGGGCTGGAATAGCCACGTTTGTTTTTCTTCCAGTAAGCGTGGGAGGGAGGAGTTTGCCTGGGTTTGACACACTGAGGTGATCTGCTGGTAAGTGCCTGGTCTTGCATTCCTCAGGAGCTGGCTCAGCAAGGTGCGGATAAATCCCTGCTTTTATTTCAGGTTTTGTTTGCGGGGGGAAGCTGTGATTTTGTTCTGCTCCTGAAATACCTTCATTAGTCTGGTGCTGAGATGTGGGTCTAATTTTACCCGTATAGTGAAAACTGGCTATTTAAAGAGGTGCTTTAAGCCTTGAATTTTTCTGCTTCTTATATTAGCAGAGAAGGCTATGGAGTATTACCAGGGTAACGGGATAACCAGCCAGCAGCTCCGTGGTTACTAGCAGCATACGGCAGCAGGGAGCAGTGTGTGGCTTGCAGGGAGGGCAGTGCCTGCTGCAGCCTTCTGTCGCACACGCTGGAAGAAAACTGAGCTCTATCAGGGTGATCAAAGACTGGCGATGAGCTGACAGTGTGATATGGCCATAAAAAAGCAAGGTATGATCCAAGGGTGGATTAGAAGATGAATTTCCAGTCGAGATTAATGCCGCTGTACCAGACAGTGGTGCAGCCTCACTTGGACTAGAGTGGGCTGTTTGATTGCCAATATTCAACACAAATGAATTTGAACTGGAACAGGGACAAGGACAATTGGGGGAATGGAGGATCAGTCTGTGAAGGGGAAGCTGCAGAGTGCCTTGTCTAGTCTGGCAAAGCAGCAGTGGAGCAGGAGCGGAGCTGGTCTCTGCAAGTGCTCTGAGGACAAAGACTTGCTGGGACTGCCTAGAGATGAAGGATGAGAAATGAGTAGGCACTGGGTGATCACAGCAGAGTACAGGCTCTTTGTTAGAAGGTGTTTTCTGATCATCAGGCAGGAGTGTGGTGGTGGAGCAGCCTCCCTTAGGCTGTCACAGGGGGAAAAACCCACCGGGATGGAGGCTGGAGAGCTGAGATCCCTCCAGGTATGGCCATGGCAGTGGGAAGGTGTGTTTGGGACCCCTCCAGTGCAGCCTCACCATGGCTCACACAGCAGTTGTGTGAGACCCCAGGCTTTAAGCTGGCCGTGGCTTAGTGATAATTATTGATAATGAACGCCTGGCTCTGATCACATGCCTTAACTTTTTTCATACATGCTCAGCTCGACCTCTTTTGCTTCACTTTGCTTCCTCCCAGTACCCTCAAACTGTATTTGCTGAAGCATCAGGGGGATGGGAGCCTGCCCCCAGATTCATATGCAGAATAAAGAGTTTGAACATCCCGGGCTTTAGAAATTTCTCCATTTTTTGTTGAGTACAGAGGCATCAAAACCTCCCTCGAAGGAGCAGACCTGGCTGCAGCGCACACCCCAGGCACCTGTTGCAGGGCTCCAGTCCACATTTTACCACCATGGTAAATTATGTGGTGTTCACTTGTGTTGCTGCGTTTCCATGGCAACCCTTGCGCTAATTAACGCACAGCGGAGAGGGGAAAAAATCTGTCCTTAATGATGAATTAATTTGACAAGATTGCTATGGTAAGAAGAGTTCTGAATAGACACTCTGAAGGTGTATAGTGGGGATGTGAGCACACTCGTTCCTTGTAATGAGAATAACTGGGGAAAAGAGAAATATGCCTGTTATTCTGACCTTGCAGCATTCAAACTGAAATCTTCCTCACAATTTGGGGAGGATTTGCATTCCAGAAAGAAAAAAATGATCCTGAAGAATGTCTTAAGAGTGTAATTTAAATGGTTATGCTCTTTTGTTCCTTTTTTTGGTAAGACATTTTAACTCATTTTTTGGCATTTGAAAGATTAAATAAAAGCCAAGGGAATTGCAGAAGTTAAATGCATGAAAGAATCAGAAAATTCACATTTAAAAACTGCATTATTTGATGTCAGAAAACCCCCAATTCCTCCTGACTCCTCCCAAATTCCCACCCGCTCTGCTCCTTCTCCCTCTCCTGCCCCAGCAGCGCTCGTGGGGCACTGGTGGTTGCTGTTCAGAGCCTGGCCCAGATGAAGCCGTAGACTGAGCCCGGTGTTTTAACATTCAGAAGAGAATCAAATGTGACTTCACAGCGTGGTCCCGACCACCGGAGCGGTGGCCTTGGAAGAACATTAGCAAAAGTAAATCAGGAGTGAGAAAAACAGCAACTTCTGTGTGCTGGGGCTGAGTCACCACTGTGGGCTCCCATCAGCGCCGGCAATGAAAGTCCTTTAGCACTGGGAGCACAAGGCAGTGGGTTAAGTCACAGTGTCCTGGCTACGTTCTTACTTGGATAATTGTACTCAGCTCTCCTGAATCCTCCCCTCCTGCAGTTTTAATTAGGTAGAAGCTATGGCTCACAAAGTCCTGCCTTGCGTGGACCACAGCCTCGCAGGGGTTTTGGTAGGTTCTTGTCATCCCGCGGGCGATCTGCGGCTGCCCCCGGCCTGCTGTGTCTGCAGCGATTGCCCGCCCGGAGAGGGAGTGCCAGGGAAATAGGGAGTGTGGTTTAGCTGCTCCTTAATGAGAGTTCAGGTTTGGAAGCTGCTAAGCAGCTCTTTACAAAGCTGTGAGCCTGCTGTGCCCCCGGCCGGAGCTGGCAGGGCCTTGAGGCCTCTGGGTCGCACCTCCCAGGGCCCTGTGGGAGGTGAGAAGCTGCCGTGGGGGCTGTGCTGGTGGAGAAGGGAGCAGAGAGGTGGAAGGTCGCATGGTCTTGCTGCTCTTGGTCTCCGTGGCCGCTCGGGATGGAGGTGGATGCAAGGTCTGGAGGGTTCATCTGCTGTGTGGTGCTGCTGGGCTTGTCCTCTGCCCAGCCCCAGCCGAACGCCCGCTGCCTTCATGGCCGAGGCGTCCTGGGGCTCTGCCTGCTGCCACTGGGGGCTTTCAGACCATTTGCTGCTGGGGAAGGGGGGTATTGTCCCTGGAGCCCCTGCAGCCAGGGCTGGCAGCAGCAGCAGCAGCGCTTGGCTGTCACTTGGCTGCCAGGGCCATGGTGGGTGCCAGCCTGGGGACATCGTGGCTGTGGCTGGGCTGGGGGATCAGGGGGCTGAGCAGGGCCAGTGGTGGGCTCTGTGGGATCCAGGCAGCCCTGAGGCATTTGCCTTTCCCCTCGTTTTGCAGCAGGGCAGGCAGGATGAAAGATGGGAAGAGATTCTGTCATGAGATTTGGCCTCTCCTGATCTCTGGCAGCGCCCAGGCACTACGGGCTCTGCCTTCCTGGGTGACAGACCTGTGCTCCCTGGGAAGCCTGTCCTTACACAGACTTACACAGGTGCCAACATGCACACGTCTGTGTGGGGTGCCCACAGGTCCCTCAAGCCCCTGCACAGCTCTGCCAGTGGCTTTGCATGGACATGTGAGCTTCTCGAGGCCATGGTCTAATGGTCCAATGGTTAGGAATATGATGGGATAAAGGTTGGACTTGATGACCCTGGAGGTCCCTTCCAACCATAATGATTCTATGATTCTATGAGAACGTGTTCCCAGTGTCCAAAGCTGCAGAAAAGTAATAAGCACCTTGGTTTTCTCTTGACATGATTGCCCCTGTGGAACAGGCACGTTACGTCAAGGAACACTGTCCTTTCCCTCTGCATAGCTACTGCTGTCTGAAAGCAAACATACCAAACCCTGATACCAGCACATGAGCTGTGCTTTACTCGCTCCATCTCAATTTAAGTGCAAAAAATATCCACAGTTCCCCTTCTAATGGTGACTGACCCAAAGAGGGAGGGCTTGGGGGGCTTTGTGGAGTGTAAACAACACTGTAAGTTGCCACTGGTGATAGTGCAGACACCTTTATTGAGATACCCTGTAGTATTCATGTATATTCTTGTTAATTAAGACTGTTTTGGGCAGTGAAATGATCTGCTTTGAAACCTTCACAGATCTTCTCTGGACTTAACTGGCTGCTGGCTTCATTTGTTAGAAGTTGCTTGAGGAGCTGCATTTCCAAGGGGTACAAATAATGATGGAGGTGGGGTTATTTTTGCCTGTGTAAGGAGACAAAGGGAATGTGTACTTATATAGCTTTTAGCTCAAGTAAGTTCTCAGAAGGGTAGAGATGGTATCGAGTATGTCAGTGTATTATTTAGGCCACCATGGGACCTTCTGTAAACATCAGGGCTGGTTTTGGTCCTTGCCTTGCATCACCAAGGAGACTGGCAGTGGTGTGTCCTTGGGCTGCAAAGTCGTGGAGGAGCTCAGCCCATCGTGTAACAGCTCTCACTGCTGGCACCGTCAGGCTCCATCCACAGGCTCCTTCTGTGAATCTTCTTCTGGACAATTAGGTATCCACACCCAAAGTTCTTCATGTTTTGGGGGGTTCAGGTCTCCTGCCTGCTGCAGAGGCAAAAGCAGAGAGGCTTTCTTCCATCCTGCCAGGCTCTTTGGCTCCTGCTGCACCCTTGCACGGCTGGGCTGGTGCCTGGCCTGCACTGCCCTCCTGCACCCCACGGCTCTGCTGATGCTTCCTCATTTTGGGTAAAGTAATTTAATTTATTGTTTTGCTCAAAGGCTTCATCACCTTGTGGATCCTTTGTTTTAAATCCTTTGTTGGTGTTTTGATTTTAGATTGTTAAAATGGAGCCTTTCTCCATTTCAGACTCCTAGCTCTCCCCATTATACCTAAGTAATACCTCTTCTGGAGCTATTTAAACTGTGTTAGCAGCTCTGCAATGGTAGTTTAGTGGAGCTTTTAACAGGTTTAATCTCTTTCTGGGTATTAATCCTTCCAGAACCTCTATAAAATTTGTTGCTTCTCTCTGAATCCCTCCCACGCTGTCAATATCTGTCTGAAATGAGTTGCTTCGTGCAGAACAAGCCATGGGAGGAGGGACTCTTACAGCTCCTCACAGATCTTGCTCTTATTTCAGTGCATTTCAAACTCCTCTTTGATTTCCTGCCACTGTTGCTCCTGTGATTCCTTGCTCTGTGAGCACCTCGCCCATTGAATATGGGTTTGAAATGAGTTTGCCTCCTGTTTATTAGCTGTATTTCTTGGTTCTCAGATGTATTTGTGAGGTTTTCCTGGTTGATAACATCAGGGGATGTCAGTGAGTGATAACACCTCTCCAGCATTGCAGTGAAGATACCAGAACCCGCAGCAGATGTTGGGCCACGTTTCTGGTTCCTCACACTTGGTTTTTCTTGCTGTGCACTGCATCACAGGATCCTTGAGCCTCTGTGACAGCAAACTCCAGCTGTACTTGTCAAAGGCTGTGACTGAACTGGAGGGGAGGTGATCTTCCTTCCCCTCATGTCACTGTAGAAATGATGCACTCTCCTAGGAGGAAGTAGCAGACTTTGGGCAGCCTCTTCTACCAAGTATTAGATCTGAAACAAACAGGACTTCAGCTGTGAAACCGTCCAGCAACCTCTGAGCCTTCTGACCTTCTGCAGGGTCAGGTTTGAACCAGCTGCCTCCTGCCCATCTCTAAGTCTCTCAACCTGAATTTGGCTTCCAACGTTGGTGCTGTCACTGTTGGGGCTCCCACCAGCTAAGGTGCTTCACAGGCAAGGAAATGGCAAAGTCCCTGGAGTGGGGAGCTGACGAGAGGACCTCTGTGCTCAGCTGAACCACAGCCTCAAAGCCAAGCTCCTCCGAGCTGGAGCTGAACTGTGTCTCAGAGTTTCTCCTTGTCCAAACATAAACCCAAGGAAAAATCCCTCTGTGGTTTTGAGGTCCATGTTCTCCCTGATTCCACCTGTTACAGAGGAAAGAGCAAGGAGAACGTTTGGTTTATTTTCCTCGTTACACTTGACTGCTGTGCCACTGCCCGTATGTGTTGCCACTGTGGTCACATTTCAGCTACATCAGCTCTTTTCCATACTCCTTCCCTCTGGATACACTTCCTGGCTGTTCCAACTGTGCTGCTCTGAATGACTACAGCTGCCATCTCAAGCCATGCTGGGCAGAATTCTTCTAGGGGGAGGACACATCTAGGCCAGTAGTAAAAATTCCTTACCAGATGTCTTCAAGAGGGTACTCACCAAATACTGTCCCAAAGAGAACATCTTGGATGCCTTCAAGAAACAGTGTCAATTCTTATTGATGCTAGATGGGATAGTGTGGACAGGACTTACCATGGCGTGTTTTAGAGCCTTGGGAATATTTGGAAGTTGCTTCAGTGATGGAAAGGGAAATGAACTGGGCTGCAGAGCAGTGAGGGGTACATGCTCCTGTTTTCAGCAATTAGCCAAAATAGCTGTAGTTAGTTATTTCAGAGGTTTGAGCATATTTCACTACCAATTAACGTTACCTGATGTAGCACTGTTCATTGCAAAACCCCTGTGAATTCCCTGGGTGGATCCCAGAGCCCTCTGAGCCGATGCCTGTGCGTTTATATTTCCCTCTGTTTGCCCGCCACCTTTCTAGGAGCAGTGTCCTTGCAGCTGGTGTAGGCTTAGACAGCACATCTCTCCATCATTCCCCATCGCTGCTACCACTTTGCCTGATCCATGGTGCAGTTGTGTGTCTGGGGGAAGTCCACACACTTGACTTCTGTTTCTTTAGCTGGAAAAAGTAATCACTTGAGAAAGGCTGGAAGTTCTCCATTAGACCAGAATCTCCCACCTTCGTTATATGGTCTCGCTTCTGAAAATTTCTATTCCAGAAGTAATGGTCCCTTAGGCATCCTTTAAGTGTTTTGAGCCAGGAAAACCTATTTCAGAAATGAATAATAATTATGTACTGTATATAACTGAGTGTAGCTTGCTAACCAGAAAAATAATATATACTGTAGCTGAAGCTGAGCCTGAGCAGGTCCTTGGATGAGAATCCATCTGGGCTAACGACCTCCACTGTGACAGCTCCATTTGGGCAAGTTTCAGTCCGAAACCGAGTTGAGCTGTCCTCGTGCACCCTCAAATCTGTCTGCTCCTGTGTGTAGCAGCTCCCTGGACTGTTGTTCATATTTCACATGAGTTTTGCTCTAAATATTTTCCTCTGAAAATGGAAAACAGCATTGAAATTGGATGTGAGATCGTACACTAGGGTTATATATCCCTGGAAGGAAGGAGCTCATCTATTTGATGAACGTCGGCTCGCGGATGTTCCCATTGACTTTGGTGTCACCGTTAGCTTGAGTAAGGACAGAGCCTTGTTCTGTGCTGTGCTCAGTGCACTGTGAGGCAGTAAATAAGAAGTTTAGATTGTGTTGAAGGTCTGCACTGAGAAGTTGGTTGCTGTTCTTTAGTGTGTGAGTCTTGGTGGCCGTGATCCTCCTGTGCTCTGAAGACCGTTCCTGAACTCTGAAACCAGTGCAGGACTTGCCTTTAGCGTGCTCCTGCAAGTCCTGACTGTGACCATGAGTGCTCAGCACGTGGGGTGAGGGCTGTCTCTACATGAGTGTGTTTGCAATGGTTATCCCAGCACGCAGGGGACAGGGGGGCCAGCCCAGGCAGGAGCTCTGTGTGGGTAACCAGGGAGGACTGGCACAAACAGCACCCCGTTATTTTCATACAAAGAAACCAGGGCTTGCTCCAGGCCTCTGGTGATCAGTGAAATGGGACAGGCCAGGGGAAGGGAGGATCTTCCATACCAGCAAAGCCCACACAGCTGGGGATCAGCTTCTCAGGAGCTGTACTGCCAGCAGTTGTTCTGGGGTGAATCACACCCCAGTATGAGTTGGATGTTNTCATATTCCTAACCATCAGACCATCAGACCATGGCCTCAAGTGCCTCATCAACCCGTTTTTTGAACACCCCCAGGGATGGTGACTCCACCACCTCCCTGGGCAGCCCATTCCAGTGCCCAACCACCCTCTCAGGAAAGAACTTCTTCCCAATATCCAACCTAAACTTCCCCTGATGGAACTTGAGGCCATTTCCTCTCGTCCTGTCATCAGCAATTGGGGAGAAGAGACCAACAGCAGCCTCACTACAACCTCCCTTTAGGTAGTTGTAGAGGGCAATAAGGTCTCCTCTCAGTGTCCTCTTCTCCAGGCTCAATAACCCCAGTTCCCTCAGCTGGTTTCCATAAGGTTTGTTTTTTTCCACCCAGAGGCTGCTATGGATTTTATACACACTCCATTGGCCTTTCCCCTCAGACCTGAGAGGTTTTTGAAGCGTAGGTGTTTTAAAAGTAAAGTTTACTTCACCCTTAGAGTTGTGTTTGACTGCTTTGTCGTAACACATCCTGATTAGTGATTAATTGCCAAGGACATGTTGTGACTCCAGCCTGTGTCCTGGGGTGCTTGTCGCAGCAATGATGCACTGGGTGATTACTCACTCCCCTGAACCTGACAGTTGTGTTTCTCTCCCTGACCGGTTCCTGACCTTGCCCAGGTACGCTGTGTCTCTGGAGATGGTTGGAGGATGTTGGGGATGTGCAGTTTTTAGTTTCACTTGCGTGACCTTCATTTTACCCAAGTAGGGGAGAGGAACTGTTCCATGAACAGATGGAGCGTTATTTCTAGAGGTAGGTGAATAATGCAGAAAATTATTCATTCAAAACCCCTTCAGACAACTCAGATGTTTGCCTTAAGATAGTGTTGCAAATCCTAGTGCAAATAGCTGCTCGCATGAATGTTCAATCTTGAAAATTGTGTGTGGATGTGCTCGTCAGCCAGTCCGGGAGCAGAGCAGTGCCAGGTGACTTCATTGATCCATTGGAGAAATTGGGAATAATCATTGTTTTAAGCAGTGGTTGCAGAACAGATAGTTCGTAAGCAATGCAGAGCCAAGTTAGACTAAAAAAGGGTGTGAAATCATAGCAGGTAAGGAATAATAATGTGGAAGCCAGTCTGTTTGTGGGGAATTCGCCAAGGAGAGGCTGCTAAAAGCAGCAAATGTTTGCTGCAAATAGTGTGCCTGGCTCTGGTTGTTCCTTAATGAATCGAATCGATCAGCCAGGGAAAACATCATGTTGTCTTGAAAAGCAAATCATATTTGGATGCCTCTTGCCATGCATTTGGGCCCATTTGAACGTGAACACACTAATTATGCTGTGGAGATGATTTTGTTGGAGCAGAAATGGAAGCGAGTTTGTGGCTCCAACTCCGCAGCTCCGAGTGCTGCAATAGGTACGTGGGGACAGGCGCCTTTTCATCCCCTCCCATTTCCCTTTGATATTTGTATCCCTTTACTTCACACACAGCTTCAGAGAACGTTCCTGTTCTCTTGGGTGCCGAGGCAAGGGGCCTGGCTTCTGGGGCTCGGCAGCCTCAGCGGTGCCGTTGGTGTCAGAGGAGTTCGCCACCGACCGCTTTGAAGAGCGGTGTCCACGGCCTCATTTGTACACAGATGGTAACTGGCGCACAAATTCCCAGGCTTCCTGACATGCTTTCTGATGCACAGGGAGCTGAGTGAGTCATATTGCTCCAGCTATGGTCTTTGTGGATGGAAATTATACTTTTAAATATATACTGTGATTACATACAGCAGTGATGGGCTCATTTGGAGGAGCTGGAATGGAAGCCACGAAGTTGAGTGGCTGCCATTGTGTACTGCGTTTGCCAACAGATAATAGACAGTGGGATTTCATCTGTGACAACTTTGTCCTCTACACTTTGGATGGAATTACCTCGGTATGTACCCATTTCCTTCAGCAGCACCCAGGTGATAGTGTTGTTACACCAGGCAGCAAGTGGTGCCTTTTATGTGTAGGCCAGGTGGAGCAGGGAGGGACAGGACTTGCACGTGTCTTGTGCAGCATCACCCGGGCAGAGGGGAAGGGGCTGGCTGTACAACCACGGAGAGGTGACCTCAGCTTGGCTTGGTGGAGCCAACTGCACATCACCCCGTGCTCCGTTGTGCTTTGGCAGCAGCTCTGGGCACAAACTGACAGCAGAAGCAGCATGGCAATGGCTTGGCTCCCTCCTAACGGGAGCTTGGGCTTCATGCTGCCTGCTCCGGGGCTTCCGGAGCTCCGGCAGGAGCACACTGGTGCTCGTGGCCACTCTCCTGCTGTGCCACAGAGAGAGCTGCTGGCTCCCTGAGCAGCCCAGGAGGCCGTGATGGTAACTCATGCTTCAGAACGGGTGTTGATGGCTTGAAACAAGACCTGATATGAAAGGCCTTGCACCCTGCTTTAGAGGCTGAGAAGAGCCAGGCTGCAGGGTGGTTGAGGGAAAGCACTGTGGCAGGTGCCTGCTTTGAGTCGCTCCACAACAGAGGACATCTTGGCTATGGCAATTTCCCATAAAATCAAAGAAGCCATCAGCCAGTGACTTCCCTTCACTCCTCACCTGAGCTGAGAAAAGCAGCTTAGGGGTGGAAGGCAGCGAATCCCCTCGCTGCTCTGGCCAAGCTGTGTAATAGGCTTAGGGGTGTGATGGCAATCTGGGAGTTACACACTGAACCACAGCAGTTCATTACCTCCTGACGAGGCAGCATTTACAGCCAGCATTGTCCCTTGAGCTTTTAATAGGGAAAAGCTCTGGTAATGCAAAGTCAATTAGATGGGTGTAAGAATATCTTGCCAGACCCAGGCACCTGGCAGCTCTTGGAAGGAGCAGAGGCACGTGCTGGGACACACACCCTGCTGTGCTGCTCCTCTTCCTTCCACTGCCCCATGTGCTGCCTCCCCAGGAGCAGTGCTCATGGCAGGGTGTGCTCTAAGTATCTGAAGTTCTTAGGTGACCCTGCTCTGGCAGGAGGGTTGGACTGGGTGATCTTTCGAGGTCCCTTCCAACCCCTAGGATTCTGTGATTCTGTGAAATGCTTTCCAAGTCTGTGCCCACTGCAGCTGTGAGCTCGGGGCTTGGAGAGCCAGAGGACACCAGGGTTTGGCTCAATGAGTGTCTCAAGGGGAGAAGCTGCTTACTTTGAAGTGCTGGCTGTTTGCCCTCTCGGGAGCTGACACGGATGAGAGGTGAGATGTCAGTGTGACGTGGTTACTGTAACAACTCTGGCTCTGTTCGTTGTTGGTGTGACTGGCTGCACGTGTGGGGTGGTGGCTGGCAGAGCCTGGTCACCTGGGTGGCTCCTTGGAGCTCAGGGTGCCTCTCACTGGTTTTTGGTCCAGGTGCTGTAGTACTGAAAAGGCATGAGGAAGACTAGTGTTTTTGCTGGGATTATTCTCTTAAAGGTCATAATTTCGGGGCCAGAGGCCCTGTCTGGCCATTTCTTATTCTGGGTGCTCATCCTGGTCATCCCTCTTGCTGCCCAAGACAGCAGCAATGGGACTTTTCCTGGGTGGCTCTTGGTTTGCACAAGAGCAGGGGCTGGCACTGCCCCTGCAAGGTCACCTCAGGCCAGGGGTGGTTTCCTGGGGTCAGGTGTGGTTTCTCCAGCCATCGCTCGCTTTGAGCTTGCAATGAAACTTTTCTTTAAGCTCATGTCTGCAAAACCATTTGTAGATGGCATCCCCTCCTCCTGGTCGTCTCCAGCAAGCTGCTCCTTGGCTGTACCGAGCTGCAGTGGCTTACACTGGGGGATGCAGAGGTCAGGACAGCAAATGAGGAGCCTGGCAGAGTGTGTAATCAGTGTAATACTTTCATCTGGACGTTAATCCAGCCTGGGCACTGATCTGCACTAATAGCAGCCAGTATTTTTGAAGTTCCAAGTTCTTATCACTTACTAAAAATCTCTCCTTTTTTAAATGTTACCATTTGGGCATCATACTGCGATTCCAATATATGGGAATCATGCGTTATTAAATCTGTTACTGAGGCTGTATTTAATACCTTGTGGTCTAACATGACATAATCCAGGCGTCTGCTTCATTTTTAAGAGGTGTTTTAAAACACATTACAGTGATTGATACCATGAAGGGGCTCTTGCTTCTTGTTCCTTGGACTTGGCCATCCAGGGATAATGTTCCTGTTTTGTATTAACAGCCCTACATTTGAATTAATTTCCTTTCATGATTTTTAGACCCTGGCCAACTGTGTCAGCTTTTATAGGGCAAAGTATCTACTCACGCTTTCATTAGTTCTGGTCCTGTCACTTTATTCATTTCCCTGTGAGTGCCTGATTCCCAGTAGGTGAACTTGCTGCACTGGGTACCCCTGGTGTGTGCATGTGCATCTGTGCCATTGCCCCCTGCTAAGCAGAGCTGGCTCGGCTGGGCTGTGCCTCACCAGCTTTGTTCTCTGCAGCTTCACAGGTAAGGACCCCACGTCTGGGGTGGGCAGATCCCTGTGCTGTTGCCTTTGTGGGTAGCTGTGTTGTGTTGAATAATGCGATCCACTGGGAGTAATTTGTGTATTTTACTCCTTAATTCCTTTTTGCTTTGGAAGCTCCCATGCCCCACAGTAGCAGGTGATGTACGTTTTAAAATAAATCATCTCTAAACCATCAGGTGCTCTTCCCTGCCCTGCACAAACTCCTCGGTTTGCCTACAGTCAGCCAGTTGCTCTGTGGGAGAGAAGTCTTTCCAGTTTCAGCAAGGCTTCTTGGGTAAAATGAGAATCATAGAATCATAGAATCATTCTGGTTGGAAGGGACCTCCAGGGTCATCAAGTCCAACCTTTATCCCATCATATTCCTAACCATTGGACCATCAGACCATGGCCTCAAGTGCCTCATCAACCCGGTTTTTGAACACCCCCAGGGACGGTGACTCCACCACCTCCCTGGGCAGCCCATTCCAGTGCCCAACCACCCTCTCAGCAAAGAACTTCTTCCTAATCTCCAACCTAAACTTCCCCTGATGGAACTTGAGGCCATTTCCTGTCGTCCTGTCATCAGCAACTGGGGAGAAGAGACCAACACCAGCCTCACTACAACCTCCCTTTAGGTAGTTGTAGAGGGCAATAAGGTCTCCTCTCAGTGTCCTCTTCTCCAGGCTCAATAATCCCAGTTCCCTCAGCTGGTCTTCATAAGGTTTGTTCTCTAGACCTCTCACCAGCCTCGTTGCCCTTCTCCAGACTCGTTCCAGAACCTCAATGTCCTTCCCATCCTGCGGTGCCCAGTCAGCCAGTTGCTCTGTGGGAGAGAAGTCTTTCCAGTTTCAGCAAGGCTTCTTGGGTAAAATGAGTCTAGGTTTGGCATTGCAGACATCTCCAGTCAAGTCTTGATAATCCGTGACTGGCTTTGGAGGTTGGGGATTAGCTGCACGGTGGGGGTGGGGGTGATGTCCACGCAGCCAAGTGCTCTGTGCTGCACCTCCTCGCTGGGTCCCTTAGCTCAGGGCTCCACAGCAGCCTCCTGCCCCTCACTGTGCATTCCCCGACCTTAATTTATAGATATTTTGTAATACCCACTTTGCTGGTCTGCGTTATTCTGCATCTTGGGTGATTGAGAGAGAGCCATACCAGTCTCCTCCCGAGTCCTGCCATGGTCTGTACATGGCTGTGATGTTACCTGGCACGGCGGGGCTGGGGCTTTATCAACGCTGGAAACTGCTGGGTGACCCCAACAGCCTCTCCCACCCTGGCAGCACATTACTCAGCCCAGTAAGGTGAAACTGGGTGTAAATGAAAGCACAGTTTTGGCCCTCTGGTCACAGAGGAGATTTCCAGCACAGCTCCAGGTTTTGAGGCAGTTACAGCCCTTGCTTAGGGACGTGGGGAGTCATTCTGGGGTCAGAAGGCTGGGATTTGTGTGGGTATTTTAGGGTGTTCAGATGTTTGTTTCCCACATGCTATACTGAGGGATCCATGCTGATCCATCCATCCCGTCCATGCTGATGGGCTGTGTTGGCCCTGAGTGCATCAGGCACCCTGAGCTGCTCTGGCTGTGCCCCATCTGGCTGTGTGTGACCCAAGGTGCTGTTTGCCCCAGGGCAGTTGGAACTCGGAATTGATCTGCTTTAAAGGTTGTGGGTGGTGGTTATCTGTGATTGCTCTACGTGAAAGATGTTGCCAGGCAAGGGGAGGCTCAATGTGCCCAGGAAGCAGTTCCAGTGACATGTGTGCCATCAAAGCGGGGGCTCACCGGAGCTCCAGAGCCCGTTACACCTCGCACGGGCAGGGCTTCCCTGGGGTCACTCCCATCTCATCCCTAGGCCTTGCCCTCAGTGCTGCCCTGGGTTTATGGGCACTTTCAGCTCTCCGATTCCCGTACGCAGCTCTGGGTTGCAGCTATTGATAGGAATGACAGGGACAATAACCATAATAACGTGGAGAATAAGACTAATGCCATACCCTGGAGTCTTCTGCTGCACCGTACGTGGTGCCGGGTGACTTCGTGTGTGCCAGGCAATCATCTTTCAATAAAATTTAAATCAATGGAAAATAGAATAACACTGTCCTGTTGAACCTTCAAGTCTGTGCTGATTCCTCACCTTCAGATATATCTATAGAGCTTCCCAGAGTGTGAGTCCTTCCAGAACATGGGGATATCAGAGGCTCTCTCGCTCCAATCAGGCTCTTTCAGCTGAAATCCAGCCATTAGTCAAATTCATCAAAGGACTTGAAAGCAGAAAGGGAAATTCTTTGCCTCGTGCTTAACCTTTGTGTGATTGCACCTCTTCAGAGAATAAGCAAATCAAGTGGAAATGCCCTCCCATTTGTTTTGTGAATGAGCCGTGCGGCGAATTCGCTATGATTTGGCATTATTCAGTTTGTATAATTTCTGACGAGAGGTTTAAAAATAAACACACAATCA
The DNA here is from genome assembly GCA_013398125.1 of Aegotheles bennettii. Taxonomy (NCBI): domain Eukaryota; kingdom Metazoa; phylum Chordata; class Aves; order Caprimulgiformes; family Aegothelidae; genus Aegotheles; species Aegotheles bennettii. The sequence goes on along the minus strand of VZRW01004366.1, from coordinate 63,875 downwards.
AAGGGGCTGTTGGGAGATGATACAAGAGCAGAAGTACAGCGTGGTGGGGTGGGGTGACATCTCCTTGTACGCTTCCTTTCTGTCTGCTCTGACGCTGAGCGAACCTGCCCTGGTTGTGAGACCCAGGGAGGTGTTGGGCTGGCACATGGGCTGCAGGTTCTGTTCTCTGTGTGGCTCAGGTGGGCACACGTCCCACCATAGAATCATAGAATAGAATCATAGAATCATTATGGTTGGAAGGGACCTCCAGGATCATCAAGTCCAACCTTTATCCCATCATATTCCTAACCATTAGACCATTATTCCTAACCATATTCCTAACCGTTAGACCGCCCCGTGCTCGTGGCTACATGCAGCTTCCCTGGAGGAGACGTACGGGTGGATCTCAGCAGAGCTATAGATGCCCTCCTTGGGAGATCTTCGAGATGACAGCATTGCTGTGGCAATAAGTGGCCCCCTGATCCGCAGCACTGTGGATCTGTGCCATAAGTGTTACTGCTCGTGAGGGAGCAATGCCATTAGAACACGGGGGAACACAGTGGGAGGTGCCTTCTTCTGGGAACACGGGACACAGAGTGGGGTTCTCCTTTGGCAGGGGGATTGCAGGTCACTTGTGCCTCCTGTTCTGCTGGGTTACTCTGAGCATTGATTTCTTTACTCTGAATGCCAGCTCTCTGTATATTCCTGTCTGAAGATCTAATTAGAGACAACGTGGGTTTTTTCCCCTTTTTCTTTTCCTCATTGAGGCAATTTATCTGTGGTGCTGGGGCAGAGGTGGCCCAGCCTGGTACTTCTCATCTGTCTAGCCTGGTACTTCTCTTAAGCCGTGGCCGGGTGTTTGCTAGGAGGTGAAGAAGGACCCATGAGGAATAGTGACTCTGGCCCCTAGACCGTGCCCAACATCCTGGTGGTCAATCTGGTCTTCTGCCCACTGAGACCATTCTTTCTTCACCCCAGACAGCAAGTGGCTGGCAGTGCCCTGAAGTCTCCCGTGAAACAGTAAAAATTATTCCCTGGTCTGCTGTTAAGAAGTGCTCTCAGGCATTTCTTCTGCACTGTTGTTACATAGTGAAAGTACTGAGGAACTTTTCTCTTTGGGCTCTTCAGTCTGACCAACCAACTGACAAGAATAATTGATTTTAGTGGGAAGTAGGACTTCCCTCTGGAAGACAAGCAGGGTATGTCAAAACCAAACACACATTATCACCTATTGCATTGCTACTAGCTGCCTCCCTCTTCTTATGAGTAGGAGACTTCTCCCAAATATCTAAGTTCTTATTACTGTAGATTTATAAGGTTGAGGTTTTGTGAGTTCTTTGGTGGGTGCAGAGAACATGATTTTATTTACAACCACCTTTGCATGCTGAGAAACTGCTGTGCCTGGGAGGGTGTGATCTAATATTCCACTGGTCCTATTGTGATGGTTATTGTCAAATCCAGTTCTTTGTTACCCCTTTTTAGTGCTGGCCGAATTGTAGGTGGGGTAAATGCAAGATGTTGGGAATGCAAACTACTGCATCACCCAATTAAACAGAGAACCAGTAATTTCTAGGGCACGATTCACCTCACTCGAAGGTGGGCAACTGAAATAGCCCAGATGAATCACAATCCTGATGTGTCTCTTTCTCTTCACTGATTATAAAGCAGTCCAGATGACACTCCCAGATGCTGTGTGGTAGACATCTAGAATTACAGGAGATAAGTCCCTTTCAAGGTCTTTGGCTGAGTATGTCTGACCACAGTGCTAAAACCCAGATTTGGAACCAGGAGATGGGAACTTTCCGGAGTGAAGAGCTCTTATGTTGCATTCTCTCAGAAAACTGTATTTTATCCTGCCCTTTCTCTAGTTCATCATTTCTTGCTGCTGCAGATGTCAGGTTCTGTCTCTGTAACACTGCCCTGAAAGAGTCAGGCGGCTCCACAGATGCAGCAAGATGTCCTGCAGAATAAATTAAACTGGATCTCTTTAATTTTAGGCTCTGGTGTTCTCTCTATGGACCCAGCAGGTCAAATGACTGGAACTTAAATTCTGCCATCTTGCTGCTGTCCTCTTTTCACAGACTGAACTGTGTTTGTATTTTGGAAGGCCAAGGCTGGCTTGCAGGCTTCCTGGCATGTGGGTCCCTTGGTCTAATGATATGGACCAGTGGTTGGGAAGGATCAGCTAAAGGTGCCTTTCTTCTGTCTGGTGGCACTAGGCAGTGAAAACCAAGAACTTACAGCCATGAATATCAAGAAACACCTTGCAAAGCCACCCCAGCTCTTGACATCCATGGAAATTATCTTCCAGATTTTTGTGTTAACAGCAGAAAAGGACAGAGCAGCCCCTTCTTTGCTGGCCCTCGTGAGTCCCTGCCAGCCCTGGCCGCTGGCCGAGCCCTGCGCTGCTCCTCCGAGCGGGGCTTGGTGCCTCCGGCTGGGGAATGTGCTGTTTGCAAAGCAGGCTGAGAGGCTCCAAAGCACAATCCCTCTGAAATTTGGTTTCAGTGCCATTTCTGTGGCAGCTCGTGCCCAGGAACTGCCTGTGTGTGAAGTGACAGCAAAGTCTATGTCAGCTGAAGCAGAAGAAGCAGAAACGCGGCTCCTGCGCAGTAGCTCCCTTCCCAGTTCATCAGCAGTGAAGAATGAACCAAAATACCCAATGGCATTAACAAAAGGAGCGAGTGTCAGGCCAACCTGATTTATTTTTTGACAAGAAAACTGATTTTCTAGACAAAGGGAACATACTCTACCACGTTTCTTTAAATAAGCTAAATGCAAGGTCACCATGAGCCACTGGTGGGAGGCGGCCGTGGGGAGAAGGGGAGATGCTGTGCATGGCTGTGAGGTTTCTGTGACACTGGAACAATTTCATGCTGTTTCACAGATCTCCAGTTAAGGCCTCTTTGGGAATAGTATTTACAGTTCTGATCATCTGGATGCGTTCTGAACAGTTCTGAACGCCTGGTTGCGTTCCTGTGTGATGGACTCTAGGTGACCCTGCTCTGGCAGGGGGGTTGGACTGGATGATCCTTCGAGGTCCCTTCCAACCCCTAGAATTCTGTGATTCTGTGATTCTGTGATCTGTGTTCAAGAAAGATGCAGATAAAATATCTAGATGCCTAAAAGGGCTGGTGAAATGCTCAGAGGAAGGAAGAGCCATCTGCCAGGAGAGGGATGGAAGAACAAAGCTTGCCTACCCTGGGCTGGGTCAAGGAGGGACAGTGTCCATGAATGGGGCAGAGTGAAGGTGAAGAGGTCAGTCTGGCAGTAGAACAGATAACTGTCCACTGGTCTTGAATATATTGAGGGGGTTTTCTTAACCTGTGAAGTCTTTGTTCCTTCCAGATCTGCCTTGGGGTTCTTTGTGGTTTAAACAGCTTTGTGTCTATGAAAGCATCGAGAAATCGCGATTTGGAGCATCGCAAGGTGTTGTGGGGAAGCACTGTCTGGGTCAAACATTCAGTTGTTGCAAATCAGTCTTTATAACTGTTATTTTTCCAGATGTAGTTACCTTTATGCTAACTGAGTGCCCAGAGCTGGGGTGGACTGAAGTCCTACACCATCTGACTTCAGCTGCCACTGGTTTGGATGGGGTCCTCTGTTGCCCAGCTCCTTGCAGCTCCGTATCAAAAGCCCAAGTGGGAGATAAATCCACACCAACACAGGAGGTGCCCTCTGCCATAAGTTCAAGCACATTGATCAGGTCCATTGCTTGACTCCACAGTGAGAGCTTGTTATGAACCCGTGCCTTTATCTTCTGTCTGCTCTCGGGTGTTCTTGTGGGGCTCGTGTAGGAATGCCCTATGTGATAAACAAAGAAGCTGTGTTTCTTTTACAGCTTATTTTTAATTAGAAAGGATGATTTGTCAAGGTGGAAGTAGGAAGAACATTGTTTTACTTTACCTATGGCAGGAACGAGAGGTCCTCCAATAGGTCCACCTTGGCTTTGAGGGTGAAAGGCACTGAGTGTCAAGCTAGGTGCTCTCAGATCCTGCTGCTTTACGTACAACCGCCTCTAATTATTGAAGAGCTGAAACTGCAGCTGTAATTGTCACAAACCTAAGGAGCTTGATTTCTTAAAGGAAGTCAGTTCAAAGAAAATGGTAAATCAGGTTCTTTAATCTGTTGACTGAATTGCCTGTAGGGACTTATATGCTCTTACACGTTTATGCTGAGCACCCTGCAGCAGTGCTAGAAGGTTCACTGCAAGTTCTTGCTGTGCAGGTAGTTATGAGCAGGTGTTTGGGTAAGGCAAGCCCACAAAAGAGCTGTTAAGAACACTTGAACCATTCCCAGTGCCTCTGTGCTTGCGGAGCCACTGCAGTGGGTCATTGTCTTTATGCTTTGTGTTCCTTGCCTGAATGGAAAGAGGCTCCATGGCTGTTCAAGTCTTGCCATGTGGAAGGTCTGTAATGGTTGCAGCGCCGAGCTCTTTCTTTGTGAGCTGGAATTGTGTTTGGAGGCGAGCCCGAGTGCATGTTCAGCACATCTCAGATGGCAGGGTTAATGAACGAGGCTCAGGATCACCCTGACAAGCTAATAAGCACATGGGTGAAGTGTGTGTTTGCTAGGGCAGCCTCACTGTTCAGTGCAGAACCCTGCAGTGGGCAAAACATAAACACAATCTATTATTCTGTTACAAAATTCATGAGTGTCATTCTGAGGAGCAGCGGGTGTCCCAGGCATGGACGGATGGTTTCTCTGGTGGATGCACAAGCATCTGTGTTCAGCTGAGTCCTTCCCACAAGCACTGAGCAGGGGGTTATACAGCTAAAGTCAGGAAAATGAGAACCAGTTGGGTCCTTGCCGTGGTGCTGGTCCAGCTCTAAGGCAGCCGAGTGCTCCACATGGAGGGGTGTTCAGTAGGTCCTGTCAAACACGAGTGTGGCCTCAGTGCAGTTTGTAGTGGGCTGGTCTCTGCACTCTGAGGTTGGCACAGCAGCCGGTGCCAGCAGGTTCCTGGTGGGCAGAGCGAGGTCTGAGCGTGCTGTGGAGCTGTGGGCTGTGCTCCAGGGCAGGGCTGACACCAGTCAGTGGGGTGCCACGGTGCCCCGCTCACCTGCTGTGTATAGCTTGAAGATCTCAAAAGCAGAGGATGTCAGTACATCACCAGCACTAAACACATGCTGAACTCTCAGTTGGAAAAAAAAAAGTGTTCTTCTAAATATGTCTGCAGCTTTGCTTGGGTTTGCATGGAGAGCTGCATTTGGGCCTGTAGCTGAGCAACTCTGAATCAAAAACTCCTTCCCAGGACACCAGTGCTTGGTTTGTGGGAGCTCCCAGCTGTACATGGTGCTAAGCTGAGAGCTGTGTACCCGATGGATGTGTATGCTCCTAACCCTGGGGTGCTGGTGAGAGGGGGGTGTTCTTTCCCACGTGTAGGACCTGGGAGGTGCTGAGGCTCCACACGCTGTGCTCACTGGCGTGGGGTGGGTGGGAGCAGGGTGATGGTCTGTTGAGCTGGTCACAGACTGGGTGCATCACGTGGGGGTGAGATTGGTAGGGATTGGGATGGAGGAAAATGGTTTTATTTTGGCTGAGTGCTATTTTCTGTGCTGCTGCTGCTGTGCATGTGCTTGTGTCGGGGAGCCGAGCGTTTATTGACTGCTGGTTTTCTGTTTTTAAAGCTGATCAGTGGTGGTTCTATTGTAAGTGCTGAGGCAGTATGGGATCACGTCACCATGGCCAACCGGGAGTTGGCGTTTAAAGCAGGAGACGTTATCAAGGTCCTGGATGCTTCCAACAAGGACTGGTGGTGGGGTCAGATCGATGATGAAGAAGGATGGTTTCCCGCCAGCTTCGTGAGGGTGAGTGACTTTCTTCTTTTATACCACTACAAATGATCACTGCTGATGGTCGATGGGCTGAAGTGGTTACTGTGGTCGTTATCATTGATGCTTATTTTCAGTCTGTCTGTTTTCTGTCTGAAAAAAAGGGGAGCAGAGAAGGTTTCAAAAGAAAGGAGAGTGGGGTAGGGGTAGGCTGGAACAGGCATTGGCTCTGCTTTTTATGCTCTTGGGATATGGAGTGGCCTTTGCTGTGTGTCTCAACACGTTGTAGCTTCTCTCCTTAAGCAGTTCTTTGGAAAACCAGTTCAGTGTTGTGTGGGCTGTGAGTAGATGGTTTGGTGAGGCCCAGAAGCTGCTGACAGTGCCAAGCACCCTGCATTCGGAGGAGCTTCCCAACCTGCGTGTCACACGGGGAGGTGTCAGCCCTCTCCTTTGCAGAGGCAGTGCTGCCTTTTGGCTCTTCAGCACTTTTGGATGTAAAATTACTTCACTAATTAGTCCATGACCAGCTCTGGTTATTTTTTTGAAGTGGACAAGGACCCATGGTGCTTATCCCTGGTTTCCTGCTGAGGCAGGTTTCACTGGTCCCAGCCACCTCCAGTCCAGCCTTTCACAAACAAGAAAGATTTGAGCACTTCATTATTTTTGAAAGCCAGGGGACAAGAAGATGCCCTTTTTGCTATCGTTCTCTCCTGTCACATTATTTGGGTGCTCCCAAGCCTTTCTCAGGGGTTGGCTTTGACCCTGTGTGCTTCCTGCCCCTCTCCCTTCTGTGCAGGGTTCAATAGGCAGGGGCACAGATTCGATTCCTTTGGGAGCTTAGGGGACGTGGTTCAAAAAATGGAGATTTCTTTTGCCTGGTAAAATTGTGTGAAAGATGGCTCTCCTCTGAGCCTCCGAGGAAACTGGATGAGCTCTGTGGCTGTTGAGGGGAAGACTGCTCTCTCCAAAATGCTGCATCCCAGGGAGATGCTGGGCTTGCTCTGGTTCTCTGCCTCTCTCACCCTGCATCGCCAGCAACTCGGCTTACACCACTTCATCTGGGAAACTTCAGCCACGTGGGTTGGGAAAGTGGGGTTGAAAAGTATGACCTGGTGTTTCCACTGAGGAGGGAACCCAGATCTTTGCTTGCTTCTGCCTCCCTACTGCAGTTTTCTTCCCCCTGTGGTACTCACGGTGCAGCCCTTGTGCCTCTCCTGGCCAGTGCCTGGGACTGGAGCCTGGGCTGCCTATGTGAAAACATTTATGCTGTTACTCTGGCCCAGAATAACAAGTAGTGTTTAGCATTCTGTTGACTAGGACACCAGGAGTCTGACCCTGCAGGCAGAGATAATGGCTTTGGGAAATGGGTTTGTATCAGGTGTGATCAAGGTGATCATCATCTTGCAGACAATGTTCTCCCCGTGTGGCTGGCACACCTTGGCGTGGGGCTGGCTGGAAAGGCTCAATTAGAACAATCCCTCTGATTAGTTTTGCTTAATTTGGAGGATGAAACGGACCAGTTTAACTTCTCAGCTGTTTTGTTTTGTCATTCAGGGGAAAAGATTTGATACCCTTTTCTGTGTGATGTTGTAAACACGTTGTTCATGGTGGGTTCAGTAACGGTCTTGTTCTGTGCAGTCCTGTTTGCTAAAACCCACAGCAAGCAGCTAAACGAGCCAGCCCATTTACTCTAAGGCCTAAAACCATGGATCATTTGACTTGGCTGAGCTTCCCATCTCCCCCCAGCTCTTTTCAAAGGCTGGGAGGTTGATTTTGGTAACTGGAAAAAACCAAAGGAGGGAAATTAATGAATCTGAGACTGTTGTGTACAAATGTCTGAGCAACATCCTGGAACAAACCTTGGTGCTTAGGATCCTGATGGCCCTACCAGGCAAGCTTCTTGCCCATTCTGTCACAACCCCATGGCTTGACTCTACTCCATCAAAATCAGTCCTTCCCTCAGCTCTGCAGGAGGCCAGCTGGGATATGAGACACTCGTTCAGCACAGGCTTGGACCAGACCCTTGTGCTGGGATGAAATTATGTGCTCCCGAAGGGGGAAGCTGTATGGTCTTGTTGCCACGAATGAGAATTAATATTTAAATATAAGTACCAGGCATTTCCAAAAATATGCAAGTGGAGGTCTGGCCCAGTTTATCCGCAGCTCTGCAAGGGAGGTTTCAGGGGAAGGTTTGCCACTCGGGTGTACCAAAGAGAGCTGAGCTGCCTTCTCCACGCAGCGCCTCTCGCTGCTGCCGTGAGCAGCCCACTCGCTGGGCGGCCTGTGCTGAGAAGACAACTGCCATTTGGGCTGTCATGTTCTCCTCCCCTCTGTTGGCTGAGGTCGCTTGCTTGCCTCTTCGTTTCTATTCTTGCATATTCCCCCCCTGCCCCCTTCATTCTCTGTCTTCCGTGGTAAGTGATTTGAACCAGATGCCTGCAAAGCCTTGGGGACCTTTAGAGAAGGTGCCTGGAACCCCAGTTTGGCTCACAGGAGCACTGTGGCAGGTTTGTGCTCCTTCAGGGTCCTACCAAGGACCATTTAACCTGAACGCTTTGCACTTTGCTCTTCTCTCCATGTTTTTCTTGTATTTCTTATTCAGCTGATCACTCTTTCATAATGAGCAGGCTGGGTTTTTTCTCTGTTGTACTTTGAGCCCTGCTTTTTTTAGACGATGCCAGAAAACTGCCTCATTTAGCCTGTGTGGTTCTAGTTTTACTTGCAAAATAATTGCTTTCCTCTATATCTGTATTTCTCTTATGCAAGTACAGGAGGAGAAGTTGCAAGTAGATGTTGCATAGCAGAGGATGGAAAGCGGTTCAAGTAAGGGATGACAGGACAGATTGGACAGGTATAAACCCAAATGGGATTAATTTCAGGATAGTATAGACTGCAGGTCTCTTGTAGGTATTAACAGGAGGTGCAGCAGAAGATCACTGCAGAGTCAGATTCCTCTAAAAGTCATTTGGATCACTTCTGAGCACAAAAAGTAGGCTGGAAACCCAGTTTACAACGAGATGTCTGACGCTTCTTGCTCTCCAGCCAGATCATATGAAAATGTTTGGCAAAGCGTTTGGCACTCACAAGATCTCATACAGGAAAAGTTCACATATGCAAGTGCAGAGGAAAAGAGTAACCTGCTGGTTCCCTCGGCCTCTTACACCCATGGTCGAGGGAGTTGCAAACAAAAACTGCACTGGAGTTGCCTGCACGTGCAGGAATTGCCTCCGTGCACAACACCTGCAGTGATCCTCTCAGTGGTTTGAGACTTGGCTAGGAGGAAGGGGGAGAGAGGAAAGCCATGGAGTTTGGGAGCACAGGGATTTCAAGGAGAAACTGGGTGATAAAGAGATGCTTTTTGGGAAAGATGGCTCTCCACAACATAAGAGAGATAAAATTTGGAGCTAGGAAGCAATGGTGAATTGTTTCCTGCAGGAATCTGCTGCACTCAGAGAGAGTTATGAAAACCCTTAAGTCAGTAGAGAGGTGGATGAGAACTCCAGAACCAGGCTTAAGGGTGAATAATGAGCTGGGTTTAGGACAGGTGAAGGTATTGTTGTTGTATGTTAGTGCATGTTACCAGGTGAGCATGCTGGGCAACCACGGGGTGCAACCATCAGTCCCATGAACAGCTGCAGTGTCTCTGAATGTCCCGTCAGCTTGGAGGGGTCTGAGAGGGTGATTGGAAAAAAACTAACATGACCTTGGAACAGGATTTCAAGTACTTGTAGCGGCGATGCCACCTGTTGCTTTTCTCCCCTTTGTGGGTGACATGGCCTTGGGCTGTCTTCACCTGACATGGTACAAATGAGTGTTTGCATAGCAGCACATCCAGGGTCTGCATCTGCTCAAGAGAAGAGGCTTGGTGGGCTTTGTAGGGAGGAACTTAGAGCACAGAATAATACTCAGTACTGTGAGTGAGTCAGTTGTCATACCTTAAGGTCTCCTTTAGAAAATACAGTAAGTCTCAAATCAAAGTTTTGATTGCAGAGCCCAGCACCAAGTCTGCAAAATGGCCTGAGATTCAAACACTCCAAGCACAGGGAGTCAGATGGCAGCGTGTTTGGGCTCTGACATATTCCCACTCGGAAAGAAATAAAGAACTGAAAGCTCATGGATGCTTAGTGCTGTGAAATCTCCCCAAAGAGACGTGGCAGAATGCACCCACCCTGGGCAGAGAAGGAGACTTATTTTATTGTAAAGCTCTCCTTACTCTCTCTGGATACCAAGAGGCAGGCTGAGTTTCCAGAATGCACCCCTCCTCGCCTCAACGGTGGTGACTCCTCCTTCCTTACATTTACTAAGCTAAGCCAAAGAGCGGACCTGGGGTTGAGAAGGTTGTACTACAACTTCTTGTAGTGCCCATTGCCCGTTGGGTTGTGCAGAAATGAAGGATTGTGGTCCTCTGAAGGCTTGAGCAAAGGTGGTGTGTGGAAGCCTTGTCTTCTGTACCTCTCCCACAGGAGGACCTGCGGGGGTGGCTCGGTGCAGCCGTGCTCCTTGGGCTCTCAGCGTTGCTTACGTTTCCCCTAGTGTTGTAATTTTAGATTGGTTTTACTGCCTTTGACCCACTTTATTTTCTGCTGCTAAAGAAGTCGTAGATAAATCAGTGTAAGCTTCCGAGACACTGCTTAGGAGGAGACTCTAAACCCAAGCCTTGCCCGAGTGCCTGGCAGCTCCCACGCTGGATGGGGTGGGTGGGCCTGGCGTTTGTTTGGAGGAGCTGTGGCTGTGCTCTACATTGAAGGTGTTGCTCCAAGAGCCAGCAACATCTCTCTGCCCTGTCTGCTTTTCTCCCCCTTTAGAATCTCATGGAATGTGGGGGGATCTTGACACTCCAGCACGTTGCCCACCCGCTTTTCCATGGCGTTAGCATTCACTTAGCACCAGTCACAGAGGCTTCTAGGTGAGACAGGGAAAAGAGGATGGCACTGAAGTGTTGGCATTCACCTGTTGGCCAGACAAAATGGTATGTGCTGCAGTGCCTGCTGCAGTCACTGCCTTGGAAAGGAGATTTTAGTCTCCTGTACATAAAAATACCTGGAGGGAGAGGTACGGGAGGCAGCATGAGCAACGCTGTGCAGCGACGGGATGCGCTGCAGACAAGTGGTGGGCTGGGTTTTTTTAAGTCAAGCAGCATTTTGGCATCCCAATACTGCCTGTGCTAATTGCAGCTGCTGTTAATGCGACAGCTCATGCCACTCACACAGCTCAGCAGCCCTCAGATCCCCAGAGTCCGAGGCCCTTCCTCGGACAAAGGTGCAGGAACAGTGTTATGAGGCCCTTCTTTGAATTGGGCAAACTGGACACAAATCTTCACAGCCCATTCCTTGTCCTCTGCCAAACTGGTCGTGAAGAAAGATCCTTCCCCTGAATGAAGCACTGGCAGGTTTTTGTGGTGAGCTGCTGGAGCAGCTGAGCTTCTGCTCTTCCCTGTTGTGCCTCATGTGTAGCATCACACCCCAGGGCCTTTTGGTGGGTGGGAAATGGGGGGCTGAGCCCTAACTGGTGGTATTTAGGTGGATATAGTGCAGCACATCCAGTTTATTGTAGTGTCCACACAACTTTTGCTACGTGGTGGAGCTCCAGCCCATGGGAGTCTGTACATTCAGACTGCAGGACACGGAGGGGGGAAGCACAGGGCAAGTTCTTTGGGGCCATTTCTGTTCATGAGCAGAGTCTGAAGCTGGCCCCAGAGTGCTCCCTTTGCTTCTTTTCCAGAAATGAGTGAGGAGTATTTGTCACCTTGAGTAATGGGAACTCTGAGACCAGGAATGGAGAGTTTTAAAGGGGAAGGAAGAGCTGGCAGCAGGTTTGCTGAAGCTGGGGAGCTGCAGGAGGGAAGGGGAAGGCATCAGACTGGAGGGGAGTGAAGGACAGTGAGGCTGGAGCCAGATTGCAGGAGGAAAAATTCAGGCTGTGGGAAAAAATAGAGGTAGGACCACAGGAGTGAAAACAACTTGCTTAACTGCGAAATGCCCCGTTCCTCACCCTGGAAGAGGATACAGGGAGAAGATGAGCTGTGTTTCCCAGCAAGCAGGATCCCAGCCCAGCCTGGAGCTGCCCTGTGCCCGCAGGAGGGCAGCGGGGCCGGCACTCGCCAGGGGAGGACGGGCAGCAGCCCTGTGCCTCTTGCTGCCTGCCAGGTCCTCACCTCCCCTCTGGAGGCAGGGAAGGAGAAGCATCTGCTCCTGGGCATTTGTAGAGCCCAGGACAGTCTGTGTGTCCTCCTGGGGGCAGAGAGATGCTGTGTCTGGATCACTGGATTGACACGCAGAGGCTGATGTTGTTTTACTTATGCAAAGCTCTGCATCATGAGCCCCACTTCACTGCATAGGGGTGAGCATCTTCTTAATCCCATAGTCCATCAGAGCAGGCATCTAATGCAGTGCCTGTGGCTGGAAACAAGGGCAGCAGCACGAGTTAACCACCAGGTGCTGTAGTACTGAAGAGGAAGGGAGGGAAGAAAGGAGGGAAAAACCCCGTAACTGGTTTCTGCAGGGCTAATGGCACCGAAAACACCATTTGGTACCGGGGTTTGGTGGCTATTGGGCTGCTCACACCAGTGTTTGTTATAAAGTTGCTGGTGAGCAGAGATTCAGTGGAATGACAACAGCTCTGGATCTGCCTGTGTCATCAATCTGCCACGTTGTTTAATTGTGAGCTGGAGTCCAGGACGGCGCATTGTCTGCTGGTCCCATCCTTGTGCATATCCAGTGGAAGGAGATGAATAATCCAGATGGCCGGTGAAATGTTTGTTTTATCATGCTTTCTGATTATTATGGGGCTATCAGCCCTCGGTGCCTATTCAAGTAAAGTGTCCTCTCTATACCGTGTGTGCATTCAGCAGTCTAAATATATACTAATTGCAGGTCAGCTAATGCTGGAACGGGGCCGTTTGGTGATTTTATGCACCATTTGGGTATAGCTGCAAATTGATACATCACATTTCAACAGATTTTATATAAATCACATATAATATTAACTAGCACAGTGAAATGATCAGCTCTCTCTGGCTCCCAAGACTAGCTCCTTAGGCAAAAGGGGCTTTTTTATTTGACTGGTTTACTTTTATCTGCCTCTGCAAGTTATTAGGTTATGCAGGAGCTGGTTGTGACTTCCCAATTAGGGCTGAATTTTGAAGCAGGACTGTGAGCCCCATGATAAGCTTGCTCTTCTCCACATGTAGGGTGGCCTTTCAGTGTGAAACATCACTTAGGACTAGCATTATGCACCTTGAATTTTTTCTCCCTGTAGTTTTTCGTGGTTTCTTTAATTAATTCTTAGTACAAAGAAAGTGTTTGAAATGGTTCTCAGGGCAGGCTTCATTGTTGGGCACGCTGGACCTTTTTAATGGCGTGGGAGAGACCCACACAGTGCTGTATTATTCCAGAGCCTGTGGTTTTTTGCATTGCAGAGGTGTTTAAAAAGACCCTGAAGGCTGATTTATTATTGTAGGGTTGTTGATGACTGCAGAACAGCTGTTATTTTTTATTCTTTTTTTAAAAAAAAAAGTAAGTGCCATTGGCTTGCAGTAATTGGGGCTGGTGTCCCAAACCCCTGCCAAGCCACAGCCCCTAATTGCTGAGGAGGACAGGACAGGAGCCCAGGGAGACTCCTTGAAATCCAAGTGAGTGGCAGAGCTGAGGCTGCCAGGGACCTGAGGTCCCATCTCTGCTCTGTGGAGACCCCCATGGGAGCTGCACGGGGGTGAAACTGGGTGGAAACTGGAGTGTTGAAGTTTCTTTTAGCAACAAAAAGAGGAGGGGGGGAGGTACCTCTGTGCATTTAGGTCCAGTGCATGTTGGAAAAGCCAGGGAAGAGGGAGCCCTCTTTCCATCAGTGGTACCTCAGCTGCAATGGAGGTGGAGCACCTCAGGCAGGACAGTGTGTGTGTCTGAGACACCCTGCTCACAGGTGACTGTGGACTGGGCTAAAATAGGAACCTTTGCAGCATTGTCTAAATCAACTCAATCTGACACTTAATAAGTTACTGGGAAAAACCAGTGTCACCCCCAGTTTGCCTCCTCTACCTTGCTGTGGCCTGCAGCACGCCGCTGTTGGGTTTGAGCAAGCAGTGAAGCAGAGAGGATCTGGCTTGAGGTGGTGGTGCTGGGTCAGAGGACACAGTTAATACTTGAGGTGCTGCCTTCCCTTGCCCCAGTGCAGCCCAGCTCCTTCTCAGCACAGGCACAAGAGGATTTGAGAGCTGGAGTTGCAACACCAGCCATACTGCATCAGCCTCTAGTCAAATTGGTGCTCATGGATGAGCTTTGGGGTCTTTATCCCCTAAGTTTGGCACCGTTAATGTTTTGCTGAAGATGAAATGGGTTTTCTTCAAACACCTTGGCTTCTTGGCTCTCATAACTCACCATGGGATGACAAACCAGAGGAGCTGTGAGACAGCACGATGTTGGTTAGGAAAGTGGGGAAGGAGCATGGGCAGGTTTAGGGGTTTTTTATTTACTAATTGACAGGAACAGAGCCCTTTGCAATCTGTTTATAACTGAATTGAGACTGAATAATGGGAAAGGATTAAAACCAATCAACTCTGAAAGGAAGACTGAAAGATCAGGTTAATGCTGCAGTTTGTTTGTGTGCCACTCCATGGGGCCAGTTTTGCTGGGTTCAGGTAGATGTATTTTTATGTTTGAAAGTCTCCAGTATTTGGGGCTTTAAATGCTGAGGAGCTGGTTCATTTCTGTAACAGCTGAGGTGATCTAGGTAAGACACCAGTGCTTCTGTCCGCTTGAAACTTGATTTACTGTTGGTTTCCAAACTGTGCTGAGCTGGTCAGTGTTATTTTGAGCAGGGATTATTTGGGGGAAAGGTAACAAGAGGAGGCTCTTGGTCCATGTGTTCTGTGCAGAGCACAGCCTTGTGCACAGACACAGAGACCAGGAGGCAGCGTTATCTTTTCGTTTCCAAAACCAAGGTAGGTTTTTTACTTGATGATGGAAAGAAAATTCAGTGTGCTGAAAAATGCAGTGATCCTTTTTCATGGCCTTTTGCAATTTGTTCCCATCTGGAGTATTCAGTGCCCAGGCGTGCTTGGCACCCTGTCCCAAGCTGTCCTCAGCTCCCCCAGCTTCCAGGAGATGTTCTCAGCCGGGCTGATCCCAGTGCGGTTTGGGGATCACGGTCTTAGGATGCTGAGATAGGGCAGTTGCCTGAGTGAGAAAGGTTCTTCATGTGAAATGATGGGGAAAGCTGCTGTGAAATGAAAATCAATGCTCATTCATGGATCCCGGCCGGGGAAGTTTACAGAGAACTCAATGCCAGAACCTGGTTAGCCTGGGCTGATGTTCTCATTCATTCAGATTTGTGAATCAGACCTTCTGAAATCAGTCACCTGTAAAGGATTTATCCTCCTCCCAGAGGTTCCTTCCTGTTTGGACCGAGCCCAGCTGATGATGTGCAGGCACTGGGACAAGCAGTGCTTGTCTTGACTTTACACCAGTCCTGCAACTTCCTTCAGGTTGGTCTCTTACATGTGTGCATCTTGGTTCAGAGCACTTGACAGCATCCCACAGTCTTGTTACCCTTTCACATGATTATTTTATATTTGGGATCAAAACTGTCAACACTTGAAATCCCTTTGCTAACGAGAGGAACTCAGCAGTGTGCAGGGAACCATTTGGGGCTGGTTGCACCACAGAATCACAGAATCCCAGAATCCTAGGGGTTGGAAGGGACCTCGAAAGCTCATCCAGTCCAACCCCCCTGCCAGAGCAGGGTCACCTAGAGTCCATCACACAGGAACGCATCCAGGCAGGGTTTGAATGTCTCCAGCCAAGGAGACTCCACAGCCTCTCTGGGCAGCCTGGTCCAGTGCTCTGGCACTCGCACAGTGAAAAAGTTTCTCCTTATATTCACATGGAACCTCCTGTGCTCCAGTTTGCATCCATTGCCCCTTGTCCTATCCTCAGTCATCACTGTAAAAAGCTTGGCTCCATCGTCCTGCCCCTCACCCTTTACATATTTGTAACCATGGATGAGGTCACCCCTCAGTCTCCTTTTCTCCAAGCTAAAGAGCCCCAGCTCCCTCAGCCTCTCCTCATAAGGGAGATGTTCCACTCCCTTCATCATCTTTGTGGCTCTAGTATAAGAATGGGCTGTCTGGGCTATCAGCTGTGGACACCGCAATCATATTCCTAACCATTGAGGCCATGGTTAGGAATATGATGGGATAAAGGTTGGACTTGATGACCCTGGAGGGCCCTTCCAACCAGAATGATTCTATGATTCTATGTGTTGCTGGCCAGAGCATTGGCATTGCTGTAAGGAGGCAGTTGGTCCAGCATCTCCCAGCATCACACAGCCCAGGACCCAGCCTGCTGTCACCCATTGGCTTCCTGGTGCTGTGCTGAATAAGCCTGTTGCTCTCTCCTCTTCTCCTTGCAGCTATGGGTAAACCAAGAAGATGGGGTGGAGGAGGGGACCAGCGATGTGCAGAATGGCCATTTGGATCCAAGCGCCGACTGCCTCTGTCTGGGCAGGACTGTTCAGAACCGAGACCAGATGAGAGCCAACGTCATTAATGAGATCATGAGCACGGAGCGCCACTACATCAAGCACCTCAAGGACATTTGTGAGGTACATGGGGGATGTGACACCGGGGTACTCCAGCAGGACGTGGGATGGGCTGTTGAGAGCAGAGGATTGGGTTTGGTTTTGGGTGACAGGAGAAAAAGGTGCAGTGTGTTTGAGTAGTGTGCCTGATAGAGGAGCAGCATTTGTCAATAAGTATTGATACATCTGAGAGTTTTCTGCTGGATCTGATAATTACATTCACTTTGTATTAACTAAAAGTACAATTTTCTGACCTTTTCTCCATACCTCTTTGAGTAAAATATGATGAGGTTGAGAACCTTCAAGCAGTCCTGTTAATTAAAATCCAATGCCATCTACGTTTGAACTTGTGATTGAGGAAATTAGGTTGTAATTAAACCAATCAGTTACCCATTTCATCCTGGTCTTTCACATTGGGTTCACAGTTTCCCCTGGCTCCGGATGGCCCCCATTTGCCTTTGCTCACCATGAGACTGAGAGCAAAGTGTTTCACCATGGGAAATGGAGAACATTACATTTGCTTAGTGTAAGGGAACCAGCAAGCAAACGAACTTTGGTGAATGACCACTCACATCCTCAACTTGGTTCCTCTTCATGATTTAACAGTTAACCCCTACAGCCCCTTGCATAGATAATCAGCACCACAAGCTCAGCCCAAAGCTCAGTCCGTGCTGGGCTGGGGGTTTGGGAAGGAGAATGCATGGCTACAGGATGGTGTGGGTGCTGTGTGCCTGGCTAAGGGGCAGGAGTTTGTTAGCATTAAAATCAAAGTCCATGGGTTTCAGCTCATCCCTCTGAGTGTTGAGGATTTAGCGAGCCTGTGCCCAGTCTTTGCAGAGTCAATGTGCTGAAGCCCCCTGTGAATTCGACTTAGAAAAACATCTTCCTCCCTTCATACTTGCTCCTTTTCTATTGACAAGGCAGAGCAGCCATCCAAAAAGCATCTATGACGCTTTTCAAATATAGAAGAGTCTTGGGATTTCAATTTGGAAACAAATGAGCTTAATTTCACTGTGCTATTTCAGTCAGAGGGCTTTGCGCTGAAGAAGGGAAGAACTGCAGGATCTTTTCCACATATTGTTTCTTTCCCTGCATTTGCACTTTTCTGCTGAGAAACTAAATGAACCTGCACTTGCCAGTGTCACCATGCTTTAGCCAAATCAGATTGTCAGCAGGTACAGACAGGTGAGCTTCGGTGACATCTGTGGTGGAACACTGATTTACAGCACCTAATGATGTGTCCCAGGCACAAAAGGGATCTCACAGGCTCTTGCCTTGCTCTCTATGATGCAAAATGGTCTTGAGGGGATAAATCTTACCTCCAGGTAGAGCACCAGGAAATGATTCAGCTGCCTCTCTTAAAGCAGAAGGGGGACTGAAATGGGCATTCTCATCTGCAAAAGGATGGGCTGTCCCTTGCTGGAGAGAGCCTCATTGTGCCCAGTTTAATCAGGGCAATCCATTTGCCTGGAGAAGGCTTGGAGACAGCTCAGGCATCGCATGGCGTGACTGTTCCTGTTTGTGCACAAGAGCAGGAGATGGAGAGACTTGGGCTGGTTTGAGCTCCTCCCAGTGCTACTGGATAAATTTGAACAGAGGTGTTACTGGTGCCAGAGAATGAGTAGACACCAGACAACCGCTGAGGAGATGCAGAAGTGCTGCTGACCGTGGCAAATTCCCTTCTTCCCTTGTTTATTTTCAGGTGTCAGGACAAACAGCAGCGACAC
This sequence comes from Aegotheles bennettii, assembly GCA_013398125.1. NCBI lineage: Eukaryota > Metazoa > Chordata > Aves > Caprimulgiformes > Aegothelidae > Aegotheles > Aegotheles bennettii. The sequence goes on along the minus strand of VZRW01004366.1, from coordinate 45,823 downwards.
GACGTGTTGGTGGGAATGAGAGAGGAGCCCTGGCTGGGTGGCAAGGGTTGAGCCTGATTTAGTACTGAGTTTAGCAGTGTGTAGCTGTAATTGCTAAGCTATAATGAACAACAAATCCCAATACCAGTGAGGCACCTTAAGATGTGTGGTTGTTATCAGGGGACCGTAAACCCTTCTAGGTGATTAAGAGCCCTCCAATTGCTCTTTTCTGCTTCAGGATGTATTTCCACTACCTGCTGCTATGTTATTATACACCATGTTATTATTCATAATACCCATGGCACTGGTCCTGCCAAGGCAGGAGCTCACGAGCTGGCCAGCACCAGAATGGGAATTACCCAGGGAAGCCAAGACCTGAGTGAAACAGCTGGCTCAGAGGGGAATTCCCCATCACAGCAAAGCCCTAACTGCTGCTACCATGCCCTTGCTCAGAGCAGGGAGGGCTGCTTGGTGCTTGGTGGAACAGTTTCATTAAGATTTTGATTAGGGGTGAAAACGTGGAGTTTTCCTTGCGCTGCGTTATCAGGAGTGGATGGGTCATTATTCTGAAACACCAGCAAGAGGAAAAGAAAGGAAAAAGAATTTAATCTGGAGGAAATATCCAGTGACAGGAATTTCAGGCTTAGTGGTTAAAGCTTAAAAAAAAATAAGCTACTGAAAACGAGGCCTTTATACTGGGTGGCAATAGCCCAGTAAATAGCCAGCCTTACTGGGGAATGATTCCCTGCACAGCAACCCGTTCACACATGGCCCTGTGCAGGCTGGAAAAGGGACCCCCCTGCACCTGAGCTTTGATCCTGGCAGGGTGCAGGGTCTCTCCATGACATGGCACTGGTGACACTGGCAGAGCAGCCAAGTGCCCACCAGGACAGCTGCCCCAACCAGAGCAGGGAGCCAAGGCAGTAGTTTGAGCATGGGGTGGGAGAACAAGACACAGAGTGGGGCTCCGTGGGGTGAGACATGGGCAGGGTTTGGGCCAGCCCATGGGTTAGGGAGACAAGGCTAAATGTAAGGAGGTGTTAGAGGGAGACGTGACAGAGCTTGGATGGGAACAGTGAGGCAACTGGGAGATGAAAGGACACCTGTGTATGATGAGTGATTTGGAGGTGGGAGGTTAGGAAGCCCAGCCAGCTGCCACCACTGGGTTTTGCTCTTTTCCAAGTAATTTCCTGTGGATTTATTTTTTAATAATGTTGACTGGATTCCACCTAAGCTTTGCTTTGGTGCCGGGACAGCTCTGAATGGAAAACATCCTCATTGCATCTTAGCATGTCAAGCTGAGTCTGTTGTGCAGAGCTGATGGGACCAGTTTCCACGTGCTCTGTGTGGCATTGCCAGGCTCATTCTTGGAGACAGAGAAAAAAACCCACTTTTTTTGTGCTGCCTCAGGGCAAAGCAGCATCAAACCTTCTCGGCAGCAATGTGGCCCTCTTCCAGAGGACCATATCTGAGGAGCTGCTGGCCCCTTTGTATGACCATTTTCTCATCTGTGGATACCAGAATGGCTGGTGGCTCTGCAGAAGCTCTTTGGCTCCATGGGGATGTGTGTACCACATTCCCAGCACATGGTTTGTAGCTGCCTTTCACAGCCTGCTTGTGCACACCTTGTTCTTCTCTTCTGGAGCTGGTTGCTTCTTGCCCTTTTGAAGAACAGCTTTGTGTTCCTGCAGGACCTTATTTGATAACGTAGGTGGGCCCCAGTGCCATCACAGTGCCTGATGTTCAGTACTTGCTGTAGACCAGTGTTTGAACCAGTGCTTTAGAGTCCCAAGTGCCTGGCACCAGGCATGGCCCTGGTTTGCCTTTCCAGTTCAAGCTGGCTCATCTTTGTTCTTGTGTTGCTCTTGGTGTGTGGGTATCACCTGGGAGTGCTGCTCTAGAGAGCAGTGTTTTGAACTGGTGATGCAGTGACTGGTGACTGTGCTCACGGGGCAGCAGATTGCTTGATCAGGAAGTGGGTTTTGATTAAAAGAAAGGGCTGCATCCCCCGCAGCGTGAGCAGCAGGTGAGGGAGGGGATTCTGCCCCACTGCTCTGTTCTCCTGAGCCTCCCCTGCAGTGCCAGGTCCAGTTCTGGAGTCCCTAACATCAGGACATGGAGCTGTTGGAGAGAGTCCAGAGGAGGCCACGGAGATGCTCCAAGGGCTGGAGCTGCTCTGCTCTGGGGACAGGCTGGGAGAGTTGGAGTTGTTCAGCCTGGAGAAGAGAAGGCTCCAGGGAGACCTTAGAGCACCTTCCAGTGCCTGAAGGGGCTCCAGGAAAGCTGGAGAGGGACTGGTGCCAAGGGCAGGGAGTGATGGGACGAGGGGGAACGGGTTCCAAGTGCCAGAGGGGAGATGGAAATGGGATGTGAGGGAGAAATTGTTTGGTGTGAGGGTGGTGAGAGCCTGGCCCAGGGTGCCCAGAGAAGCTGTGGCTGCCCCNCCAACCCAAACCAGTCCAAACTGAGGGCTGGTCTACAGGACGGTGTCTCTTCCAAACTGGCTCAGAGATGGAAAGAAACTGGAATATCACAACTGCCTTTGAAGTTATAGCCTGCAGCAGCTATCATCTCATCCTCTTCTTCACCTTGCTCTCAGCCGATCAAGAAGGATGGATGGGTGGATTGGCCACCTCTCCTGACTGTCTCTAAACCCACTCTGGGGTGGAGAAAACTTAGCACTTAACCTCCTGCAAATACTTTCCAACTTTGGCCTGTGCTTCAGGGACTACATGGAAAAGTACTTTCAAGCGAGACAGTTTGACAGTTATTTTTAGGTATTCATTGAGCAAAACACTCTCCAACATCTGCTCCTCAGTCAGCTATCCCCTCTCTGAGCAAATCTGACGGGATGAGCAGACGGAAGATGACATTGTTTTATGTAACAGAAGTAAATTTACTGGAAAAACTACGCAGCAGCCTTCTAGCTGGCTCTGGCTGCATTTTATATATAAATCTTCTGTCTCCCCTTTGCTGGCTTGTGCTGGAAGCCAACCGTCCAAATGCAGAAGCTGGGAAGAGGCTCAGGCTTGGGAACTCTGTGCATTCTTGTATTTTCCCCGTGGTTTTATAGGTGCCTGTACAAAGGTGCTGCTTCAGCTTCTCTGGAACACATGGCTCAGGCAAAGTGATGAACCAGCACGGGGAGGACGAGGAATATTCAAGACAGTAGCTGCAGCCAATAGCAACCCCAGGGCTGAAAGATGTTCACATAAATCATCTGATCTCACAGAGCAGAGGGGAGGCTGGCTTGCAGGCAGCCTGCAGCGGGGCAAAGGTCCTAACACAAATGCCTTGTGGCATCATTCTAAAGCACCAGAGCTGGTGTCAGAGGGCCTGACCTCGTGGGCAGGTGCACATCTTTTTTCTTTTATTTTGAAAGCTGTTCTGAGATAAGCAGGTAAATGTGAAAAGCAGCATGGAAAGGTGTTCTGCATTAGCCCTTGCTAGTACAAATTCTTATTTACCCTGCAACTGTCCTGCAGCGTGGGAACCAGCCCGCTCCCATTCCTCCTGGCCTTGAAAATGAGAGAGGGAAACCCAGGGAAATGAGTCATCAAGGAGCTCCTGGAAGAAGAGAGACCTAGATTTAGTAAATGCAGAAGGTATTCCATAACCCAAACTTCCCAGCTGGAAAAGGCAGCGGGTTCAGGCTAACGGTGCCCTTCCAGCTGAGCTGGACATCGCCAAGGCTGGCTCTTGGCCAGCTCGGCCAAAGCTGCATTTATCATTCATCAGCTTGAAGTTCTCCCTCACAGGAACCACATGGTGAGGCTGAAGGACAGTTTATCAGTGTTCCAATAGTTTGCATTGTGGACCAGCAGCTGTGTGTCACCAGCTGGCCATTCATCTGTGTGACTAAGCATCTAGAGGTCCCAAATATAGCTGCGCAACTGGAGCTGGTGGCATTTTTTTTCCTTCATTTTTTTTCTCTTCCTATATAATAAAGGCAGGCAAAGTCATCTCCTGATGACCCCCGTATTATTTCTCTTCAGTCAAGGGGCCACAGTCCAGACCAGGCCAGCTTAGCATCTGATATCTGGCCTTACAAAGTTTATGGTCTAAATCATCCGGACAGGCGAAGCACGGGGGGGTGAAGTCACACAGGTTGGTGGCAGAGCCAGAAATTCAGCCCAGGCATCCAGAGCCTCCATGGACCAGATGTGCTTCAAGCAGGCATGTTAGAAGAAGTTCTCATGCTTCAGCTGAAACCAGGATGGCAAGCTCGTGGATGAGGCAGGGTCAGCAGAACAGGGAGGTGGAAGGGCTGGGTGTGTTATGCTTTTTGTCAGAGTATTGTTTTTTTGGGTCAGGAGCTCTTCAGAGCAGTGCTGGCGTACAGATTTGTGTTGGTATGATGTCCAGCTAAGCTCAGGCTCAGTACTGATGGGTGTCCTGGGCAGATGAAGAACAAGCAAGGAGGGTCTTTTCATTTTTGCACTGGGCTGAGATGCAGGGGTCTGAATTGTTTCTGTGATTTTGGAGAATTTCCTTAAACCCCCTCCATCCTCGTTCTTCCTCTCTCTTTCTCCAATTGATTTTAATGTCTATAGACTCAGGAATGAAGCCTGATGTTTGTCCAGGGAAGAGTATAAAGCCTTTTTCTCTGTTCCCACTTAGAAAAGGAAGAAAATTGATGAAAGACGATAGGTGAGGGAACAGGAGGAAATATCTCCCTGGCTTCACACCGTTTGGAACAGCGGATTTGTGCTAATGGAATGGAGGGTATAGCAAACAAAATTAAAATAATGCTGTTTTCCTCTAGATGGCATCGATCAGCAGCTCGGGCTGCTCCCACAGCGGCTCCCTTGCTCGGGCAAGCCAGAACACCTCCAGCCTGCTGCATCTCCTGGGGGTTCCCTCCAGGGAGGCCTCCTGCCTTTGGCTCAGACTCAGGCACATGAATAACTGGGGGGGTAAACCCCGCTGACTCCCAAGTTGGGGAATGCTTGAAGAGCGTTTTCCTTCAACATTTCACTTGGTGCTGAAACAACTCGGGTGGTTCCCCCTCCTTTCCCTCTTCCCAGAGCAAGGGTGTGCATTAACAGAGTGTTCCTCAGCAGGATCATCAGCTTCCTTGGCTCGACTCCCCAGCTAAGAGGAGGCAGCAGAGAGGTCAGGTGATCAAACAGCCCCTTGCAGCTTTCTCTGCCATGCTGAAGAAGGGGGTGTGGAAACAGCAGTGTCTGTAGGAGCTGCCCAGGGTGTGGGGTGTTGCAGGGCAGTGGTTTTGCAGGAGCAGTACTGGGACACCTCTTTGGAGCTGGCAGCCAGCCCATGCGTTCTCACCAGCACAGGCAGGGACAGAGCCATTTCGGGCTGTGCTGGGGAGATCTCTGGGGAAACTTGCCTGGCAAAACTGATTCACACAAAACGTTGAAGGACATTGAGGCAGGACCCATCACTGTCCTCCCAGCAGACTTGTGCAGCATCTCCTGGTACATACTGGGTTTGGGGTGTCTTGGGCTCTGCCGTAGGTTGCAGGGGGACCAACGTTGCAAATGAGCTGTTGTCTGTCACAACTGGACTGTGGTGTTTCAGGGTGTTTTGCTTGCTGATGGACAGGAGTTGGTGGACACTGTCATGTCACAACAAGTGGGTTTGGTTTTCAGAGCCATTTTCTGATCTTTGTTTTTACTTGCTCCTTTCTCAAGAAACAGGAAGTGTTTGGGTTATTTTATGGGTTGTTCTCTTACTCCTTCCAGGGTTACTTAAAGCAGTGTCGGAAGAGGAGGGATATGTTCAGTGATGAGCAGCTGAAGATCATCTTTGGTAACATTGAAGATATCTACAGATTTCAGATGGGTTTTGTCCGGGACTTGGAGAAACAGTACAACAACGAGGACCCACACCTCAGTGAAATCGGGCCATGTTTCCTCGAACACGTAAGTTCTCGTGGCGTTTTGGTTTGGGAGTTTTGAGGTTGTTTTTTCTGGTGGGGCGGATGCAAGGGGAATAGCAGAGACAGTCAGGAGGCAGGAACCACCCAGAATAACTCGTGTGCATCAGTACTGTTCTAATTACACACCACAGAGTCCTCCATGGCCTTCTGTTTACTACATGAGATGCAGGTTTGGGGAGAAGTCAGAGTGAAGCATGTAGCTGGATAACTCCCCCGGTACATTTGATTCCCAACACCTTTTCACATCCACCCTTTCTCACTTTATGAAGGTATGATGTTCCCCACCCACTCCCCACCTTATTTTGCTCTTCAGAATATGACTTAAACCCACTCACGGGCCATCCTAAGTAGGTCATGGATGACCAGAAGGTTGGGAGAGGTAAGAGAGTCCAGAGAAGTAAAAAGAGGCCTTAGTTATGCATCACACAAAAAAGTAAAGGAGGGCAAATGCCTGGGCTGTTCGCTGTGGCACCGAGATGGATTTGCAAGGGATGAAAAACCCACCCAGCTCCAGTTGCCTTCCCCTGCAGAGCTGTCGGGCCGGGTGGGGAGGTGCCAGCTTGTGCTTCTCTGTGCCCAGGTGGCAGCAGGGTAGCAGATACTCACTCACACTAAGTGCACACCAAACAGGACATTGTAGCTGATGATCCAGTCCTGGAGACTTTTGCCTTTTATAAAGAAAAACCCACCACACAGTTTGAAACTGAGAGCACCACAACGCTATTCAGGGGTTCACCTTAACACACCCTGTACCTCCTGAGGCCCCAGTGATGGGTCACTCTGCAGGTCCTGTTCCCCCAGAGTGACCATGCAGCACCTCCTCCAAGCAGGAGAAGGACTCCAGGATCAGTCCTTCCTCCTCCTGCTTAGGGTATTCTTTCTTCTTTAGCTGCAACATGTTGATTTGGGCAAGTCGGGTGGTTGACTGCTCACAGCACTTGTCTGACGTGTGCTCCCCTCTGCATCCCTTTTCTCCTGCCCCTCACAGCAAGATGGCTTCTGGATCTACTCGGAGTACTGTAACAATCATTTGGACGCGTGCATGGAGCTTTCCAAGCTGATGAAGGACAGCAGGTACCAGCACTTCTTCGAAGCGTGTCGTCTGTTGCAGCAGATGATTGACATTGCCATAGACGGTTTCCTTCTGACGCCAGTGCAGAAGATCTGCAAATACCCCCTGCAGCTGGCAGAGCTGCTCAAGTACACTGCACAGGATCACAGGTACATGCTCTGCTATCACACGGGGGGGGCTGGCTCACTGCTTTCCATGGCTTTCCATGGCTCCTGCATGCACACAGGGCTTGGACTTCGTGACATCTTGTATAAATGGAAGCAGGGCAAAGGTTCAGCAGACAAAGCTTCTCAAAGCACTGATTCTCAATGGAGCTAATCTCTGTTATAATCAGACGTGTGAGCTAATTACACTCAGATTTACAGTCTGATGCTACCAGTTACACTAGAAAAATTAACCCATTAGCATTCAGTGATCGGAAAGGTTCGTTCCTTTATCCTGAAGAAGACCTCAGCACATAGCGAGTAGAGGGCCAGGATCCGCAACTCCAACCTGAATATTCCAGCATCTCTTTTGCTGCTACTGAGGACAATCAGCCTAACTCCCTGACCTAGTGTAAATCCAGAGTAGTACCTATGATATCACTTGTGATACACAGCTATAAAAATCAGGTGAAAGAAGAACCAGGCCTCCTGGGAGTAGATCTTCTCCTGCCTTGCCAATTTTCTTTCTTTCTCCAGAATCCATTTAAAAGGAAGTGTTTCAAAGAACAAAAAAGACCACAGATGTTTCAGAAACCTCTGCAATTGTTTGGGTTTTTTGTTTTTTTCCTCAAACCCAGCTCTAGAAGTGCAGAGGGACATGACATGAGCATAGAGATGCGTTGATTCAGGAGTCTGACTGATTCACACCAGCTGAACGCCCAGTTCAGAATCACCCATTTGGCCATGTGTTTGGCTCCATGTCCAATTTCTGGTTATCCTTTCATAATGAGACCACATCAAATTTGGAGTGGACTCATGGGAACGTTAGGGTATCGAAAACCAGCTCAAGGATCCCAAATGTTGTGGCTTTTTTTCCCTTACCAGCCATGTGATGTCCCCATGGTACTTGGAGCGTGAACTCAGATGTGGCTTCTCAATAGGAAGACGTAAGCAGCCTCAGAGAAGAGGTCTGTGTTTAAAATGACCTCCTCTGAGTTACTTGGTAACAATACCAGGGGATGTGGATGGTGTGATCACACAAGGGTTGAATTATTCTGGGAGAACTTTCCTTTGGGATGTTTTAAGATCAACATGTTGTTAGGTAATCAGATACAGTTATATTCCGAGGCAGCTTGGGCTGTGGTTAAGCAACAACCAGTTGATTCAGACCAAGAGCCCTTTCTGACTGGACTGTGTCTGTGGTAGGACCCAGCAAAGCCTGAGATTAGAAAAACAAATAATCTTTGGGGAATGTCATGCTGTGACAATATTAGACACAGGGAGCAGCCAGATACCTGCAGGCTGGGATACCACCAGGGTCAGCTCTGAACGAGAGCAGCAGAGAAGCCAACTGGGGAGCTTCAGCGGGGCCCATTGGGCAGGCAGTGAGTTGTCCTTGTGCTCTTGCAGCTTGACAGTGCTCACAATTGGATTGTGGGTCTGAAACGGAAACTAGAAAATTATAGATTGGACTAATACTCACAATGAGATCAGGCTCATCGCTGGCTGGCTTAGGAGTCTCTTAGGCACTCTGATTAGAATTTAATATGTAGAAAATACTGTTCAAATCAAGTGAATCATTTACAGAGTAAGGCAAGACCAGGAGTCCCAGTGAAAGCAATTATGTTAGCTTCATCTAACAGTGGGACATTAGGTTCTTTTTGTTTGGTTGTTTTTTTCCACTTCGCTCCTGTTGGCCTTGTGGAGCTGTGGATGGTCCCTGAGCTGGGTCAGGGCAATGGGGCTGAAACCAGAAACCTCCCCCTTCTTCCCCAGCTTAGCATGTGATATTTAGCAAGAGTCTAGACTTGCACTCTTACTGAGCACTAGCAAGAGGTCACTGCAGCCCCAGTATAATTGGCAATCAATTTATTTACCTTAATTTCATAGTTAATGCTATCCTGTTACTATTTCACTGGCCAACTGCTTTGCTTCAGTTAGTTTTTCTCTTTAAGTTTTTGCCAGCTCTGCCACAGACATGAGCTGGGAGCCCAGAAAGTTCAGTCATGACTCTTTCTTCATTACTGAGTGAAAGAAAAATGTGCATGGGGTTTTCTCTTCAAACAGAACATTAGAATTAGTGAATTAGCATTACCAAGATAAAACCCATCTTGGCTGGCACCAGCCCACTCTGCACGGAGGCAGGCATGGGAGTTTTCAGAGCCTGGCTCCCTTCAATTGCTTATTGTTTTGAGCCTGGTTCATTTGAATTTTTCACAAAGCCACATCTGTTCACCTCTTGGAGATTTACTCCAGCTTAATATGCATTAAATATGTGAGGGTCCTAAGTGCAGCTTGCTGGTGTCCTGAGTGTCCTGCTGCAGAACTGAGCTGGAGTTATGAAACATGAACACGTTATGTGAGAAAGAGGAGACTCTGCTAACAAGGGGACAGACATCAGCCTCCCTTCTTTGCATTGCCATAATTGCTAGGAGATCATTAGCAACTGTCTCGAAACCCGACACTTCTCCCTACCTCTACAGATCCTTTCTGGCTGTAGTCACTTACCTATTTCCCTACAAGAACTCCTGGGCATTTTGAAGACCAGACTCATGTCTCTCTGGCATGGTTTTGTTTCTCCCTTACACATCCAGGTGCCCACTTCATACAGATGGCCCCACCAAGAAAGGCACAAGAACTTCTCCGTTGTGTATCACGATAGACACGTTGGACAGCCCATCCTCTACTCTCCTTTACTTTGTTGAAGGACCAATCCTGGTGTTCTGGAATCTGTAGGATTTTTTTTTAACCTCAGCTAGGATTTTGATTTAAGAATTGAATAAAAATGGAAAACACATCTCAAGATTTCATGCGAGGAGGCATGGCAAAATAGCAAATAATATTCTGTTGTGTAGCATATTGTGATTATTTCTTAATATTTATCCTGTTTGTCACATGGGGAAATGGATCTAATTCACAGCATTCACCTCTATTTTAGCTGTCACCAGTGCAATTCTTAGCAATAATCAATAAAGCCATTCCCCCTGAAGCTGCCCAAGATCACAGTTTTTCTCATTAGTCAGCAATCAATACCAACCTTTAAGTTAATAATATATTATGGTGGCATTATGGCAGCTGGCCTTGTCTGTCTTTCCGATTGAAATGAACATTAAGGTTCCTTGGAATGGGAAAGAAGGCGCAGGGCAGAAATCAATAGCATTGATTTCAGCATCACTTTTTGAAAAGACTGATCATCATCCTCGCTGGCCCTGGCGGGGGGCTGTTCCCACTCTTTGGTATTGCACTCACGGGCCCATCCAGGGAAAAAAAAACTGCTTCCATTTGCTCCCCTGAAGTCTGCAGTTAGAGGGAGTGCCATGGGATGGATGCTCTGGCACTCTCAGAGCCACCTTAAGGCTTTGAACGGGGCTCCTCCAGCCTTGTGTCTAATAGGAAAATATTTTCTAATGTTCATTTTAAAAATTGAAAAATCCAGGTCCAAAGACATCGGCTGTAAGAATGTTCAGACTTTGTTTTAAGATGTTATTTAGCTAAGCACTTTGAGACCTGGGAGAGTGGTATCCAGAGCTGCTGTCATTGGGTTGGTACTGAGCTGGGCTCCCTTCTGCAGCCCATGAGGAGCTGGCTGGTTTCTGTGCCTCATACACCCACCAGTTTCATTTCAACCAAGCCGCTCTTCTGTGATGATCTGGAAAGACACTGCTGATGGAAAAAATATGGTATCCTAATAACGAGTGGCAAATCCTCCCTGCATGGTGAGATTGATGGACTCCTGTGCATTTCCACGGCACATCAGGCTCCATTTCACGGGCTTTTCTTTTGTGTTTGACAGTGACTACAGGTATGTGGCTGCTGCGCTCGCCGTCATGAGGAACGTGACACTACAGATCAACGAGCGGAAGCGGAGGTTGGAGAACATTGACAAGATAGCTCAGTGGCAGGCCTCCGTGCTGGACTGGGAGGTACAGCACCTGCTCCGCCCCGCTTTACGTGCTAGAAATCTGGAAGAAGTAGTTGGAATTATCCTAGACCATGTTCATTTCACACAACATGGTCTGGATGTATGTTGGCTAAGACCCTGGAAATGGGATTAAGCTTGGAACAGAGGAGAGTTATTGACAGACTTTGGGGATGGTATCATAGAATCATTATGGTTGGAAGGGACCTCCAGGGTCATCAAGTCCAACCTTTATCCCATCATATTCCTGACCATCAGACCATCAGACCATGGCCTCAAGTGACTCATCAACCCTGGAGGAACACCCCCAGGGACGGTGACTCCACCCCCTCCCTGGGCAGCCCATTCCAGTTCCCAACCACCCTCTCAGGAAAGAACTTCTTCCTAATCTCCAACCTAAACTTCCCCTGATGGAACTTGAGGCCATTTCCTCTCGTCCTGTCATCAGCAATTGGGGAGAAGAGACCACCACCAGCCTCACTACAACCTCCCTTTAGGTAGCTGTAGAGGGCAATAAGGTCTCCTCTCAGTCTCCTCTTCTCCAGGCTCAATAACCCCAGTTCCCTCAGCTGGTCTCCATAAGGTTTGTTTGCCAGACCTCTCCCCAGCCTCGCTGCCCTTCTCTGGACTCACTCCAGCACCTTGAGATATAAAACATTAACAGTGCTCTGGAGAGAATCTTGGGTGCCGTTCCATTTTCATCAATAGAAATCTGGAGTAACTTTAGTGATTGCAGTGCTCTTGTCCTGGGAGTAAGTGAGGTTTGGGTCAGACTCTGTGCATTCTGGCTCAGTGCTTTGGCACTGGGGAGGAGGGAGGGAAGGGGGCAGCACAGAGCCCTGGCAATTGTGACAGGTTAAGAAAATGGAGAAAACTCTTCTGGTGGTTGCTTTGTGTTTAGAAGCCAATACACGAAGCTGAAGTTAGAGATGGTATTTGCACATTTCAAATGAGTACCCACTTAAGGATATTTCTGAACCAACCCTATGTGTAGTGATGATAATTAAGGAGCTGAGAAACACAGGCAGGGCAAAGTCAGTGGTGCATTCCTCACTAGCAGCCTTCCACCTCTTACATTTTTCCCATGTGTTTTAAAAAAACCCTACTAAAATGATGTTTTCTTTTTGTCCCTGTTTGTTTTTCTTAAATCATTGTGTGAATGTAATCTGTAAATAGGGTTTCTGAAGCACCCTGAGGACAAATGTTACTGTAAATCCCTCTCCATGTTGCCATCGATCCATGTGCTTAGCAAGTAGATACTTAGAGTGAGGGAGGAGTTGTTCTTCTCCCTCACAGTCATGAAGATCTGGAATAACTCCACATTCAAGTCCATGGGACAATTTATAGTCTATGGGAGAGATGCATTAATCCTTTAATTATTATTTTTTTTCTGGAAACTATTGAGGAAGGCTGGGAGTGGAGGGAGGGAATAGAAGAAGAATCACCTTTGATTGTGTATCCTTGACTGAATTAGTTTCGCTGCTGTAATGAAGGTTGGATTCAGCCCTGGATCTCTGGATAAAACATATACATGCAGCAATCATAGCTGGTTCTTAAATTACAACTGGCTGTGAGAGCAGAGAATGCAGATGATTTGCTTGATTTTTTTATTGTTGTTTACTGTGAAGAAACCTCTCTCTCATTGACACACACACTCATTTTCAGAATTAGTAAACTGCTCTCAAGGAGGCACGGGACCATCAGATATATCTGCAGCCTTCAGTGGTGCCATGTGATGAGCTTATGGGTGTCATTTGTAAGAAATGCCGAGACCCTCATTGTGAATAAATCTAGATTAAGGATGGATCAATTCTAAGGCAGTGAATATTCATGTGAGAGTAGAAAGCCAAGGTGACCTCCACGTAGGATCTATGGAGTAGCAGTGTCTTTTTCTCTTCTGTTAGCTCAGTTGATAATTCATTTTTATTTAGCCATATCCTTGAGAATTCATTCCTGCTTAGCAGTACCCATTCTTTATCTCCAGCCTATCCTCAGGACTTGCAGTATCATTCTGCCAGGCTTTTTTTCAACTGTTCCAAATTTTAAGCACAATATTGCAGCAACATCCTTCAGCTTCTCATAATATAGCCAAACCTGCTGCTGCTGCAGCTCAGAGGTCTGATGGGATACAGCTCTTGCCCCATTCAAAGGAAAACACCCTTCTTGTCATTTTTATTCTGAATTTTGGTTCAAGAAGGGTCATAGAGTTGCGATGAGAACACTAGAGCATGAGAACTAGATCCAGCAGAGGACTTCACTGCTTGATTCTTTCCTCTAAAGTAACTTCTGAATCATCAGATCCAGCCCCACTTCACAGGTGTCCATGTAATGGCCAGAAGGATGCACAAGACCCCAAAATGCTCAGAAGTTAATTATGGTACGATGCAGGAAGAGAGTGGGAGAAATCAAAAGCTGTGCCAGATGCTTAGGCCTGTGTAGACACTCTCTTGAGGCATTGCAAACCCAAGTTGCTAACCTCCAGAAACCCACTCAGCTGATCTCCATCTGTAGGACACACCTCCCAGGACAGAGGCCATCAGGGGGTCATTTCTTACTCAGGGTGTAGGGGTTCGGGCCCTCATCTTCTATGTGTAGGCAATTATGGAGTAGAAGGGAGGTTTCCTGGTACGTCTCTGTAGCCTCTCCCAGTACCTATTGCTGATCCTAAAACAAATATTGAAAATAGGGGAGATGTCCTAGCTAGTGTAAGCAGAAGGGATTTCACTGAATCCCATGGAGTTGTGCCTGTGTGTTTCAGGAATCATTTTTATCCCTCAAGATTTTCCGCGTGGCCCCGTGAAGGTGAATTTCAGGGTCAGCAAATGCAAATATCCCTGAGTTAAGCAAGGGCAGTTGTGGGGTTTTTTTCCCTAAGAAGTCACATAAGCAGGGTCTGATGGATCAGATTGTGAATGGGACCAGGAAAGGGTGGCCTGACTCCAGTGGCAGCTGATAACTGTGCTGGGGCAACCAGGGCGTGAAGTCTTGGAGAATTCTTGGCAGCTTTATGCGAGTAATGACTGAGCAGAATCTTAAGGGACAATTCTGATCTCAGTGACTGCTGTAAGTGAGAAGTAATCCCAAATCACTCTGAAATGCATTCCTGTATAATTTGTAGGAATGGGGCCTTGACCAAAAATCTTGGGTTGGACTGTTGCCACGTATGACTCACTCCTGTTTTTTGTAACCTGAATTTCCAATATACAAACAGACCTGGAGAGGTGCTGCCCCTGCCTACACCAAATTCTCTAGTGCCTTTTGTCCTTTCTGTTGTTAATGGTGCAGAATGTAGGGCTTCCACCACCTCCTGCCGAGGCCTTTCAATGGCTGAGAGCTCTCCTTGTTAGGAAGTCTTTCCTGATGTTCAGCCTCTGTTTCCCTTTGCTCAGCATCATCCCCTTGCTTGTAGTTAAATACCCTCAGATCAGAACAGTGACATTTACAGGCAGGCAGCACACAGAGTTGGCTGGAGCACGTTCTGAACAGCCTGTAAATTCTCCTCTGGACCAGACTTCAAAGAGGCCAGACAGAGCCCATCGTGGGCAGCCTTTACATGCTCAGTCCCTTCTTGTGCTCTTGCCCTCTGAGAGATTGTTGCAGAGCTCAGAGGTTAGTGGGTAATACCCACATGTATATACACACTCCGGAGTACTATAAAGAGATCATTTCCCCAGAGCCCATCAGCATTCCTGAGTCCTTGCAGGGTCTGGGCAGTGCTGTGTTTACTGGCACAGAAAGGTGGGAGTGAAGGAGTGGCACATCCCTGCCTTCCTCTCTGCCTGTTCCTCAGCAGTCCTTGCTGGAGCCATCTCAGGAGCATGTCCACCATGCCCTGCAGGCCCATGGAGGCACACTGCCCGCTGTGCTGCCGTGCCCAGGGGTTGCAGGATGTGCTCCAAGTGACTGCAGTGCCCACCACAGCCCCAGTGCAGCTGCCCCCTTGCTGAGTGCCCCTTGTGAGGATGGAACCTGTGCTCTGGCAGGTTGGGATCACTCATGCTGTGCCTTTTCATACAGGGCTTGAACCAAGTCAAACCAAACCAAAGCAGCAATCCCTGCAGCATTCTGGGCTCCCTCTCCAGCCCTCGTGGCAGCTGCCAGCAATGCTCTCCTCCCTTCCAGACCAGGTTTTCCTGAGAGGAAATGATGTGGCACCCGTTCCCTGGGAGGGGATCTGTGGAGCTCCCTGAGCCAGTGGTGGGATGTTGGGCACAGGGGAGAGCTTTGCTCATCAGCCTGGATGAGTTTCAACTGGCTATTTAAACAGATTGCTTTGGTTTATGGAGATACCTCGATATTTCTACCAGAGATTCCCAGGGGTTGCCACTTTGGCAGGTTTCAAGAGCACTAAATTTACATGAAGAGAAAAATATATATAATTGAGAAATATAATGAACACTGTCCTTTGAAATTTCTTCCCATTCTTGTTATTTACGGATCCTTTAAATCAAGTCTTGGTGCCCTTAATTGTGTAATATAGAATAGTGGGCTTCAGCCTAAGATTACGTTATTGAATCCAAGAAGGACATGAAAAGAAAGATGCATGCAACCAACGTTGTGTTTCAAAGTGAGGACAGCCTGGTGAGAAATCCTCCTGGGAAAAGATCACAGCAGAGGCTGGAACACAGAAACACATCCTTCTTCTTTTTCTTCTTCCCTCCCCCGCCCCCCAGCAACAGAAGGTATCAAAAACTGAACCTGATGAAAAGGACAACATTTCCCTCGCTTTCCTTCTCCTGATCTTTCTGTAGCCCAGAGTGCTAATCAGCCTGTCAATCTCTAATTAAGGAACAGCAGTGGTGGGCAGGAGAGGGCCCTGCTCGCTGGATGTTAACCAGGAGAGGGGATTTGTGCCTGGTGGTGACAGCAAGGACCATGTCAGGAGGTGGGCTTGGGCACAGGGTAGCGGGGCCAAGGGGCTGATGGACATTTCTGAGCCTGGCACAGTGTCTGCTCAGGGATTGCTCATGGGAAGAAGGAGCAGGACTGGGAGGTGGGACGTGCTGCAGCTCGTAGTGCTGTGCCCTTCCTTGTTACACTGGTGCTCCCAGCAGCATTTCTTTGTGACGCTGGTAAAAACCCTTTGGTTCATCCCGGTTCCTCGTTACAGAAAGTGGTGGTCACCTACAGCCTAATTGGGGAGCTGATGATGGACATCTTTCCATAGCAGCAGCAGCAGAAGAGCTGACCCTCTGCTGGAACACTCGGGATTAGCCCTAGGGCTTCATATGTCATTGTGGTGCTGGCAGGCTCAAGGGAGCATGAGGCACACGTCCAGCCTAGATCTGGGTGACCTTCTGCTCCCATTACTGCACAGGGAGCAGTTGGACTCTGCCTCTGAGGGCATGAAGAGGAATTAGCTTTCTTTTTGCTGCCTGGTGTACAGAGCAGGATGGACAGTGCAAACCCTTGATGCAGGCTGGGGAGGGCTGAGTGTTTTATATTGTAGGCTTACAGAAAACTCGGGTTGGAAGAGACCTCAGGAGCTCATCTGGTCTCTTGGCCACTTTGCTGCTGTGCTCTGCTGAAGTCAGTAGGACATCTGCCAGTTCTGAGTAACTAAAACTTCAGCCTCTTCTGTTTTTAGCAGTATTTCTCTTAACTTACAGAAGGATATGGATGATCCAGCTTCTCTCTCTCTTCCAAAAAATGGAAGAGAAAAATATTTCCTAGTCTTGTATAGGATTGGAGGGATCTAGGCCTAGGTGACATTTAAGAGAGGGACTGGGAGAGGCACTGGGGAAAGCCTGCCTGGAGTCAGGACCCAGTATGGAGGTGTGCTGGGGTAGCTGTGTTAGCAGTGGGGCAGAAGGGTGAATGCTCCCCTCCCTGCCCACCACCCTGCGACGGCCTCGGGAGCTCCCCAGGAGGGACACTCCACGCACAGGGGACAGCTGGTGCTGTTCAGAGTGGTGCCATGGCTGGGTCGGGGAGAAAAACCTTTCAAGGCTCCTTGTGTCTGCTCTGGGGAGGCTCTGGCAGCACAACCACGCTGGTGGGTGGCTCCAGTGGCCAAGGGTGTGAGGACCAGGCAGGACCATGGAGGTGCTGCTCTCGGGGGCAGAAGGCTGGCTGGCCACATGCTAACCTGAAACATTTTTGCTATCTGTATTCCCAAATTTGCTAACTCAGCACTGGAAATCATCTCTTTCTAGCCAGTAGACTGGATATAAAAATTTTTTTCTCAACATGAAAACAATGCAATACAAACCCTATCATTTCGGATCTGATATTGCTGGTTTGTATGGCTTGCAGGGACCACCCAGTTTGGATTCAGCTGATCAAGTCAAAGTGTTTACAGGTTCCTCTGTGTCCTCAGGCTTGAGATGCTGCCATAGGAGTAAAAGACAAAACTGGCTTTCTATTTTTAGCAGCCAGCCTCTTCTAGGCTCACCCCCTCTCACAAATGCTCCCATCCATAGGCTTGTGTGAGGCTCCTTCATACAAGCTCCCTTCTGGCCAGGAGAGCCCATTGTTGCTGGAGCTGGTGGGTTCTTCAGAGGCTTCTTGCTCAAGAGCTTGTGTGTACCTGAGCTGCCACAGCAGCATGGTCCCTGCTTTCTGGCCAGGAGGTACCATGGCCCCAACACCACACTCCTGAGATACTGCATGATGCACAGCCCATCCCTCTGGGAACGAGCCTCTGAGTTCCCAGGAAGTTATCCCTAATTAGGCCTTTAGATAGCACAGCCACAGAGGTGAGATGGAGAGGTGGATAAATACCTCGCTGAGGCGATGGGGAAGTCAGTGCTGCAGCATGATGATGCAGTGACTTAATGAAGTTGCTGTTGTCACAGGGCCCAGGGACTCAGGCAGTCGTTTCCAATCAATGCTGAAAGGTTAATTACACATTTACCTGAACAGCAATCTGAAACCCTCACCAAGACATGAGGAGTGGGGATGACTCAGGGTTGTTTTGGCACCTGCAGTTGTAAGTGGTACCAAAAAAACGTGTCCATCTGGATACCCCCCGTAGCTGGCTGAACCCTTCCAAGCTGTTTGCTGAGATTTTGGGATGGTCTTGTCCCAAAAATTGGTTCTAGTTTGGCATCAAAGCCAGAACTGCACTAGCTTTAGAGCCAAAAAGAAAAGGGAAAAAAAAAACCCAGCAAGTTTTGCTCTCACTTGTTCCTAGATCCTGCTCCTTACCTTTCAGCTGAAGTCATCCTGGTTCCTTCTGTGGTGCTTCAGAGTGAGAGATGCACCGAGATGCCCACAGGGCAGGTGGTGGTGAATTCACCCATTTTTAATAAATAGATTTTAATTAACTTTTTAAAAAGTCCAGCTCATCCCAATTAGTGGAGGGTGACTGCATTTGTTCTCTCGGAGAGTGGGAGAGCGATGCTGTGTTTTCAAGACCATCTGCTCATGAATCCTTGAAAAAAATGGGAGAGGAAAACAAGCGTTAGCCAGAGGCAGGGAAAGGGTGAGGGCATTCTGGCAGCCAGCTGGGAGGCTGTGCCAGCTGGGGGGGGGCAAAGGCTGCCAGGGGAGCCAAGGTGGTCCTGACAGTTTTTTGGAGGTGGGGAGCTCTAATGAGCTATGGGAGAAGGGACTGTAATTGCCTGAATGAGTGGGAAGAGAGGCAGCAGTCTGGAGGGATGAGTTTTGGCAGCCTCACGGGNGGGGAATTGATATCCCAGTGCAGATGACTTTGGGAGCTGGCTGGAGATCTCGGCAGGGGATGTGTGTGGGGAGGCTGTTTTAAAGCAAGGGGGTGCCAGGGAATTTGCTACCCTGAATACAGAGTGGCTCTGCCATGGGCAGGAGGAAGGGGCTTCGCTCTCACGATGCCACTGGCACCTGCAGTGAGATCCAGGGTCTGGTGGCACTCAGGGGGAGCAGGGACAGTGTCTGGAGCAGCAGTTCTGATCATTTCCTTTGTCATTGCAATGTGAACCGCAATGACCCTGCTTCCAGTGTCCACTCTTTTACTCCATTTATTTCCCTTCCTTCAGAATTATCCCCTATTTCCAGTTTCTGGTCTGAAGTCAGACCAGCGGCTTTGAGAGCTGCAGAAGGGCCAAAAATCTTATTTAATTCTTGCTCCTCCCCATCCTGCAAAGAGAAGCATCCCCAGTGCCCTGGATGGGAACAGTGGTTCACTCGGCCTCCTTCTCTGTGCCCTCTAGGGAGACGATATCTTGGACCGCAGCTCAGAGCTGATCTACACGGGAGAGATGTCCTGGATTTACCAGCCTTATGGACGGAACCAGCAGCGCGTTTTCTTTCTCTTTGATCACCAGATGGTTCTCTGCAAGAAGGTAAGGACATGCAGGGAGGAAGCAGCATGGCTAAGGACATGCTGCAGGCAGCCTTTCCAGTCCAAAGGGGTTTTTAGGGCAAGGTGGCTGTTTGCTACACATGTGGAAGAGGACGTGGATAGCACTGAGGAAGGGCACTCCACGTGCTAGAAATCCTGAATTCCAGGATGGTGAGTACATCGTGATAGAGAGATTCTTGTGCTCATAGCAAATCCAGCCTCCACTTGTTCATTTCATGCCTCTTTCTGCTGTGCCCCTTGTTTGGCTCGTTGCCTTCTCCTGCATTTGGCTGCAAGCGTATGCTCTGGGATTAGGTAGCCCTGGAATCTCTGTATGAACTCCAGAGCCTGGCACTTGGGCAGACAACTCCATTGCTGCATTAGAATGATGCTTGATGCCTCTTGAAGAAATCCCGGGCAGCAGCCGGGGCTGTCGCAGGGTGTCTGTGCTGTCACTTGGTGAGATGCTGTTGAAGGCTCATCCATCCTCGTGTAGCGGCTGTGCTGGTTTTACAAGGCACATCTCTGCCATGGAACCCCCCATGGAGGTAGGACAAAGCCGTGCAGAATACTGTATATGTATATACTGAATATGTAGTATTAATAGCAGCAGGTGAACTGTGCTTCGGAGTGGCTGTGTCAAGCAGCAGCATCGTAGCTGTATGGCTGTAGTCCCACTGAGGTGATCCCAGCTCATCACCATCACAACTGTTCAGAAGGAGGTGACAGAGCACATAAGTCCTGGGTGCTGCTGTCTTCTGACCCATGGGGATTCACTGACATTTTCACTACAGAGAGAACTGCAGAGGGAGTCCCCTGGAGCGGCTTCAGGAGGGGGCGAGGGGGAGCTGCAGACATCTCCGGCCAAACACACCAGGGCTGTGTTCCTGTCACATCCCATGTGCTAAGGAGAGGCTGAGCGAGCCCTGCATGGCGTGGGGCCCCCCAAGGAGTGCCCTGCATGGCGTGGGGCCCCCCAAGGAGTGCCCTGTGCTGCAGGAAGCCGTGGGTGTGGGTGTGGGTGGCTCCTGACTCACGGCAGCATCACTGCCCGCTGCCGCGGTACCGGCGCTGCGGCCGGTGCAGTTCAGGGGGTGGCACTTTCTTCTCCTGAGTCATGCTTGACTGAAATTTTGCCCTCTGGAATGTTTGTGCTTATTTTATTGTTCCCCTCCTCGTTGCTGTGCCTTTTACTCCTTTCCTGGCTCTGTAAAGAAAACAACCACAGAGCAACAATAACTAAGTCAGATGTTCAGAGAGCTGTCAGAATGAGTCTGGAAGTACACAGCTGGCTTTAATATTTCATCTTGACCTCCTACACTTTGATTGTGACACTGAATTTCTGACTCACGAGGCAGCATCCAGTTTGGCCTGTGCTGGGTCTGATCCAGAGAGGTACCAAGCATTCCCTGAAGTCAGAGCTGGGAATTCTGTGGCCATCGGTATGAGTGGAGAGCGTTCAGCAGCTCACAGCAGGCTGCTGGGGGCTCCAGAGGTTGTGTCTGTGTGCAGGCAGTGTCCGTGTGACACCCTCCTCTGCCCTTCTGTATGCAAAAGGCATTTTGTGGTGTGTGGCAATGCTGCACAAGAGATGTCTTCACAGGGAAGCGCCCTGCAGATTTCAGCTGTCTTGGAGACAGCACGATGGGCAGAGAGGTTGGCCCCACATCAGGATCGAGCAGGCTCTGCTGCCACTAGCCAAGGTCTTGTGGGACAGTGTCCCCAGTGAGCTTTAGGGTGGCAGGGCAGAGGGTGGTAACCTGCCCGGTATCATGGGCACAGGGTTCGTGCCTCGGTGTAGGTTCTCCTCCTGCATCTTTCCCCAGCATCAAACTGCAGTTGTTATGTTTCAGTGTCAGGGTAGGAAAGGAGATGGGGTTATAGCTGGACTCCCCCATCTTGGTAACATTTTCCTTGAATATTGTTAAGAAAGATTGTCTGGGTATGGAATTCAGAAGAGTGTTAGCTCACATTTTGGGATCACACATCCTATATAAAATAGATCTGAATTATTTATAGCCTGTGTTGTCTTGACCCTCGTGTCAGGCGCTGCTGCTACAGATCCCAGCAGGCAACCATCTGGCAGGACAACCTCTGCTTTACAGCCAGAGCACTGTATCCTAGGGCTTTCTCAGTGCAGCACCATTTATATCAAGGTGTGGGAAGCTGTGGCCCGCCTTACCCAGTGCTTTAAAATTATTCTCTGAGGGAGATGAAAAACTGAAAAGTTTTTCAGGAAAAACTTTTTCACTGTGAGAGTGCCAGAGCACTGGAACAGGCTGCCCAGAGAGGTTGTGGAGTCTCCTTCACTGGAGATATTCAAAACCCGCCTGGATGCGTTCCTGTGTGATGTACTCTAGATGACCCTGCTCTGGCAGGGGGGGTGGACTAGATGATCTTTCGAGGTCCCTTCCATCCCCTTAGATTCTGTGATTCTGTGAAATGTGCCCCACGAGCAGGGAGAAGACAGCAGGTCTGCAGGGGCACGGGTGCTCCCGGGGTCATCTGCAGCACAGCCTGGTGCCAGTTGTGGGAATTAAAGTGCTTGAGAGTGGCATGAGCTTGCAATGTGCTTTCATGTCCCACTTGAACAAGCCCTCAGGGAGCTGGAGTTGTCTGAGTCCAGAAGGGAAAGCTGGAGATTTCCAGAAGGCCTCAGAGTCTGGACTGGTGAAGGGTTGCCGGCTCCTCTGCCTTGTGGACCAGGGGCAATGAAGTCCTTCAGAGGTCTCCAAAGCAGCAGGTTGAACAGCAGCCTCTTACTACACACAGAAAAAAGTCATGGACAAGGTGATCTGTGTTTTGCACGAGGTTTATTTAGGTCTGCATGAGGTTTAGTTTGTTTAATTTTCAGCTTTGGTACCACTTATGATGCCGTATCTCAGTGAATCTCCCTCTTAGGAAATGTTCTGTGTATGTGGCTTTTCCTCAGGTATATAATAAATTAGTAGGTGTGAGACATCCTTAATCATGATGTGGTCTATTTGAGAATACATTTATTTTTTAATTGTAATGATTGAATTTTACCTCTTTATTGGTCAAAAGAGATTTTTAACAGAAATAGGGAACTAAAGTCAATTCCTTATCTAAGTATCTCAGAAATACTTTAGTTTGATGGAAGCACGCTGGATATCTTGAGAGTCTCTAGAAGACAAGCATGTATTTCAAACAAGATCTCCCACTCCTCCAGCCCTCCACTGCAGTTACCTGCACATCATCCCCACCATCATTGCCAGTTGTCTCCCTGGTAGGTGTTTGCAGCTGCAGCAGCTGGGTGCTCTGGAGTCCCCCAGTAATGCAGCTGGGTTCTGTGGTTTGACAGACACTGGCACGTGAGTTCCTGGTGGATCAGACACAGTTCGATGTCATAAGCTCTGTGACACTTTTGGATGTTGATTTTCTCTGTCGTTCCCTTTGAACCATCAGCTGTACAGGCAGATGGCCTAGGAAGGTTTCAGCAGGACTCCTGTCAAATGCTGCCAGGAATTACCATGTTTCTTTTTCCTACTGATCCATCCAGTGTTGCCTGTGCCTACAGAATCAGGTCTGTTGGCTTTGGCTGTATTTCTAGTACCCAGCTATGTGCTTTCAGCAGCAGCTAGCGTATGTCCAAATAAACCCTGTCTGCTTGGAACGTGGCCTACTTCCCAGCAGCTTTGCCATCCCTTTCTGTTGATGTCTGAAAGTGTTTCAAGGTTGTGGGGCCTTTTTTGTTGGGACATCTGACCAAGACATTTCTGAGGGAGGATAACTCTTCTGGAGATTGTCACCTTGTTGTTCCCCTGCTTGGTGGGCCTGCAGAAAGTATCAGTAATGCCAGGCCGGCCGTCTGGCAGACAGGAACTCACTGATCAACAGTCCCTGTATTTATTAGTTGCTCCCAAACTTTTGGAGCAAGGTTGCCCCATCTGCCTGGCCTTTTGAAGTCGTGGGTGTCCACAGGTCACTGCAGGTTGGAATCACCCCCTTGTATCCTATTGCTCACTCGGCTCACAAAGGTGAGCAGAAGGGTGGGATGGACTGAGAGCTGCCGGTGTGGGAGCAGCTCCTTGAGTGTGAATGTCCTTGTCTTCCCACTGGCTGCATCCCCTGGGACTTGTCCAAGGGCCTTTGCAATGTGAGCTGAGCCAAAGGTCTGCCTCTGCGAGTGGGCATGTGGGCAGCTGGGGGATACCTGGGTGATGGTTTGTTCACAGGCAAAGAACCAGAAATTAGTATAATCATTAATATGACTGAATGTGCCAATGGTTAGGAATATGATGGGATAAAGGTTGGACTTGATGACCCTGGAGGTCCCTTCCAACCATATGATTCTATGATTCTATGACTATATGAGTATGACTGTAATGAACTGGTTGTTACTGTAGTTTGGCTGGCAAGGAAGGAGGGGTGGCACTGGCCAGATCCAGGGATGAAGATCAGACCCTTCCCTGGTTGCCAGCAGAAGTTCCTGTGCCTCAGACTGAGAAATCCTGAATGTGTTCCCACGACCACCATGCCTTGGATAACTGACGGGGCTTCAGAGACCTCGTTTGTGCCAGTGAGGAATTAATTACAAGCGACTGCATTCAAATGTGCTTGACAGATGTTATCTCCACCAGTATGGGGATATTTAGTCCTTCTTCCAAGCAGGAAACTTGCACTAGGATTTATGGGGGCTGTGTGAATAAGAGCAGGAGCAGCAGGTGGAGGAGCTGACACTGTGGCACCAGCCTTCATTCCTGGCAAAGCAACTTGTGTGGGAAAATTTTCGCAAATAAAACGGGTTCCTGAGCTTTACAAATAAATCTCTTCGGCTTAGATTTTGCCCTCAGAGATGGCACTGGTCACTTCCTAATATCACCACTGAATTATTTTCTGGTTCTAGGAAGTGAGAAGTTTAATCAGATGAAATCCCCCTGTCAGCCATCTCAGTGCTCAATAAACTGAAGGCTGAAATGCCAGTGGAGGTAGGCAGGTACTGCAGAGCATTTCCAGGACCTGTGTCGAAATGGGAGCACGGAGTTATTTTGGAAGTCTGCAGCTCCTGATAAAGAGTCACTGGGAGAGCTCACGATTTAGATTTTCTTTGCAAAGCTGGGAAACTTTCAGCTATTGGGTTAATGTCAGACTCTGCTGATAGATTTTCTGCCTGTGTTTCCTGAACCAGAGGCTGGGACATTGCAGTGTGCATGAGGACACAGTGGTGCTTTCTTCAGAAGAGCCTGTCGGTTGGTTACTCGAATGCAAAAAGCCTTTTGGAAAGGAAGAAGGGAATAAGCTGTGTAGGAAGCAAGCACTGGCCTCAGCATGGCTTACCATATGGCTATAGTCAGGGAAGAAGAATACATATTCCAGTGTGCTAACCACAATTACCAAGAGATGAAGGCAATCCTTGATGATGGTCACATTAAAAGATGCTGCCTTAAAGGCACAGGGTCTGCTTTTCTTATCACCCTGAAGCTGAGAGAGTTTGACACAGAGATGCTTTAAAATTGCAAATTGTAGTGCTTAACATCCAGGACTGTGACACACGGTATTAATTATGGTCAGAGCTCGTTACGCTGGGGGATGCTTGAGGTGCTTATCATGCAATAGATGAGGATTTTCCTTTTTCTGTTCTGGGTGATGGTTTGGGTTTCCCCAGAGGCACCTCAGGAGCACTCTGCCATTGGGCTGGAGATGACAGTACAAAGGGTTAATGGAGTTTCTGCACCAAATCAGGCTTTTCCTTCACCAATAGCTGAGCAGCCCTCGGTGGGGCTCCGTGTTTAGTGTTTTCTGACAGCGCAGAGAGATCAGTGACTGCATGAAACACATTTAGTTTTCATTTGCACTCTTTATCTGTCTCTCGCAATCAAGAGGCGAAGCGAAGCCCAGCTTGTGGTTTATTGCTGTTGCTGTCTTCCCTTGAGCTCTGGGAGCAAAGCAGGTTGGATGAGAAGCAAAATGAGACCGGTTTAATAGCAATAGCCAGACAGTCAGCCAGAAATAGCTGTGCTATAGGAGATGGAGTAAATAAAATAATCCTGTCAAACTCCATTGCAGTTCAAGTTTCCAAATGGGAAGATAAAAGAGACATTTCTGAGCCCTTGTAGTGTAAGAAGGGCTGGTTCCCATATCGCTCCTGTTGAAAACATTGAAGTAATTTTTGCGACAGAACAACGACCCTGCTTTCATTACAGGCTAAACAGGTCTCCCGGGGCTAGCTGAAAATCTTGTTTGCAAAACAGAGCAACACTGGGACAATTCTTATTACTTCAAGTGGTTTTTTGACCCACAAGGAACATGATTTGACTATTGCAGCACCTCCCACCCCTTGTCTTTTCCTCCCAGTAATGCAGATCTCCATGAAAAGCCATGTTTTGGGTCAGGCCTGGGTCCAGCCTGCGGCAGGGTGGGAAAATGGGTCAGTTATGAAAAAGTACTTTGGCTTTCAGATATGGCATATTCATGAAACAAAACCATTCCTGTTAATAGTCAAAACCACCCTGACTGCGTCTGCTCGGTGACCCTTCGGCAGGGACACGCACGTGCTAATGGTGCGCCCTGAGCACAGCTCTGCAGGAGGACCCGTGCTAAGGGGCTGTGCTGACTGGAGCCCACAGCCTGCTGTCATTCCACAGGCTGCCTCATCCCTGCTTGAGGGACAGACAGACTCCGGAGAGGTCGCTGGAATGCACAAGGTGTAGGGAGAAGAACATCAGGGTCAGGCAGAGTCAGCAGGAAGCAGGAGAAGGCTTTAGGTTGTTAGTTGCTAATACAATGGTAAAATCCAGAAAGGGCCCAATTTAGAGTCCTTCACAGTCTGTGTTTTCTTTTCTGGGTAGGGAACAGGTTTAGCCTACTCATACAGACATGCAAGATGCTATACAATACACTCCTTGCCTAATTTATCACTCCTGTAATTGCAGTGGGTGTAAATCTGGCCCACAAGTGAAACCTCAGGAGCTGCAGATCTAACCATCCTCCTGCTGGGGCCTTTCACAGAATCCCAGAATCCTAGGGGTTGGAAGGGATCTCCAAAGCTCATCCAGTCCAACCCCCCTGCCAGAGCAGGGTCACCTAGAGTCCATCACACAGGAACGCATCCAGGCAGGGTTTGAATGTCTCCAGCCAAGGAGACTCCACAACCTCTCTGGGCAGCCTGGTCCAGTGCTCTGGCACTCTCACAGGAAAGAAGTTCTTCCTGAGATTCACATGGAACCTCCTGTGCTCCAGTTTGCATCCATTGCCCCTTGTCCTATCATCGGTCATCACAGCAGCACAGTTTTAAGCCCCTGGGAGCCAACCAGGCGAGCTGGGTGCTGTGGCTGCAGAAGGGTTCTCCGGCCCTTCCCGTTATCAGTTCCTTGGAAATGCACTCACCTCACTGTTCTGCAGCTGATCTGATGGGGCTCGAGGTGGAACAAGGCATCAAAATGCCACTGATGTTCTGCTAAACACGTTGAACAAAAATAGCATTTCCACATAAGTGCTTTCAGCTCCAGTCCTCCCCGACTCGGATCCCACACTGCGGCTTCATGGAGCTGGTGAGGATGAATCAAACGTCTCTTTCCAAACTCAGGAGACAGACACTGCTGAATAATTCGGCAGGAATCTGCCGACCTCCCCAGCACAGCTGTCCTTGTGCAAGGAGGAGTTACCTAACCTGATACCACAGAGATCTCAGCTCCCTTCTTCCCCTGGCAGCCCCTGGGGAACCTTGTGAGTTTGGCCCATCCCAGGAAGCTTGCGGTAGGAAGCGAGCGGTGGAGGTTGTGTTGGGGAGGTGGTGTTACATCCCCTTCTCTCCAACACAATCCATCCCTCGCCGTGTTTTCAGGTTGCACTGGGCAGACCCCACTTCCCTGCTGGCTCAGCCCAAACCGCTGTGTCCGACAGGGTGATAGCAAAGCTCAGAGTCATCCACATCCAACCGCTTGGCAGGGCGTACGCTGATTTTCTGCTATCAAGAATATTTAGGACAAAACCATTCAAAAGGGTTCATTGAGTTTTAGGGTCTCGTGGGCAGAAGAGAGGCCCAGTTTTGCAATGCACTCAGCTCTGGGGAGGTCAGTGGGAACGGTGCCTAAATCCTGTCTTAAAAATCAGCCTGCAGTAGGGTTAAGTTAAATGAACAAAACTGTGTCGTCGGTGTCCATGAAGAGCAGGCTGGGCTGCTTTCTTCAAAGAGTCGCTTTAAGGTAAATTAGATTTTAAAAATGTAGGCTCTGAATCTTTTTTTAAAAAGCCAAAGAACGTTGAAAGCCCTTATGACTAAAGATACCCAAAGACATGGCGAAGTGGCAGCGTGCCATGCCCTCATTGCTCACGGCAGGCTGGGCAGAGTGAAGATACAGAGCAGGCAGGCAAGAAAACCAGGACAGATTTTGGGAGTAAATTAAAAAACTCTGCTTGCTCCCTCTGGTTCTTCCATCCCACTCTGCAGTCACCACCCAGGTCAATGAGAAATCCTCAGAGAGGGGTGTGAGACCCACACCTCAGTGCAAAAGGCAACTCATCCTTTTCCAAAGCTCTGCCTTTTCCAATGGTGGGTCGCTGTTTGGGTGCTGTTATTATGAACCCTGGTTTGGTCTTTCCCAATTTCAGCATCAGCCACTCATCAGCTGTTCCACCAACTATCCACCAAGGTGCAGAGCTTGCCTGTAGGTGGGTCTGTCTTCAGCCTTACCCTTGGATCCCCATTCTTTGATACGTGAAGAACGCATCAGCTCCTGGCTAGAAATAATCTGCAAGGTTTGCTGCTTCTCATGGCGCTGCCACCTCCCTGTCTATGTCACCTTCTGATCACCAGCTGCTTCAGGCAAGGCCTGGCTTGGCCTTGTCTGCGTGTACACACTGTGACACTCAGCCTTCCAGCCCCATGAGCACCCCCAAGGGCTGCTGCTTCACCAGCCACACTCCTTGTTCACAGCCATGGCCTCAGGTAGGGAGGAGTGAGGGAGGAGATGGGGAAGGACTGAGCGAGGAATTGACTGCCAGCCTCGGGACCTGCACTCAGAAGACCTGACTGCATCCATGTGCATAATTCCTCCCCAGGTCATTCTGAAACTACTTTGCCATTGGAATATGCAGGATTTTGATATCCGGAAGGACCGATAACCTCCATGTGCAATGAGAAACTTGTAACTTACTGTTCTGTGGTTGGCATCTTTTACATTGTCAGCTCGTAAGAGGGATCTAGTGGCTCATGGCTCTTTCTCCACTCGTGTTTTACAGATGATTGGGTTTATGCATGAGAAGTAGACTGTGACCTAGCACAGAGTAAACCATAGCACTTCTAAAAAATGAGCCACCCTAAAATCATAACTCTTGCGTAAGACCTCTCCATCCATCCTTGCACACACACTCCGAAGAAATAAATAGGAGAAGTTTCTGTAACACATGAAGGTGCCTGCATGGAAAGCCAAGAGGAACCGATTCCCTGGGACACACACCAGGCCAGGTCCTCCTGGGTGCTCAGCTGTGTCCTCTGAGGGAGGGGAAAGTTTCCTCCTTACATGCTGTGTGCTGCTGAAGCCATTGAATAGCTTTTAATTCTAATGCCATTTGGCACTAGCAATCGACTGCACGGGCAGCTTGCCCTCCTTGTGATTACTATTGTATCTCCTCTGCAGCACCACAGGGGGTTTCACTCCTACAGGGTCTTGCACCACCACTGTGCAAAGGTAGCACCCAGCACATGGCTATGGCCTGGGGTACTCGTGGCAGGAAAGAAGTGATTGATGCGAACGACAGGGCAGGAGGAGAAGGCAGTACTAAAGACAAGCAGAAGTCAATTTAATAAGAAGAGTTATTGAACAGTCTGATTTACAGGTGCAGTCCTTATGCACTGCAGTCACTTGGGGGGAGGTGCATAATTCATGGTGGAAGCCGCATCCCAGCTTCAGGTTTTCCAATAAAGCTCAGCCTTGGTTTCCTTCTGATAGTCACAGATGTGATTTTTTCTTTCAAGTGCAGCTAGAGAAAGTCACCTTCCCAGCAGTGAAATGGGGAGATTCAAGGCAGTGAGAGCAGGAGAACAGGCCCGAGCAGGTCACGCAGACAGGTTCATCCTCCTTGTGCAGGCACTACCTCAGGCACCAGCACTGCAGCTGTAACCTCCGACCAGCAAACGCAGGAGCGGGATCGTGGTGGGTTTATGTAATGTGTCAGAACTTTGTTTTGTGCTCCCATCAAATAGGACTTTTTTTAGCTTCGTCTTTTCCTTGTGAATCCTCAGTCTGTATTACGTGAACAGACTGCAGAGCATTATTCAGAAGAGCTTAATTAACCTCAGCCAGGGAAAGAAGAGGAAATCGCAGAAGCTGTAGGGTAAAAAAAGATCATATTTAGACAAATAAGTGCAAATGACCTAGATGCATCAGTTTCCTGAAGAGCCATGCGATGCAATCTGGAGGCTGCAGAGACTGCAGGTTTGTGTCACTGCTCCTCGGGTTTGCTGTCCCACTCTGTGCCTCAGGCTTCTCCCTTCTGCCCCTGAAGTCCAGACTAATCCTACCTGCTCTTACCCCGTTCTCTACTCCATCTGTCACCTTTCTCTCAGACATCATCAAAATGCAGAGCTGGGAGGACTCTGGGAGATCAGCTATTCCCTTTGCAGGATTAGGTATGCTCAGATCATCTCTGATGGATGTTTGTCTAACCTTACTTTTGAAAATCTCCAAGGAATGCTGTCACAAGACTTCCCTATTTTGCCTGTTCTAGTGTTTAACTACTCTTATAACTGGAAAGATTTTTTCCCAAGTATCTAATCCTATTGTCCCTTGTGGTGAATTAAGCCAAGCCACAAGCAAAATGGAGAATAATTGATCACCAGCCTCC
Organism: Aegotheles bennettii; assembly: GCA_013398125.1. Taxonomy (NCBI): domain Eukaryota; kingdom Metazoa; phylum Chordata; class Aves; order Caprimulgiformes; family Aegothelidae; genus Aegotheles; species Aegotheles bennettii. The sequence continues at coordinate 15,739 of VZRW01004366.1, read as the reverse complement.
TTGGAAGAGAAACAGCTTTCACATATTGGAATACCAAAAGCACACTGCCTCCTATTTATGTCTTTTCTAGATTAAACAACTCAATTTCTTTGGCCCTTCCCGACTTGTCCAGTTTTGACAGCCTTTTTTTTGTCTTTTTATATTTTCTTGCACTTACCCAATTTAACTACAAGAATGATGCTGTGTGACATTCAGAACTGGACAGTGTAAATCAGCGGGTCATCATCCTGGCTTAGCTGTGGACAGGATCATGTGTAATACTATACTAATGCAGCCAGCATGTAAACAAAGGTAAATTCTACAGCTTAATAATTTCTTCCTAATTTTCTCCTGTGTTATCCCTGGGATAATCAGGAGTCATAGCAGCAGCCTGGCCCAGCTGTCCTTCTTTCCCCCCCTAAGCCTGAGCTCCTCCCAGCAGTGTGGCTACTCATACAGCTGATAAATCCCCTTTTGGTGTCTATGTATTTGCTTTGTCTTTCTAACACGTAGTGCTCACACCAGCCTGTCTAAACAATCCATTTTCACCCTCAGCCACACATCTGCTTTCCTTTATCTTGTGTGCACTTGTTTGATTCAGCATACATGCCCGAAGATGGGGAAGAGAGCCCTGTGCCCAGCACAGGGGGTGCCCACAACAACCAGGTTCATTTCTGGACAATGCTGTGGGCTTTGTGTCTGCACCCGGCAGAAATCACACAAGGCAGCATTGCTTTCACTGCCTGAATGTTTATTCTCTTGTCCACATGCATAAAGAGCTCCTTAAATCAGGGGTTTGGCCTTCTTTGCTGTACATCTCTCACGCAGCCCAGATGAATTCCTAAATTTTATTGTGATCAGTTCCAGCCCAAGCTGGGGGCATTGGCCGATGCCTCACTGATGAGTTCAGTAATACACGTTACTGTTTAAGAGCTGTAGGAACCTGTGTAATAAAATACCCATGGATCAAATAATTATTATGTTTCCCATACTATGGGTGTTCAAATCTAGTCAGTTAGGAAATAACATCTGTTTATTGAGCGTTGGCGAGAGGAGGGGAAGAAAGGAGTAGTGGTGGTAGAAAATCCCTAACAGGTTAAAACTGATATTATCCAGTCAGTTCCTAATCTGCTCTTTGGCCTGAACTTTCTTGAAACCAGGGGTGTACAAAGTGTCTTCCATGTGCAGTCACGTGCTATTCACTGAGATGTTTATGTACTCTACCACTGGGAGAAATCCAGGGTCTGTTACAAACGAGGGGTATCAGTGCTGGAGCTCATGGTCAGGGGGAGGGCTCTTCTTTTGTGGAAGCATGAAGGGAACACACTCTTGGCACCTCACTTGGGTAATGTCAGGCATGGACTTGCTCTGAGCTCTTCACCTTTTCTGTACCTCTTTGAATGGTTTCATCCTCCTCTGTGCCAGCACATTTCCCTCCTCTGAGCCTCCCCTGGCTCCAAGGGGCTGTTCCTCCACCAGGAAGCTCCTGCCAATCTGGAGGCTGAGAGTTCTGGGGAGAGCGATGGGAAAGAAGATGATTCATTTCTTCTGGATTTGTTACTGAAGTTTCTTTTCACAATGAAAGTAGAAGGGGGGAGCAGGAGCTGTGTGCTGGTTGTCTCCCCCTTGTTCACCCATGTGCTTGCTCAGTGCTCAAGGACAAAACCCCGGTGCTTCTTCACATGTCTTTTTCTGCTAACGATCTCGGCAGCTGAGCTTGCTCTGTCCCCCTGTTGCATTCTCGCCAACAATAATATTCTGTGGGGCCGTTTGACTTCCAAAAGCACTTGTATGATTCCATTATCTCCTCGTTGCTCCTTCAGTAACTCTGAGGCAACACCATTATCCTCACATCCAATGCACCTGCGAAATGGGGGAGCCTCTGAAAGGCACCGCGATTGGCCCTGCTGCAGCCTTGGAGGGGACGTGTAGGGGTCCAACCAGGGCAAACCCACTGTGTTGTCCTCTTGGAGCATAATGACAGCACAAAACTGTTAAAACATTCACTTAGCATTAGCTATTAAAAACAGCTTGTAATGTTTTCTGAATCAAAACCGGAGAGATAAGAGAGGAACAAAGGTGTTTATGATGTGTAGGGAAAAGGCTCATGCACAGAGCCGTGTGTTTCTGAGCCAGGCGAGACGGAGGAGTGCTATTATTTATCCTTGTAATACCTTTTATGAACAAATCTCTACATAAGCATGAATATTGCATAGAAGAGTACGTTTGATCCCACTTCACCCATCTCGCTCGCAAGGACAGGCTGTTGGGTGCTGTGGAAGTTCTCATCAGCAGTGAGGTGGGAAGAGGAGTTGCTGGTTTAGCTCATTTAAGGAGCACATCTTTTTTCTGATGAGATTTGTTATCAGGGTTTTTGCAAACGTAGTGAAGATAAATGCTACTTCTAAGAACCAGTCCAAGGCTCAAATTTGAACGCAATGCACAGTATGGATTTAATTGAAGAAGTTTAGTCTGGTGCTTACAGCCTTTTCTCAGCACTTCACTGGGCACACGGGGAGAGGAAAGAAGCAATTTTCCAAATTAGGAGAAACAGAGTAAGATTTTTCTGTTGCATATTCAGCCTGAAAGATCCTTTTCTTATGTTTTGGACAGCATTGCTACTCAAAGCCTACATACTAGAGGAAGATACATTAGTTAGTAGGTTTAATTTTCCCCCTAGAGCATTCCAGAGGAAGGAGCCAGGTTTTAGAGACTGTGAGCTTCTGGTCAGTGCCCTGTCTCATCATCATTAATCCTGACATATCCATGAGCAAGTTTGCTAAAAAATTATGATGTGCAATTTATTTTCTGAGATTAATGATTTGTTTAAAATATACCTACTGCTTATCTTTAAAAAAACCTCACTACCAAATCTTATTTGAGTAAATTAAAGCTGTACGTTGATTTTATTTTTCCTCTTAAATGAATCCCTTGATAAAACATTTATCTTTAGGGCACTCTCAAAAATCCCAAAGTATTTAAGTTAATGTAATAGACCTAAACACTGGGTTTTGAGAGTGGATAGAGGAAGGAAATCTTGATTATGTGTTGCTAAATTCAGCTTTTTAAACATGCCTTGTAACTTGAATCACCTTATGTGGCCATGACTATGCAATTAACATTCTATTTTCTGATGATAAATGAGCTGTTGCTGAAAAACAAGGGGCAGGAATAATCAACTTAGAAAGGAGATGAGGGTGAACAGGTTTGGTTGTTAACATCAAGGAGGGAAAAAGAAAAAATGAAGCTGGATCGAGAGGTTAAAACCATTTGTAATGGGGCAGAGATAGGTGAGGAGTTCTTTGAACTGAGAATCAGGGTGATTTTCTTGCCAATGCATGGTGTGTTTGTATTCGGTTCCTTTATGCCTATGATCTCTACCCTATTTGTTTAGCCAGCAACAAAGGTATGCACAGCAGCTGAGGCTTGATGGATCTGACCAGGTTTCACCATTGCTTCTTTCTTTTCTTCAGCCCTCCCATGAATTCCCTGCTGAGTTCAGGCTCTGTTAAGTATTTTACAATCAACCCATCTCTCCTTTTCTCTCTGTAGGATCTGATACGAAGAGATATTCTGTATTACAAAGGTCGCATAGACATGGATAAATATGAAGTGGTGGATATAGAAGATGGGAGGGATGATGACTTCAATGTCAGCATGAAGAATGCCTTCAAACTGCATAACAAGGAGACTGAGGAAATGCACTTATTCTTTGCCAAGAAACTGGAGGAGAAGTTACGATGGCTTAGAGCTTTCAGAGAAGAAAGGAAGATGGTAAAAGAAGATGAAAAGATAGGTGAGGAATGTGAAATGAATCTGAAAGGAGGTTGTTGGTAATGCTTAATTTAGCCCCAACTGTTGGAGAAGCCCACTTTTTTTGTTTTTTTGTGGTAGAATTATGCTTCAGCCTTGTTCAGATGTCCTTGGTTGCTCTCATAGTCATAAACAGGTCTCTTTCCAATTTAGTTACTCGTATTTTTTGCCCTCAATGAACAAATTCTGCCCATAGCTTCAAGCCTGGACCTCCATGGGTGTTGTGGGAGAAGGAAGTCTTTGGCCATCTGACCCAGAGTCATTTCAGCTCTGGATAAGCATGTCTTATGCAGGGTAGGAGGGCGGCGAAGTCGATGACTTACCAGCCATTCCCTCAGCATCAGCCCATAAATCAAGTGTAACCACTGTCAGTTCAGGCTCAGTTTGTGTTTCTCAGCTGTAAAGCACTGGGCATATTTATGATACTGTATAAATAATAATGGGTCTAATCTTACTTTTCATACAGCCCCTGCACAAGTGAGATTATAGAGAGCCCTGCCCTTTGGGGGGAGATGTGCTCCTCAGTAGGATCCCTGCTCCCGGGGTGACGCTTTGCCACCTGGGGCACTCTGTGTTTCCCAGACAGTGCAGAACAACCCCCCCTTCCCTAGATGAAAAGAGGGGCTTTGTAAGCAATCTGAATTGTGTTTGCCGTGTTCCCTTTTCCAGGCTTTGAAATTTCTGAGAATCAAAAGCGGCAAGCGGCAATGACAGTAAAGAAAGTCAGTAAGCAAAAAGGTAACCGGCAACACGCACTGTGCCTGGTGATGTGAGGGTGGGCTGGGCTGGGCTGAATCCTGCCGGGTTAGGATCCAGCGTCCCCCTTGAACTTCCCCCTCCCCTTTCTCTTTTTTTATAAAATACCGTTTGTGCTTTGTATCCTTTCTTAATGTATCTGTGGGCCAAATTAATCTCTGGTCTGATGTGGTTGAAGCCAGCGGAATGTCACCAGAGATGAATTTGATCTCGTGTCTCCAGTCTGATGTCCGGAAGCTGTCCCCGCGGGCAGAAATCTATCTCAGTTGTTTATCTCAGGCTGAAATGGGAGTGAGTGCGGAGATGTGTAGGGGTTCTGCTAATTGCCAAAGTCTCCCATTAGCAAAGAAATAAAGATGCCTAAAGTACTGGAGATGGGAAGGGATCTACCCCTTTCCTGCTTTCGGAAAGGGGGTGCTCCTGTTTCCTGGGGCCAACCTACGGCTTTTTAAGGACAGCACAGTAGCATCAGCTCTAGGAAATAAAGTATCTTAGCAAAGACATTGTATCTCTCTAATGTCAGATTCATTTCCCCACCCAGGCAGGCTACAGCCAAGTAATAAATGCCATGCTAGATATTAAACAGAGTCTCAACTGGCAGAACAGCCAGCGTTAATTATCTCTCGCAATAACTCTTGCAGCTACAGGTTCTGAAACACTAAATACCGAGGGAAAGTCAGAGAGGTCATTTGTCAAGTTTGCCAAAGCTCCACAAAGTCGCAGACACATCGATTCGTTACCCAAGTCCCATGGCACAGCCGGGCCTGTCAATGGGTTCTGAGAGAACTCATCACTTCTGGGCTATGATCAGCTCCAGGCAGATTCGTCCCCGCTCTGTACAGGCATGGGGTTGTTTTTCACAGAAGTTGAAGGAGCTCTTTGCTTTCTGCCTCACCTGTTTGTTGTCTACTGGCTGTGCTGGTCCAGTAGTGGTTCGCTAGGCCAACTGTACCTCCTTGGTTTGCTGTGTCTCTCCATTGTCATTAGTCTTCTCCTCTCTACTAACTTCCTGTGTTGTCTTCTAAGATGTTCTCTAAAAACTCTCCTGGCCAGATTTTTCTAAGCTCAAAGTAAGGACACACCGGCACAGGGGCCCAGGGCTGTGTATGTGACACAACGTGCGTGTAGCGCAGGCGGCAGCGGACGCTGGCACGAGCTGGGTTTGGCAGACTCACCCCTCACCGCTGGCACGCTCGTCCCTCAGCACGGAAGCGACCACGGAGATTGTGGCAACTGGAAAATTAGAGAATGGGATTTGCATGGTGGCCATGACAGAAACAGTTTGAATTATTATTATTTGTTGTTCAGTTCAATAAATTATTAATTAATTACGGCATTAATTAATTAATAATTGTGCTGTTTGGTCATTAAGTGACACAGTTCAAAGGTGCCTGAGCATGTCTACCAGTATTCCCACTTAAACCACTGGACTTGCACCCTGACAAATACAACGTGCCTGACCACACTTACTCCTCACAGCAATTGCTCTCGTTTTCTCTCTTTCTCTTTCTCTCTCTTTCTCTCTGAGATGAAAAAGGAGGGGCTATTATCTTAGACTTCTCTGGCTATAAAATTAATTAGCTCCTAAAGCACCAGTCAGCATTTCTTTTATGAAGAAGGAGCTTATGCTGTAACACTGGCAGTTCTTTTTGTGAGACCAAGTCCTGGCACAGGCAGGAACTCAGTAGGACCCCAGGCAAGCTGTTGAGCAACGCTCGCTCGTTTTACTTAAGGCATAAAATCTGAAAAACAACACATAGGTCTCAGATTAATTAAATTAAGTACCGGCACTGAATGTTTTGCTGAAGACTCTTTGTTTCCTTGCTCTGGTTTGTCTTGTGCCCATGACCCAGCGAGAGGCGGGAGGCTGCAGGAGCAGGGAGCTGGTGGCACTGCTCAGAGGAGGGAGGTAGGAGGAAATTACTGAGAGTTGCCTTTTAGGGACTGATTTTTTTTACTCTTGCCATATCCATTTTACATATATTGCCAACGATTTTTCTGCCAAAGACCTTGGCAGGCAGCTGGGGCTGTGTTGTGAGGTGCAGCCCTCGGGGCTGGGAGCAGGCAGACGGCTGTGCCCGTGCCAGGAGGTCGCTGCCTGCAGGCACCGAGCGCTGCCTTTGCCCTCCCTGCACAGCCTCCTGCAGCACCACAGTAGCACTGGAAGGGGCTTTAGGTTGGTTTTGGAGCATCAGTTGTACCTGGAAGGCAGCAGAGCCCTTTAGGAGTAGGAATACTTCCACTGCATTGAGCTGAACTGTTGATTCATTGGAATGTAGGGACTTTGCAGGAGAGGGCTCGGTGGCTGCGGCAGGGCTTGACGGCTCAGCAGCCCGACCCGCCGCGGTGTGAGCTCGGCTCCCCTGTCAGCGGGTGCCTATCACAGACTTGTTTGTAGATGATCTCAGTTGTGCTCTCCACCTCTTAAATGGGAAACCATGGTAATTTCCCTGTCACGGAATACTTAAGGAAGAGAGAAAAGCTGTGAAGGAAGTGAAATGGAAAATGCAATCAGCTTTGTTAGAGGTGAAGCAGAAAAACATTTTTCAAATAGTATAAACTGCTGCTTATTTCATGCACTGCTGTACCACACCTCCCAGAAGTATTGCTCTGGAGCTGGCTGGCGTGTGTTTGGAAAGGCAGGATTCCTACCGCTCGCTGCAGCCAGGGAGAGACCCGGAGAAGTCAGTTGATGGCAGGAGAGGACACCTTAAACCTCTGCTGTTTAAACTAGTGGGAACTTCATCCAGGTGGTGAAGAGAGAACACAACTCTCAGTGTTCTGAGGAGTTTCTGATGGCAGAATGAGGGTCCCCTGTGGGGCACTGGTCAGCCTCCTCCTAACGCTCATATCTGCACAGAACCGCGTGCAGTGCTGGGCTCCCTTCCAAATCCATTCAATGATGTGCCAGGTCAGATTCCAGCAATATACTGGGATTTGCACCACTTATTGGATTGGGCAAAACATAATGATATTAGACCAGGTGCCTTAAGACAGCATTAAACCAATTTTTGACCTTCTTTAAGTCCATTAGACATAAAGTAAATGGGTGATGTTGGCCCTGCACCTACCAACAGACAGAGAAAAAGGCTCTTTGTTGTTTTTTTTTCTTTCTGCATTGATTGTTGAAGATTTTGCCTCTCGGTTACTGCCCTTTAGCTTCTTTCTATGTCAGTGTGGTAACTGGGAATAGAATTCAGCGTGGTGTCTCCTAGAAACAGAAAAATAACAGAGAAATTTATTTGTCTCGACTTACAAAAACAACAAAAAACCCACAGCCCTTTTTAAGGTACAGCCAATCGAGCCTGCAGCTTTTCTGCAGATAAGCCCAGGTACCACTGAGGACCTTCCCTGCCTGCACTCACGCTGCAGCATTAAGATTGCATCGAGTTGTGCTCCCAGAGTTGTGCTCGTTATTGACTGAAACAGTGGAAGCAAATCTAAAGTTCCCTTGAAAATGGATCCCCTGTGGATCTCCAGTCCATCTTTAACACAGACACAGGATTATCGAGTGCACTTTTTCCATTTCTAAGCATCTGAAGACAGAAGGCTCCTTTAGTGCCTCTGCCCACTTCTGTTCTGCTGGCCACTTTTAATCCCCCCTCCAGTGATTGGTGTTTGCAGCTTTCAGTGATGTTCTTTAACTGTTCTGATCCCCAGCTTTGTCCACGTCTGCCCCACACAGGACAGCGTGCACATGGAAGGGATTTTTGCTCCTGTTTTAGAAGCTGTCAGCTGGGAGTGTGAGGAGGATTAGAGGCCCCCAGAGAGAAGGGCACAAAGGAGCTGGCTCACGGCGTGGGTCCGAAGAGCTCTCCGGGGGTGGGAAACCCTCCCATCTAGCACTAAGGTCACTTCTTTCAATTTGAACAGACATTTCCTTTTCCAAAACTGACACATTCGTGGGAAATGAAATGTCTGTTCAAATTGAAGGAAGTGTCCTTAGTGCTAGGTGGGAGGGTTTCCCACCCCCGGAGAGCTCTTCGGACCCACGCCGTGAGCCAGCTCCTTTGTGCCCTTCTCTCTGCCCTGTGTGTTCTCCTCTGCACTGTGCCACAGCTTCACCAAAGCAGATGCCCTTAGCCCAGACAAGTCTTTAGCCTGGTGGTCTGGGACTTGTGGAAGGAGGGAAACATACATTCAGTCACCATCACCCTTAGCCCTGAGCTTGGAAGGATGCTGTCATTAAATCTGCCCATAAATACTCAGCTCTGCAGACCCAGCAGGGGTTAAATCGCCAGCCAGCATGGACTGCTTTGGTCTGCAGTAAAACACCCTCTGTGTCACTGAATTTTCCTGCTAATTTCTTCCTTTCTGATCACTTAAGCTTATGGCAAAGTATGTCATAAAAACCCTGACCCAAACACCCAACAGCTTTTCTCTGACTTCAGCCACTTCTGCACTTCAAGCTCTCCCCCAGCACGGCTGCGTAGCGAAGCGAGATGGTAGCGTACGCGTGCTGGCCTCGTCCAGCTTCAGGGGACAGATCTCACCAGGTGACAGAGGCCGTAGGTACCTCCTGTGGTTTTCCTGAGTGTTTAAGCCTATTTTATTGCATCTTGGTTGCTAACAAGACTTGATGTGGCCCTGACATGTTTCCCCATCCTATTCACTTGTGTAGGCATAGCCCCGGGGGACTGGAGGAGACTGAGCAGCTTGTAGGCAAACCACTTTGCAACACATTTGCATTTTCAGATAATCAGGGTCACGTCCCTTTTTTCAGTTTCCCACAGTGTAGGTGGAAGAACAGAGCTGATCACGTTCTCGGGGGTATTTCCCCACGGGTTCAGGGAAATCACAGAGCTTATCCCACTGCTTGTAAAACACAGAGCCCAGACGCAGGAGTTACGCAGGAGTTACACAGCGCCTGTCTGCAGCTCCCACGCGCTTCAGGTCCACAAGCACTGGTCTCACCGATGGCAGTACAGGGAGGTGGCTTCTCATCAAAGCATCAGGAACCCAGCTGGAGGCAGTAGTTTCATCTGAGGTCCAGTCAGATACACAAGCTAGAGCAAATCGTGAATAAATTCTTGTCTGGGAGACCTCTAAGGCTGGTACTGGTGCCTCGGCAGTGGGCACCTGCTTCTGAGCCAGTTCTTCTGGGGAGTCCTTTAGTACGATGTGAAATGGGCTTCTTGGGTTTGCCACTGGCCCTTGCTGGAAGAGCCCTGATGTGGACATCAATGTCATGTTGAGATCCCAACTGAAATAAGTTTGTCAGCCCAGCTACTCCTGCACTTCCAGCTTGGTGAGGGATTTTAGTGAGGCTGGGGCAGTGCTGCGTTTCAGGGCAGTGATGCACAAACTGATCTCTTCCCATCAGGGAAGCAGAGAGTGATCTTTGCTACCAGAGCACAGAATGCTGGAGGAGAGGGAGGCTACGGAAATATGGGATAAATAAAGATGGGATAAATTAGTTTTCACCTGGCTTTGATTGATAAGGTATCATTTATTCCATCTTGCCTCACTGAGCTTTTGCTTATCACACGAGGAATCATCACCTTAATGTCCAGTCTGATGACACCAGGCTGCAGTAACAGACTTGATACACAGACTCAGGAAGGTCGAGTTCCCTCGGTTTGTGTAGATGCTGTGGTTGGCTGTGCAATAGCCAGGACACAAGATCAGTGCTTTCCTCTGTTGCATTTCTCCAGCTGCAGTCGGCCCCCTTCCCTCTTTCCTCCTCCACAGCAGAGGAGTTGGGCCAGTGGTTAGAAGAGGGAGCTAAGGCACGTTCTCCTCACTGGCACCATCCCTGGTGATATCTGCCTCTGCCAGGCCCTTGTAAAGAGCCGTGGCTAACGCACCACTTCAGTTCCTCTTGAGTCAGGCAAGTGTGACTGAATTTGAGTCGAGGAGTTTAGCATGGAAGTGCAAACTGATGGAGTCCACAGCTGCTCGGGACTGCCTTCAGAGTGAGCCAGTGCCTGCTCACAGCTGCCATCCTCACCTCTGGCTGCAGAGATGAGGGCTGCAATCAGGGAGCAGAGCTGATGCCAGGCACAGTGTAGTTTGCTAAGTCTAAATGTAACAGCAACCAAGTGGGTAGTGGTGAAGTGCTTTGAGATCCTCTGTTGAAATGTGCTGCAGAAGGGCAAAGGGCTGGACCCATTCAGCCATTACTGCTATGTCTTTAACTTAAGCTTGTCACTGCTGCAGGGGGAATTGACCACACAACAGTTAGTGTCCTCGAGGGGTGTTCTGGCTACCCCACATTGTGGGTTACAATATTCAGGAGGAAAATGCATTTATGGGATTTTTGAGCATGGCTCCTGAAAAATGCAAGTTGGCTCAACTACTCAAGAGCTCAGAGAGAGGTGAAAGGTTCCTTAGTGCAGCACTGCCCCCTGTCCTGCCAGCAGCCTCCACCCCACCGGTAGAGAAATCAGGTGTTGACATTTTATTGTCTCCCACTCAACTCTGGCTAGTGAGCAGCATGGTATCTAGACAGACAGGTAGGAGAAAAGCCTCTGAAATAGCTCCTGATCAAAGTATAAACTAAAATCTTACAGGTTGAGGATGGAATAAACAGCTTGCGAGGCAAGTTTCCATGGTTCTGTGTAGGCAAAGGGAGTGTTCTGTCCGTGTGTTGTACTGACTGCAGAGGTGCGGTGTTGCTGTGCCTGTCCTGCTCTGTGATGACCAGGTCTGTCTGCACTTGTCCATGTGGGCTGCCTGTGAGTTAATAGCATGCTCCTAAACCTTAAAGCACTACTGAAGTCGTGTTGTAACCTAAAATAGAAGAGACACTTCGAAAAAAACATCTAGAAGGGAAAAAAGAGACAGCTTTAAATCTTTTTAATTGTTTTTTTTTCTCAGCTGAGAAATCTGAAAGATTCCAAGTGACGTTGCCTAGTACTAAAAAAAGACATGATTTCAGCTGACAGCACAGCATCTCTCCCTACCAGTTTTGTCTAGCCAGATTATAAACCCCGGAGTTTTGTTTTTCCCATTCTGAACAGCTTTCCACAACCCCCACCCTGCTGAATGATCTTGCTCTGCAGCTGCAGCCTTTATATTCTGCTACAGTGCAGAATTATGCATGAACCAGCAGAAGGAGCTCCAAGTCTGGTCATTGGTGTAGAGCTGTCTTATGCCTTGGAAAGGCAGCGCAGCAGCTGTGTCTGGAAATCATTACTCACCTATCGATTCCTTCCCTTTGCGCTCTGAATTCTGTTCTCCAGGCAGCCCAAAATTGCACTGGGAAAGAGCTTTGCTCATTTCTGCCTGTTCAATTGCAGTGGAGTTATGGCTTTGCATATTAAAAAAAAACCCCTCAAGAGACAATTTTGTACAACAGCCCCAAGTTCTGATGAGGGAGCAAACCATTTCAGGGCAGAACGGAGCAATCCCAGCCTGGTGTACTTTTTCCCAGAAATGCTCTTCCTCAGGATTTGAAGATGTGCAGATTAGGGGGATCTCCCTCCTTCCCCACCCCAAGTCCTGTGCTCCACCTTGTCAAGAACTTGGGTATGCCAACAAAAAACCACCCAAATAAAAGCCATTCTTGGGGCACCTCAAGCTGTTGTGAAGTGCTGTATCCCAGCCTGACAAGAAGATGTATTTATACAGAGTTGTCAGCCTGACTTGCCAGAGCACAAGTGTTTTTGTTTGCATGCCCACAAACACACGGTGATTATGCATGGCACTGAGAGCTGTGATCTGGATCGTTCAGGCCGTGGAGGCCATTTGATAAATATGATAAATATGCAAACCTTCAGCTGCTTGTTCAAGTAGAACCAGCCAGGAGATTTTGACGTTCATCCAGCTCAGCTGTTAATGCCAACAGCCCGGGTCCTCGGGCAGGGCTGCACAAACAGCTTTGAGAATATGGGTCTGAGCTTCTTTACCGAGGGAGGTGGCAGGGTGTGTGTGGGTATGTTTCCAGCAAGGATAGGCATTTCCAGGAGTTTGGACCAAAAAGGCTATTTTGGGAAAGAAACGAAGGGGTTTGCTAGTGATCTGGCCAGGGGAGTCTGCCTTTTTCTCTTTTGGAGAAGACAGACTATGGATTACATTCTTTGCAGTGTAGCTCCATCAATGTCAGTGGACTCCAGCCAGACTGTCCTTTCTCTGCCTCTTCAGGCTTCCAAGTGCATAACATTTTGCTGATCTAGGAGATTTCATAGCATTTCTGTATCATGATTAAAATACATGAGTTCACCCTCCACAAATTGGTTTAGAGACAATGAAGAGCTGAGCCCAGCTCAGCAGAGAGCTCAGCCCAGCTCAGCGTGGCAGACCAGCTGCATTGCAAGGCTGACTGCTCCTCTGCAGCCACAGGATGCAGAAGACATTGGGCCATGTCATGAAAGCAATGTGGTGTTAAGGCTGAAAACAGTGGCTGGATGTCCCTGTGTAGCAGCTTTAGATTCACAGCTCTTTTGTGTTGTAGAACATCAGTTAGTAACCTTGGTGGCACAAGGACTATTTGCCTTTGAGGTAATTCCTGGTCCTTTCGTTCTGTCAAAGATCCAGAGCACCTACTGCACAGAAGAAGAGACACTTCCCAGCTCTGGCCATGTAAGGGATCTGTACTAGATCCTAACCTTCCCACAGAATTCCTCACTAGTCTCTGCTGGGAAAAGTGGCCAAGGCACTAAAGACTGGTGGCCTCCAGGAGAATGTCTACACTCTTGGCTGGGTTTAGTGCTAGTTTGTCCTCCAGAGCAGACTGCAGTTGGTTGCACTGCCCACACACTGACCTGCCTTCCAGCAAGGCAACTTGGAGCAGGACAGTGCTAGAAGAAGGGATGGAAGAGGTAGAGCAGATATGAACTCAAAGCCCTTATAGGACATCATTGGCTTAAGTCACATAGTGTGGCGAACTCAAAGTGACAGGGCCTGCCACCAGGGACAGTGCAGGAGTTGTCTCAGGTGTCCCTGAACTGACCCTGTCCAGGTTTGATCCCAGGACTCCGGGGTTGCACTCTGCTCTCCAGGCATCCCGTGGGAGAAAGGCAGAGTAGGAAACGTGTTGATGAGTAGCTCCATTCCAGCACGCAGATACAAACACAGAACAGCTCCAGGTTGTTCTTTTCAAATATTAACTGTGATGGATTTGTTAAAGGTTAATAAGTATGAATCACGGAGCAGTTTGTGTCTACTGCAAGAAAGGATCTCGGTTCCTCCCTACAGTGGACAGAGATGTGTGATTTGATGGTATTTGCTGTAAAGAAAAAGGTATCAGTTAGGCACAGTCAAGGTGATATCTCCATTTGGTCTGAACCCTTTGAGGATTTTAACAACCCTCGACTGGTAAATTCTATAGCAAGGGGAAGCGAATTAATTCTCTTTCTAGCGGTACTAAAGACCTGGCTTTGTGTCTGAAAGAGGTCCTGAAGTGTAACACAGCAACATATCAAAGGTGTCTGATGAGCTCCGTGAGTGCACTTTGTGAGGTTTTCCCTTTGTCTGTGAGTACCTGACTGTGTGCAGCCCCCCCGTGCCCGGCCGGCGGCGCTGGTCCCGCATGTGTCTGTGTGTGGGTAGGACCCGCTGACTGAATGCAAAGCCTCTCATTTCTTGTACACACCTTGCTGTGGTACCTGGGTGCTAATCACCGTATTTTGCCTTCTCTAGCACCTTCCCAGCCGAGGATCTCAAAGTGTTTTACAAACATTAATTAATTTAGCTTCACAACCCTCGTGTGAGGTAGGTGGGTGATGCCATCCCGCTTTCCAGATGAGGACACTGATCTCCTGGGGTAGAGTCGCCTCGCTCTTGCGGTTAAAGCCGGGGAGGCAATGGCCTCGAGGTGGCCCTTGCGAAGCCTGCGACCCGTCGCGCGGCCGGGGCTCCCTCCCCGTGGAAGGAAGAGCAGTTCTGCATGCAGCAGAGGGGATCCAGAGATGGCCAGAGCTTACAGCAACCTGCTTCAGAGCCCTGCTCCTCCCTCCTTCCTGCCCTCCTCTGGAGTTGTGGTTTCCAGCCGGTCACGCTGCGCTGAGGCTGGAGGAGGGGTTGTCCCTCATCAGTGGTGTGTGGGGAAGGAAATGCAGAAGTAGCGATGTTCCTGTTCCCTGTAGCTGCACTTCAGTGGTGACATGTCCCCCCCTTCTGTTCCACTGCCGTTCACCCAGAGATGCCCTCTCTACAGCATCCTTTGCAACAGGTTGTAGCTCCCAGCTTGCTGAAGCTCTCCCTTTCCATGGGGAAGCTGTAAGGGCAGTGTCCCCTCGCCCCATTCCTGCACAGAAGCCGTGACTCACGTACGTGGGAATTGCACATCTAGAACCTGGAAGCGTAGCCTTGCCAGTCCACCCATTGCTGCCAGTTTGGATTGAGCAGAATCAGCCTTTTCTGCGTGGCATGCAGCCATTTTTGGCTGAAACCAGACTGGCAAATTTAAAGCGAACCCTATGGAAAAGTCCTACAAACCTTCCCAAGGGAAATGCTGAGGTGCCCCTTGTGCAGGCAGAGCAGTGCCGAGGCGGTGCAGGTCCCTGCGTACAGCGCTTCCTCCAGAGCACAGGAACCGGTGCCGAGTGATCCTCGGGGTCGTGCTGGTCACTGGGGGCATGCTGGGGCAAAACTGCTGTCCAGGAGTAGTGGGGGGAGGGTGAGAAGGAGCTTGGAAACAGCGAGTGTGAAACTCGTGAGCGGGTTGAACGATGCGGTCATCTGCCTGCGTCTCACCAGACTGATGCTGCAGGTGGCCTGGCCACGTTTGGGCCTCCTTAGGGCACATAGGACTTTTCCATGAGGGCAGGCAAAACTCTGCCAATGCAAAAGTAACGGATCTGTTCCAAATCTTCAACTCGTGGTCTAGTGCAGATAGCCTCGAGCTGAGGGCTCAGGGAGCTGCTGGTTCCTCCATAGATTGGCCGTCGCTGTTTGGGACCCTGGTTGTTAAGTGATAAGAAGCGGTAGCATGACGAAGAAAGACTATTGACCCGATTGCACTTTGACTGATCTGTTTCTTTTTCCCCCCAATCATCGATGCAGGTGTGAGCTACTCCAAGTCGGTTCCTCCGGCCTACCCACCACCCCAGGATCCATTAAATCAGGGACAATACATGGTGACAGATGGCATATCCCAGTCCCAGGTCTTCGAGTTCACCGAACCCAGACGCAGCCAGGCACCATTCTGGCAAAACTTCAGCAGGTTAACACCATTCAAAAAATAATACCTAGAGAGATGGAGAATTTTAACTTAAAAGAACTAAAATTTAAAAATAAAAATAAATAA